>CM053622.1:438749269-438798983 GCA_028646595.1 Phalanger gymnotis
AGGTCTTCTACACTCCATATTAGACTCAGAGTGTCATCCTGTGGTTTGTATTTCCGCGAAAAGACAAATACATTTTGAGATTTGTTGAAAAAATAATACTCTTCCCTTCAAACTTACAGCATCCAAATAAGTCAATTGGTCTTTCTCTTCGAGTGCTGCTCAGGAACGATATGGGCAGTATTCTACTTTCTCCATGTAGCATGCTACACATCGAGAAATTCTTTTCTCTCTCCAGAAGGTCTAAGCCTCAAATTAAAAGCTTGGGAAATCTCAAACTCAATTTTTCATGAGAAAACTCCAAGGCTGCCCTAAAATACAATTTAAGCTTGGTCAAGTGGTTTTGTTTTGGTATGTGTATGTGTGTGTGTTTAAGTGAAGTGGTGCTTTTTCCCTCAAGAAAGAATTATTACATATTACATTTAATAATTTAAATAACATTCATATCATTAGAGAATGTCCAAAATGGCAAAGACCTAAATCAAACACCTTTTCCATGGCTTCCTTTAAGCTCTATTTCTACTCTCATTTAGCTTGTTTTAAAAAACACACAAATACACACAAACAAACAAGTACACACACACCAAAGAGAGTCTTTGCCTCCATTTCCTTATCTTTAAAGAAGGGATAAATAACACCTGCTTCCCAAGGTTAATGGAGGTAAGATAAAGTGAGAACATCTAATCTTCCAAAGATAGTCTGTCCTTCTGAATCCTACTTAGGCATTCTCTAGGAGCTCTCTGCAGCCACTCTGTAAGATGCTAGGGAACACACCCACACTTTCATGGTGAGTGAGGCCTCCCTCTGAAGCCACCAAACCAAGGCTTATGCCGTGAAATATTATCAAGTTAGTTGATTGGGCAAGTTTTCACATTGATCAAGAACTCCCCTGATCAATCAATCCTACAGACACACACACACACACACACACACACACACACACACACACACACAAGCAAAGGGAAAGATATTGCTTCTTTCAGTCACACTAAGGAGATTTATCCAGAGGATAAAATAGGACAGTATCCAAAGCTTTCTGACGTGAAAGATGTAGGAAGTAAGATGAAGTACCTGGAGCCAAGAAGTCAAGACACTGAGGAATCAGTAACACTGGGAAAGAGAAATGAGTTCCAACCTGCCAGGAAATAGAATTTTCCTACCAAGGCTTCTGAAGTCTGTGGATAGTTATTCTGGGGCTTGTGCTGCCCCTGATCATCTGTGCCTCCTCTAATTCTCATCACCTTTTCTGGTGGTGGGACCCAGATGGATATGTAGATTTGGGAGTCAGAGCATAGAGATGCTATTTGAAGCTGTGAAGGGTACCAGCCAGTGTGTTTTATTTTCTCACCAAGCTGCATTTACAGAGGGAAAGAAGCCTACAGAAGGATGTGTGGATGCAGAAGATCAATAATAAATCATTGTACAACAAGCGTGTCATAATACTTTAATAATCAAATTATCCAGAGCAAGCACCATCATTTTAAGGGAGAAACACTTTTTAGAAGAGAACACCATCTTTTTGTTCACATCACTTAAAATGGCTTTCCCCTGGGGTCTGCCTGAGCCAGTAAAAGTTGACCCCTATCCCTAAGTAATTCTTATTCTAAGCATGACCTGTTGTGAGTTGCTTTTTATCACCAGGGGCTAACATTTTTCAATAAAGACCACAATAGTATGTATATACTTGAATGGCATATATTCTTGGAACCATTCTCACTGCCACAACTCTAGTCTAAGCTTTTATTACCTCTCCCTTGGTCTATTCCAATAACTTCCTAGGTGGTCTCCTTGACTCTAGTCTCTCCCCTCCAAACTTTTCTACACACTAGTTTGAGAATAATCCTCCTAATACACAGCTCTAACAAAGTCACTTCACTGCTCAACAATCCTCAATGACTCCCAATTGTCTAGCAATTAAGTCCAAAGTCAACTTGTTATTCAAAATCCTCCATAATCTGGCTCTGACCTGCCTTTTCAGCTTTACTTTTCACTAATACCCATCATCTATCTCTCGTTCTTCCCCAAGCATGGGATATGTTTTCTTCCTTACCAGCTGTGACTTAAGTGTTTCCTCTACCTAGACTCCTTTCTACAACTGTACTTGTCAAAATTCTGTTCATTATTCAAGGACCATCTCAAGTGCAACTTCTTTAATAAAATCTTTCTTGACCACTCCAACCAAATGTCATCTTTCCTTCCTCTAAACATTCATAGCTTTGTACTTCTCTTCAGGCACTTCAGTACATTATGCCCTGAAATAATATTACTTGTGTTCTTGTCTAAGGTCTTTCCCCTCCGCTTGCTTCATTCCACTCCAGGATGTAATAGTTAATAATTATAATGACACCTCTGGTTCCAAATCCAGTGTTATTTCTACCATACTATCCTTCCTCTCACTGCACCATGAAGGTAGTTTCTTGTATTCATTTTAATCTACTTGCTCTTGTTTAAAAAAAAGAAGAAAGAAAAGGGGGTAGCTAGATGGTGCAGTGGGTAGAGCACTGGCCCTGGGGTTAGGAGGACCTGAGTTCAAATCCAGCCTCAGACGCTTGACATACTAATTATCTATGTGACCTTGGGCAAGTCACTTAACCCCAATTGCCCTGCCTCCCCCTCTCAAAGAAAAAAAAAAGAATTATAGTGACATTTATGTAGCTCTTACTATGCACCAAGCACTGTGCTAATATTATCCTATTCGATAGTATCAAAATATTTTGGCAATACCTTGTTTTCCAAAGCTAAGACCTAATAAACAGGCTGTGCCCTGAGGTTGGCATAACAAAGATCCTTTGTGCTCAGGATAAAATCGCCCTCTGGCAAAGTATAATGCTTGGACCAGCACCAGGTGTTCACTGAAGGATTTAGCTCCCCATATTTCCCAGGACCATCCATCAAATGTTCACAATCCCTGTTCCTTGTCCCTGACAGGTACTATACTCCTGTTCCTGCCACAGAGCTCTGGTTCTGTACCTAGCAAGGTCTAAGACTTGAGACGATGACTATTCCCACAGGACTCAAGAATGCCTGTATTGTCCCAAGAAATGCCAACCATAAGAACTATCTCAATATCTAAAAGTGATTGTGTTGCAGGCCAGCTTCTTTCATGTACATAAGTGGCCCCAGCCTTGGCAGCTTTAAGCCCTCTTTCTTGTGTGTGTGTGTGTGTGTGTGTGTGTGTGTGTGTGTGTGTAGAAGGGGAGTGTTTCCATTTGCATATGTCATTTTCTTCACTTTGAAATTAATTAAACTTCTGTTTGTGTCCTGGCTCTCCTGTCTCTAGCCTGCTCTGTTTGTTTGGCTCTGACCACTCATAGTTTAGAGACTGGTTCCAGTTCCAGTTGACAACCCTCACAAAGACTCCAGGAGACAGGTGCTATTATTATCCCCTGAGAAGGGGATGAGGTTTTACTGATGAGGAAAATGAGGTAAGCAGAGGTTAAATGACTTGCCCAGGGTCGCACAGCTAGTAAGTGTCTGAAGCTGGATATGAACTCAGATCTTCCTGACTCCAGACTCAGCACTCTACCCACTGTGCCCAGGCATATTCCATCCCTGAACTTCACACACTGGTAGCACCTTCCTTGCCTGAGGTCTCTCCCTCTAATTGGCTGGTTCCTCCTAGAACAAACTGTGGATTCAGTCAAAAGGCTGCACTTGAGGATTTAGAGGGCCACATGTGGCCTCAAGTCCACAGGTTCCCCACCCTTGTCCTAGAACCTCCATTTGAAAGAGGCCCAAGCCAGCCAAATCTTTATTCCTCTCCAGGCTGCACTTTTGACTCCCCAAGATTTTCTTGGGGGGGGGGGCGTTTAAATGCGTTTTATTTTAGACAACCTACATGATGTGTTTTTAAAAACAATGCCTCCAGTCCAAATAAATCAAGGTCAAAAATAAATGAATAAAGCTCAAGATGACATCAGTCCAAGTTTGTCCAAGTCCTGGTGTTGTGTAGATGACAAAAAGCAGCAGTCAGTTATGATGACAGGTGATTCAAAGTAATCAGCTGAATTTGTTAACATTTCTCCATTTCTAAACCATCCTTAAAGAAAATCATATATGGAGTCACACCATCCTCACGGAAATCCAAGAGAGCCACCATGCCATCTGGATTCATGTTTTTGCCTATGAAGAACTGATAGTTTTTAAAATTAGCAAGGATGTGTTTGATTTGTTCTGCAGCTCCTGTCATAAAAGGTTTTACTCTGTCTGGCTTGTGTTCTTCAAGTCTGCCTTTGATTGATTTCATGTAGTCTTTGATGTACTTTTTGTAGGATTCTTTTGTGAAACTAGTTTCTGGCAGATGATGGTTTATTACTGTGTCGACTCCAGTGATTACAGTGGCATCTGTTCGTTTGCCCTCAGGACCTTCAGCAGAGGCATTTCCACAGATGAGGGAATCATCGATGGTACCCTCTGTCCTACTGACCATCTTCCCCTCCACCTCCAGGCACAGCCAGTTCACGATCTCCCAGATCTTGTAAATTTCGGAGAACATCTCATCATGGCTGATGAGGTCCTGGTAGATTATCATGGCGGCAGAAGAAGGGAGGCGGCGCTAGCACTGCCGGGGTCAGAGGCTCCGTGTGAGCGCGATGCAGCCAGAGCGGCCCTTGCACAGGGAGAGGGGAGTGGGGGAAAAGTCCAAGATTTTCTTAACAGCGCCCCTACCCAGGTATGTTCATCTCTTTGCCCTTTGCCCACCTTTTCAGATCCTTTTGACGTATTATCATCACCTAGAACATAAGCTCCTTGAGGACAAGAATTGTCTTTCTTTTTGCTTATATTTTTAATTTCAGGATTTAGCACAGTGCTTGCGTACTTGACCTCACCTGACTTGCCTTTTCCATGTTGTTATAAGTTCACTAAAGGCAGAAAATGTCTTACTCTTCTTTGGATCTGCCTCATTAAATCCCTAGACCCCTTCAAAGTGCAACTCAAGTGTCACCTCTGCTGTGAGGCCTTTCTTGACCCCGTTCCAGCTAATAATATTATTATCATGCTGTCATCATGCATGTTGTATATGCTGTTCCCCTTGAAAAAACTGAAAGTCCTTGAGGGGTGGACTGTTTTATTTTATTCACGTATCTCCTGCACCTAGCCCAGTATCTAGTAGTTACTTAATAAATGCTCATTAATTGATTGACCAATTGGTTGTCAGAACCTACCAGAGTACCTTGCATGCAGCAGGTACTCAATAATTCTCTGTCAAATTACACTAAATATCCTTCTTCTTGTTCTTCCACTGGTACCCACTTAGTGCCAATCTCTCTGGATCACACAAGGAAAGACATATACTCCAAATTCATTAGTTAGTCAATTAGCCTAAATTCCCCTTAGACTCAGTTCTGAAAAGATATGCCATTCCTGAAGGAAGAGTGGGCATCTGAGCATGCCACTTGTCACTACACTCGCTTCTGCCATATATGACATATTGCGACACAATAGCCCTGTCAGTGTAAATCTAATAGAAAATTTCCTCCCAAATCCTCAAGAAAGCCTGAAGTGATTTTCCTTATCACACTAAACCCCATGTGATCTTTGTGCCAATGGCCACAGAATATTGGAGCCAATGTGAATTTCCTTTATACCCAATTGTCTTTGACAGCGGCTCAAAATGCCTGGCTGTCCTAACCAATGCCTCAATGTTGGACCTCACCTGTTTCTGCATTAGAGAGATGCCAGTACTCCTGTCAATGTCACCACATCAGAGACTATATTTGTTCTTAAAAGTTTTCCTTTCTAACAAGAAACAGTGGGAATCTTGACAAGCTTTAAACAAGATGAGCCATCAGAGGTGGGTGTTCCTAGCTGCCAGTAGGCACTGCCAGCTTAATGAAGGGCGGGAAGTCTTGCTTTATGAAGTGGAGGTGAATTACAAGTCATGTTGTGCTGTTAAGGGAGCAAGGGCACCCCAGGTTCTTTTGCAGAAATGCTCATCCCTCCTCCCATGCAGATGTACTTTCTTGCTTCCAGTCACTGCAAGTTTACAGCACTTTCTATTAACTACAAGCTCAGATTTTCTTTGACCTGAGCCAGGAAGTCAGTAGCTGTTGTAAATTTAAGGCTTCATATATCCTGCATCACATAGAAAAAGACATCTTTTGCCTTTGTAATTTTCCTTTGGAGTTTCTCTTACTAAGGCATAAAAATGGGAAACAGGCAGGTGGCTCTCAGTCAATCAAAATATATTCAGTGAGCTCTTGCTACATGCAAAGGACTGGTCTCTGTGTTAGGGGTAGAAGTTATGATTCTTTTTTTAAAAAATAAATTTTATTAATGTCTTTTCTTTTTTACATAGCCTAAAATTCCCCTGCCTGTCTCTCCACAACCGTCTACCAGAGAACCATCCCTCATAACAATGGCTTTTTTAAAAAAGGAAAAAGGAGATGAGAAAAAAATTCAACATGATCAATCAATAGATAGGAAAAATCTGACATTACATACAATGTTCCACACTCATGGACACCTCCTGCTCACCTCTGCAAAGGAGTTGGGGGTGGAGGAAGGTGGAGATGTGATTCTTGTTTCAAAGAGGCTTGCACCATAGTCAGAAGATGGCATATATAGATATAAATGAGATAGATAAAGATATAGATAAGTAAGAACACAAGAGGCAATAGTGCTAACATGGAAGTCTAAATGCTAAATGCTAAAGCTAAAATGAAGTCATAGGACCTGAATTAGAATTCCAGCTCTGTCACTTATTACTTAGATGAACCTGAGCTAATAAATTATCCTCTTTGAACCTCAGTTTCATCATCTGTAAAATGGGTAGGGAAGGTTGGACTAGATACCCTCCAAGCTCCCCTCCAGCTCTCTATCTATGAGCCTGTGATGGTCCTGATGGGGTGCTTAGGTGCTTGTGCTTGGACCCTAATTCTAATAGCCTCTGCTTCAGTGCCTGTGCCTGAACCTGAACTCCAAAACCACATCCAGTTCTAAAATCATATCTCTCCCTAGCCTCAAAATACTGTCTCTCTAGCTCAAGGGCAGCATGCCCCAGCAACACTCCTTTCACAGTAGGCAGCCTTGTGTACTGATAATTGGCAGTGCACTGGGTCATGACCATATTTACTACTTACTGACCTTACTGATATGTATCTTAGATATAGTCAAATGTGTACTCTCTTACATTTATTTTGTCTAACAAGACATTTGATAAGAGCCACCTAGATCTTCCCAGTCAGCCCTGTTAGTTAACTTAGTGGTGTTTCAAAGTCAAAACCACTCCTCCGAGTAGCCGCCCCACCACCACCACCAGGGCTATTTCCCAGTGAACTCTGGGTAATAAGCCTGAGCAGTAGATACAAAAAGTGCATGTTCCTTTAAGAACTGACCACCCCTTAACCACTCCCGAATCCCACCCCAAAACACCTAATTGACATGTTTCATCCCTGAATCTCTTATATAAACTTTGCTGCACCTGTGTAAGGTTGCATGTTCCCTAAGAACTCTTGCCCACTGTAAAGCATAATAAATCTTTGCCACCTTGACTTAAAGAATGCTTGAGATTGTGAATTCATTCTGGACAGCCCCGACCCTCTCCAGTACTTGGGTCCTAAAGGGGTACTCTCCCTCAACGACCCCATCTGGGAACTCCAGTCTTGAAGTTCCTGGACCTCAGCTCCCTCAACCTCCAACATTCCTATGAAAATAGTCTGACAAGAATTCAGACTAAGCTCAGACACAGGTTAGAGAGTGCTAGGCCTATAGGAAAGGGGACTACTTAAAATAATATACCTACAAAGGCAAGCCTAATCATCCATAAAAAAACAGATAAATTTCAACAAAAAGGAGATATTTGGAGCCTTGGGGGTGGAGAGAGAATAGATAAGCTGATTGATTTGCAAACACCTCAAACAAAGGTAAATAAATTCAATTATCAAGAGAATACTAAGTTAAGTAATTAGTCCTCCCCTGCTTCTAGGTCATTGTTTAAAGAAAGAGACAGGCTGATCCATGGAGTACAAGAAAGAAAAAAAAAGAATTATTAAGGAATTTTTTTTTTTTTGGAAGGAGCTAAGTGGGAAAGAACTAATGGGAACTTAGAATCAGGATGGGAGAAAGCTGAACAATTGAATTGATACTCTATGAAGCAAATAAAGTAGGAAAAGCGAGGGAAGGGAGTAAGCATTTATATAGTGGCTTAGCCCATTTTATCCTCATAACAGCTCTGGAAATTAGGTGTTATTATTATGCCCATTTACAATTTAGGAAGCTGAGACAAACAAGTTAAGTGACTTGCTCAGAGTCATGTAGATATTTATAATCTCAAGCTGGATTTGAACTTGGTCTTTATGAGTCCAGTCTCAACATTCTATCCATGGAACCATAAATCAAAAAAAAATAACAGACTGGAAAGTTGTGAGAATGGGGAAAGGAAATAAAAAGGGAAAGAGGGAGCTAGGTGATGCACATACTACTTAATACAAAGGCAAACAGGAAAGGAATCATAAACTTTTAACCTCTCTGATAAGATATGGGTGGGGGCTGATGGCCAATAGGATAAAAGCCATGAGAGTGACTGGTGTGAAGAGAAGAAGATGTCCTTCCTCCAGAAGGAAAAAGGAAAGGGTGTCACCAGAAAACATTTCCATGAGAGAGGAGGTGTATATCTGCTTAATGGAGGCAGTAAACCTTAGCTATTGGAAGTTTATATCACTAAAAATAACATCCCTGCCCAGGATAGAGGAAGTATGAGTCCACAAGAACAGGCAGACCCAAAGCGATTCCTTCATGTACCCTATCCTCCAAATTTCTCAATCTACTCAGCTTCCATTACCTGCTTCTCTATTCTAACTAGGCAGCTAGGAGGAAGAGTAGATTTGAGTTCAAATCCTGCCTCAGGCATTTGCTAGTTGTGCAGCCTTGGAAAACTCATTTAACTTCTGTCTACTCCCATTTCTTCATCTGTAAAATGGGGATGATAATAATAGCACCTACCTACCAGAATTATTATGAAGACAAAGTGAGATAGTATTTGTACAGAACTTTTTTTTCTATTTCAATTAGACCTCAGTTTATTTTCACCATATTTGAGTTTCAGTGACCTAATCAATGCTGACAGTGGGTTATGACCACTATTCTCTGAAATCCACATTCAGTCCATTTTAATCTTGCCAACATAAAGGGAGGTAGTGATATATGTATATATACATATATGCATACACATATATGTGTATATGCACACATATATGTATGTATAGATACATACACATAAACATATATGTATGAGAACTATGTAAATCTTAAAGCACCACATAAATGCTAGATATTAACCAAAGGATACACAAAGACCTTGTTATTTCTCATACGAGATCAAATGAGATAATATTTCCAAATTTATTAGCATAATGCCTTGTACATAGCAGATATCTAACAAATATTCTCCTTCTTTTTCCCTTCCCCTATATTTCTGTTTCTAAGAATAAAATCCCTTTATCTAATCATAATCTTTTGTCATTCCATGTTGCCCTATACCTGACCTCTCCTAAAGCTATTCTTCATCTTCACTGTGACCTCCAATACTAGCACCTTTGAGACTTTCCCAGGTTATCATCCCTTGCTAGCTACATTCTCCTTCTCTCCCAAACACAACCACTTAATGAACCAAGTTAACTCCATACTTATCTCCTATACCTCAAAAAATTTTAAAGAAAGAATAAAAGAACTCACATTTTTTTTAAAAAAAATGTATACAATACCCACAACTTTTGTTATAGCAAAGGACTAGAAACTAAAAGGGTACCTATATACTAGGGAATGATTGGAAAAAAAAATTGGTAATGCAATATTATTGTACAATAAGAAATTACAGAAAGGATGGTTTCAGAGACACTTAGTGAGAGTTGTAAGAACTGATGCAGACTGAGGTTGAATTTAAATAGTAACAGTTATATTACATAGAAAAACATCTTCGAAAGATGGAAGGCCTCTGATCAATGCAGTGAACAACCATAATTCAAGAGGATTAATTATGAAGTGTGTTACACACCTCCTGACAGAGAGGTGATAGATTCAAGGTACAAAGTAAAGTGAATATTTTGGACATAGCCAATATTAGAACTTGTTCCAAAGGTATCATTGGGGAATTGGGAGGAAAAGGAAAGTTAATGACAAGATTGACCAAAAAAAAGAGGGTCATTAAAGTATTTTTCAAATACACAGAAGAGGAAGGAACGCCATAAGGAAACACAAACAGAATAATTTTGATATTTATATATTTCACTTATACTTAAAAGGAAAAATAAACTGTATATCATAGAGATTGGCAATTCATATAAAATCATGTTTTTTTCTGTTCTTTATGTGTGGAAAGGCTCACTTCAATTGCATTTAATTTCAAAATAAGATAAGTAAATAAAAACTGTACTCAAATCCCTTGGTCCCTTGTCCTATCACCAGTTTCACCTTGCCAAACCCCCTTGACATATTACACAAAACATCCAACTCTTACACTTCTACACCTAAACAACTGAAGTCGTGTATGAATGCTGATTCATTCCACTGCAAATGTAGGTCATTTTATTTCAATTGGGCCCTCACTGCAACAAGGCAATCTTTATACTCCTCTCTAATTGACTTTCTATCCTATTCACTACAATGGTTATTTGTATCACCTCAAACTTCTGATAGCACCCCTTAACCCATACTGTCAAATGAAGCTTTACCTTGTGCTTTATAGAAAGAAAAAAAATGAGACCATTTGCTGGAATCTTCCTTTCCTCCCTTCCTCTTCATTTCACAGGCCTTTGGTATTATTCCCTACTATTTCTTCATTTACTACAACCTCTAATAAAGGGATAGCTCCTCTCCTCACCACCCTTCTCATATACCCTTGATCCCATCCACTCCCACCTTCTCCAGGTCTGGCATATTCTCTTTTCTGTAATCCCCTCTTTTTAGTCTTCATCTTTTCCCTATCAATTTACCCTTTGCCTACATCCTGCAAACGCTCCCATTCCTCAACTACTCTTAAAAAAACACTAATGAAATCTTGCCATCCCTGCTAGTCATCATCCTACATCACCCTCTCTTTCTTAAAGACAAACTCTTTGAAAAAGCAATCTACA
Organism: Phalanger gymnotis; assembly: GCA_028646595.1. Taxonomy (NCBI): domain Eukaryota; kingdom Metazoa; phylum Chordata; class Mammalia; order Diprotodontia; family Phalangeridae; genus Phalanger; species Phalanger gymnotis. The sequence continues at coordinate 438,760,339 of CM053622.1, forward strand.
TGAAAAGCCTTTCTCTTTTCTCACTGTCTTCTAAAACTTCTGCAATTTGAGGAGCTGGGTGGACAGTGGATAGAGTACTGGACCTAGAAAAACATGGGCCCATTTATAGGCAGCAGAGAAGCTGGTAAATAGGCAGAGATTGAAGATAAGTGAAAGTGTGGGAAGGATATAAGGGGCAATCTGCTAAAGAAAATGGAATAGAATGAAATCAATGGTGGGTTTGCCTTGGCAACAAAAAGGGCTAATTCTTCAATTGGGACAGAAGTAAAAGAGATGGTGGAGGAATTCATTTAAGTGATACAAGAAGAGAAAAGGAGAAGAGAGGGCTCTTGATGCATTGCCTTAATTTTTTTTTATAAAGTATGAGGCAAAGTCCTCAACTAAAGGAGGAAGGGGAAGGAGGCTCCTGGGAGGCTTGAAAAAGGATGAAAAAAGAGGGGAGGATTCTGAGAAGATGGTGGAGTAGGTTAGAAAATTCCAAGCTCTCAAGATTTTCTCCCACAAAAGAGATAAAGCAGCACCTTAGGGCAAACAAAGAGTGGGTAAATATTTTTTTCAACAATTATTTTTAGAACTTAGAGTTCCAAATTCTCTCCCTTCTTCCCTCCCCACCCACCCTCCCTCCTTGAGAAGGCAAGCAATTCAATTCAGGTTATATATGTATCATTATGCAAAACACTTCCATAATAGTCATGTTGTGAAAGACTAACTATATTTCCCTCCGTCCTATGCTATTCCTCTTTATTCAATTTTCTCCTTTGATCCTGTCCCTTTTCAAAAGTGTTTGCTTTTGACTACCCCCTCCCCCAATATGCCCTCCCTTCTATCATCCACCCACCTCTTATTCCCTTCCCTGTATATAAGATCCAAGATTGGCGTTTGAGTTTCGGGGGCACACTCATGGAAGGAGTGTTGAGACTCTGAGGAAGCTGTAACTGCTCCCCAGCTTTGTAACCCAGATAGAGGTTGGTGCTTGTCTGGTAACTATTAACTGTGATTTGAATCAGACAAGGTCTGTCTGTTGATGTTCGTAATTTCTATTTCTATTTGTTCTGAAGTTCAGGTTGCTGGCTTTTCCTCCTGAACTAAATGATTGATACATGTATGTTTAATTAAACTGAGATTGTTAACCCCTTAAAGTCACTTTCCTTAGTAAAGCAGATCAAAAGAACCAGTGCTGGCAGCTCTTGTGGCTGACCGTGTTGGGTCTTTCATCCCCAAAACAGTTGCTACAGAAAGTTTCACTCATTCTCTTTCACCTACCCCCTCTTCCCTTACATTGTAACAGCTTTTTCTTGCCACTTTTATGTGAGATAATTTGCCCCATTCTATCTCTCACTTCATCTTTCTCCTAATATATTCCTCTCTTACCCCTTAATTTTATTTTTTTAGATACCATTCCTTCATATTCAACTCACCCTGTGCCCTCTGTCTGTATACATGTATATTCCCTTCAACTACCCTTATACTTAGAAAAGGTCTCATGAGTTATAAGTATCTTTCCATGTAGGAATATAAACAGTTCAATTTTAGTAAGCCCCTTATGATTTCTCTTTCCTGTTTACCTTATCATGCTTCTCTTGATTCTTGTATTTGAAAGTGAAACTTTCTATTTAGCTCTGGTCTTTTCATCAAGAATGCTTGAAAGTCTTCTATTTCATTGAATATCTATTTTTTCCCCTGCAGTATATTACACTCAGTTTTGCTGGGTAGGTGATTCTTGGTTTTAATCCTAGCTCCATTGACTTTTGGAATATCATATTTCAAGCCCTCTGATCCCTTAATGTAGAAGCTGCTAAATCCCATGTTATCCTGATTGTGTTTCCACAATAATCAAATTGTTTCTTTCTGGCTGCTTGCAATATTTTCTCCTTGATCTGGGAACTCTGAAATTTGTCTACAATATTCCCGGGTTTTTTTTCCTTTTGGGATCTTTTTCAAATGGCAATTAGTGGATTCTCTTAATTTCTATTTTACCCTCTGGTTCTAGAATATCAGGGTAGTTTTCCTCGATAATTTCTTGAAAGATGATGTCTAGGCTCTATTTTTGATCATGGCTTTCAGGTAGTCCAGTAATCTTTAAGTTATCTCTCCTGGATCTGTTCTCCAGGTCAGTGGTTTGTCCAATGAGATACTTCACATTGTCTTCCATTTTTTTTCATTCTTTTGGTTCTGTTTTATTTCTTGATTTCTCCTAAAGTCACCAGCTTCCACTTGCTCCATTCTAGTTTTTAAGGAATCATTTTCTTCAGTGATCTTTTGGACCTCCTTTTCCATTTGGCTAGTTCTGCCTTTTAAAGAACTCTTCTCTTCATTGGTTTTTTTGATCTCTTTTGCCATTTGGGTTAGTCTATTTTTTAAAGTGTTATTTTCTTCAGTATTTTTTGGGTCTCCTTTAGCAAGTTGTTGACTTGTTTTTCATGATTTTCTTGCATCACTCTCATTTCTCTTCCCAATTTTTCCTCTATTTCTCTTACTTGATTTTCCAAATCCTTTTTGAGCTCTTCCATGGCCTGAGACCAATTCATATTTTTCTTGGAGGCTTTTGATGTAGGATCTTCGACTTTGTTGACTTATTCTGGCTGTATGTTTTGATCTTCCTTGCCACCAAAGTAAGATTCTATAGTCTAAGTTTTTTTATGCTGTCTGCTCATTTTCCCAGCCAATTACTTGACTTTTGAGCTCTTTGTCGAGGTATGACTGCTTCCAGAGTAGAGATTGCTTTATCCCAAGCTTCAGGGGGTTTTGTGTTGCTGTTTTCAGAGCTACTTCAATTCTAAGGTGGTATGATACTCCTCTCCTGGCCTGTGCTCTGGTCTGTGAGCACAAGCACTCCTTTTTGCTGCCACAGCTGCCAGTGATTCAGGGCCCAGAGGCCTTCTCTGCCAGGTCTGCTCCACAGCCTGGTCTCTTCTGGCACAGCCCGCACTGGGCTGCACTCTGCTTCCAGCAAGGTGTGATAGACCCTTCCCAGAGACCTTCCAGGTGGTCTTGGACTGAAAACTTGTTTCACTTTGTCATTTTGTGGCTTCTGTAGCTCTAGAATTTGTTTAGAATCATTTTTACAGGTGTTTGGAGGGATTTGGGGGAGAGCTCAAGTGAGTCTCTATTTTCATGCCTCCATCTTGTCTCTGCCTAAATATTAATAAGAATAGGAGCACAACAGGCATCTTCCTGGGACAATTCAAGAAGATCAGAAGAAAAATCTCAAGATGAGGTTTTGTCCCTATGAATAGTAAACACCTCCAGGCTAGAGTTCCAATTAACAACAAGAGGCAAGCCCTGGGGATAGCTGGTTTGGGAAGCCTCCTTGGCCCCAGCCATGGGAACTCTTACCTCCAGGGACTCTGAGGGGAGTTGAGTGTCTGAGACTGGGAAGATCAAGGAAACCTCTGCTGACAAGGAATGCCAGATCTAGCTGTGCTAAGAAGAGTGTCAGGGGCAACAAAGAAAGATCAATGCTTGGTGAGTGCAGAAGCAGTAGGGCAGAAAGCCCCGGCTGTGGGCACTCAGAGGAGGATGGAGGTTTGGCTTTGGTTCCAGGCTAGAGGAAAGAACTGAGATCTGGGGTAAGAGGCACCATCCCCCACACCCCAGGTCCAGAGGTGATTACAAAATTAAGCTATTACCACAAAAAAAAAATGCACAGGAAAGGAGAAAGAATACAACCATAAAAAGCTGTTACAGGAATAAAGACCAGGGTTCAATTCAGAGGAGGCTATTGAAGCAAAGGAACCATCTTCTACCTGAAAGAGTAGCATCAAATGGTCACCTGCCCAAAAAGAATTCATAGAAGAACTTTTAAAAGACTTTAAACATGATATAAGAGAGATGGGAGAAAAACTAAAATAATAATAATAATAATGCAAGAAAAACAAGATGATGAAAATAAAGTCAACCAATTAGAAAAAGAGATCTAGACTCTTAAGGAAGAAAATGACAAGTTGAAAATTAGAATTAGACAAGGAAAAGCCAGTGAAGTTATAAGAGATTAAAAAGTAATTAAACAAAATATGAAGAATGAAAAGATAGAAGAGAACATGAAACATCTTATAAGAAAAACGACCGATCTGGAGAACAGATCAAGAAAAGAAAACACCAGAATAATCAGACTACCTCAAAGTTATGATTAAAAAATCTCAATGCAATAATACAAGAAATAATTAAAGATAATTGCCCAGAAGCATTAGGAAATGGGAGGGAAAGTAAAAATAGAAAAAAAAATCCATTGAACAGCATTTGAAAGAGATCCTGTGAGGAAATCTCATAGGAATATTGTAGTCATATTCCAAAACCCTTGGCTCAAAGATAAAATATTAAAAGCAACAAGAAAAATCAATTTAAATATGATGGTGCCACAATTAGAATCATACAAGACCTAGGAACAGAAACACTAAAGGATTGTAGGTCTTGGAACACTGTATAACAAAGAGCAAAAGAACTGGGGCTCCAGCCAAAAATATCATACCCAGCAAAGTTATGCATAATCGTGAATGGAAAAAAAATGGATATTTGATTGATTGTCAGACTTTCAAGACTTTATTTTAAAAAACCTGAACTTAATAGAAGATTTTACATACAAGAGAAACATAAGGTACATACAAAAGACTGATTATGAGGGATTCAATAAGGATAGACCATGTACTTTTTATATATGTAAAATGTTTATATGCCTAAGATTGTCATTAGTAATGGGGTAGTTCATAAGAAAGGTCGGGGTAGACTTGAGTATGATAAGACTTTAAAAAGTAAAACCATTTAGGAATAGCCAGAAGGAGTAATTATTTTATACAAATGAGTTGCAAGAGGAAAAGTCAACACAGGAATTAGATGGGGGAGGAGGGTTGGTAGTTCTGGTAACCTACTTTCATTGGGAATGTGTTTAAGAGGGAACTGTATATATAAGGGAACTCTGTGTGTGTGTGTGTGTGTGTGTGTGTTTGTAAAAGTCTTCCAAATTCAGAGGAAATAAAACAGTAAGGGAATAGGGAGCAGCAAGAGGACAAGGGAAGGCTCTCTAGAGGGGAAGGTGAGGGAATAGGTTAAAGGGGGCTACAGGAGGGTATTTAGATTTATGGGAAAGGGAAGTTAGGGGAGGGATCCTTGGAGGGAGGGTAGGCTAAGTAATAGGAGGGCAAGGTAGCAGGTAGAAGTAAAGTAGAGGAGTCAGGAGGAATAGGAAACAAGAGATATGCACAAACATAAAAACAAAGATCAGGAGTAGAATTTGTATGGGAAAGTATATGTCTATCTATGCATGTATATATGTATATATATATATGTATATGTGCATGTATTTATCTATATTTACATAGTAATATATCTGCACTTAATTGTAGCCTTCGAAGAGGGGAAGGGTAAAAAAAAAGTAAAAAGTACACAGCGGAGAACAAAAGAAAACCTACAAGGAAGCAAAGAAAAGAAGGACACTACAATGTGTAGTATTTGTTATACAGGCTTTCTTGAAATGAAAATTTATTGTTATGTATTCTGAATCCTCTCTTATGTTCTGCTATGCACATGACATGCTTCTTTTCTTACTTTGTATTTAAGTTACAATATTTAAGTTTTTGATATGCCTTTTTTTCTTCTCTCTATTCTGTATTTGTGTTCTGGTGTTTGAATCTAAAATGAAATTTTTTTAAAAGGATAAAAAATTGGAATAGCCACTGTGATAAAAGGGATAGTAAGATTTAAAGAATTGCCTTTCTGAAGTGAGGGATCAGTTGAGATTATGTAACAAAAATTTGTAATGGGTCCAGTTGCACAGTTTTATGATTTTTCTCCAGCTTATACACTGTGTATTTCAATGTTCTTATTTTATAGATTTTGAAGCTATATCCAAGAGCAATCATGTGACTTGCTCAGATGACATATTAGACAATAGAATTATTATCCCATTGAGGAATTCTGAGCCAGGACTCAAACCCAGGTCTTCACATTCAGAGTCAATGTCGCTCTACTATCCCAAACAGGTTCCAAATATCAACTGATCAAAACACATGATATAAGTTTTTCTTTGATTCTTCAGTTTTAATAGACATTACAGATTCCTCAGTCAGTATAGATATCTCAAACCTCAATCATATTAAGTTAAAAATGTATTCCATGCTCTTAATTTTCTTCTTTATTGACAAGCTACTCTTCTCAATTCCATAGGTTAAGTGCAATGCCATTTACTTTATGGCTACTCAAATTGGAATTGACTAGTAAAAATGTCCTCTGCTCCAATCCTACTTACCTCAAGTGAATCCTTCCCCCACCCTCAACTTAGTCAAAAATGCACCAATAAAAATTTCAAGTCAAATATAGTTAGCTTAAAACGAACATGTATTTGCTTCATGTCAGTGGAGAGCGACGCTTACGTATGCTAGTCCTTTTGGGTTTTTTTTTTCAATCCTCGTACCGTCATGAATTCTCAATTTAAATAATTCACAATTTGCTTCAAATTGTTGCTCTGTAAGGAGAGATGAGGTGAAAAAGGACTCTCACATATTTCTTCCAACTAAAGCACTGAAAGTAGAAGTAGTTGTAGGTTGCTTTAAATCACAGAATTGACCTAAACACACCAAACATAATGATATTCATTTGATATTGAGCAAAAGATTATTGCAGTCAATTGCTAAACACTAGATGCTTCAGGCAGGTTATTTGACTGTAATTGCATGTATGGGCTAGTAGGAGAGACAAGATGATAGACTTGAACTTTCTATTAAAAAAAAAAAGCTATCTAGACAGCATCCCACAGGTAGAGATTTTCACAAATAGGTCCCATCTCTGGAAGCACCTACAACAAAGTCATTTTGACAAGACTCTGAGACATTCTCACCTAATTTTCATGGGCAGACTTGGGCAGTATTTCTGCACTGTGATTGATTTCAGGGTTATCTGGATATTATAATGTTCAGCTGCTATTGTAAAGACCTGAATAATTTTCAGTTCCTGCCACGAACTTGTCAAGTCTATTCAATAGTTACTGATTTATTGCACCTAACCATTGCTATACTCTATGTATGTGCAGAGACAACACATAGTCACAGTATAAGCAACGTGTTGAATTAAATGTTCATTCTTCTACATAGAAGTACAAAAAAATTGGGCTCCACCTTGCCAAATAACTCAAACTACATATTTTTTTTTGTCTTAGATTCTGAGGAGTGGTGATAATGCATGCTACCCAACTCCTAACAGAGAGGTGATGGATATAGGATGCAAAGTAAGGGAGAGAGAGAGGGAGAGAGAGAGAATTAGATAGGTTAAATAGATGAATTAGATCGAAAGACAGAGACAGACAGAAAAACAGGTAGTATAGGAATCTGTTCTGCTTGATTATGCGTATTTGCTACAAGGGTTTTGTTTTCCTTCTTTTCCCCCAATGGAGGATAGGTAGAAGGAAGAGAAAATAACTGCCTGCTATTTTTTTTAAAATTAAAAAGAAAAAAATTAAAGAAAATGAGAGAAAATAAATGTTTGATTAATTCAAAATATTTAAAACTTTAAAAATAGAGAAAGAAAAGCTTGGTTACAATTGCTGTATTCTCTTATTTCCTTTTCTTCTTAAGTAAATTGCTTTATCTTTCCCTATCTTCTTTTTCCTTATGACACTTATCAAAACCCAAATAAATCTAATCTCTACTTTATGGGCTACTGCCCAAAAGAATTTCAGTATGTTAGGAGGGCTAAAATGGTAAATGTAAATTAAAAAGCAAGTCAAATGAGGCAGAATTTAATCACATGAAGACAAAGAGTCAGTTTTCATTTGGAAGCACCTGCAAAGAGTTTCTCAAAAAATGATACAGATATAGCAACAAAAGCAACTTCTCACCATATGTATTTTTTTTTTCCTAAACTAGTTGGGACTATTATACTAAGCCCAATCTAAATGGAAAATTCCCCTAAGCTCCCTTATCTCACAGTGCTGATTCAACACAGATGAGGCTAATTACTAGAAGACTCCTGGATAAGCTATCCTGATACTGTCTGCAATAAGAGTCATGGCTGTTTCTGTCCTCACAGAGGACATGTTAACCCTCTCCCTAGTGTTCAATAACATGCAAACCCCTAAAGTCCTAGAGCAGCTGCATCCCACAAGCTGTCTTGAAACTCAGAGGTAGAACCCTAGGAGGGTCAAAATGTTGCTATACTCACCTGTTTAGGGATTTGGGCCCCACTTCCAAACTGGCAGATCTGCTGTCAAGCTTCTGTGACTTGTACATTTTTTCCATCCAAACTGCAAGTAGAATGTTTTACTTTACTTGGAGATGCCTTTATCTTTATAGCTTGTGATTTTTTCAGGATCCCCTTAGGACGGGTTTTGCAGGGTGGTAATTATGTAAGCCTTCTGAATGGATTTGGAAAGGGCTAGCAAAAGTTATTTGAGGTTAGCTCATATAGAGGAACTTTCTGGAGAGATGTCACTGAAATTTCTCTAAACAGAAACTGTTTGAATTTTTTGGACTTTCTCTGTCTTGCCCCTGTATATGCACCAAACCTGAATAATTCTCTTTGGAAATATTGAGGAAAATGGACAGATTTGGGGCTGGCTTATAACTTGATTCACTTTTTCAGGCTTGCCCATAGATGAACATAGAGAAATTCCAAAATCCCCCAACCCACCTGATTGTATATTTTCTTTTATTTTATCCATAGAATAATATTCTCTCCTACACTTTAGTCTACTCAAAGGCTACCACATGAATACACAAAGCAGAAAGTGATCTTTCCCCTCGTTCTGTCTAATTAATTCACAATTGCCCCCCACAATATATTTTGGGAAAATGAAGAGAATTATTAGTAGCAACCAGCATCGCTCAAGAAAAATAACACAAACTTCTTGAGATCCTAAAACAGAAACAGATAGGATTATCTTGAAGGGCTTCTAACCTGAATTCAGAGAACATAGTGGGGTCTTGGGTGCATCTACTCTTCCCTCATAGCATTGCCTTCTCATCTTACCCCATTTTCAAATATCAGAAATGGTACAGTTTGTACAAAGGAGGCCTTAGGTGAGTCAGATAAGTAGTGAGAAGATCATATTGAATGTGGAACCAAGATCTGTTTAACTCAGGAAACTTTTATCACAGGTTAGCAAAAAAGCAATCAACTTCACAAAGGGTAATTTTGGGTGCATCTAGACTAAGTTTTATCTCTCCTTCTTGATATCTGCCTGAATCATTTTTATCTTTTTTAGACTGTCTCATCTCCAGTCATCCTGATCTCTATCTTGGCACTGGAGCTAGATGGCTCCAGAGGAGAAAGTGAGGCTCATGACTTTGCATAGCCCTCCCTCACTTAAATCCAATTCACTTGCAAATCATGGCATCACCCTCCTGACGTCAAGGTGCTCCTCGAGAAGGAAGGAGAAACAACAGGGACCAAAAGGATAGAGACTACATCTTGGGTCTGAGTTGTCTCATTCCCAGTATTCCACCATGTGGAGCCTTTAAGAAAGGCAACTTGATAGAGACAGGGAAGTAGCAAGTTGCAGGCAGATTTAGGTATCTAAAGTCACCATCAGGCTTCATCAAGGAGACTTCAGGAACAAGGAATTCATGTCAGGTTCCAAACAAAAGATAATATTCTAGTCCACTCCCTGGACTGTTAGATTGTCAAGTCTCAGTTTATTTGTTAAATGGTTGTCATTGTGTATTTTAGAATGTCATCATATTTGAGTGTTAGGAATTTTGTTCTCTTTGAAAGCATTGGCCTTTTTCTCTTTTTTCCACTCTTTTTGTTCTCAATTAAGTTTTAGTCTATACTCTTTTTTTTTCTCTTGAGTACTATTTGTCATCTGTGTTTCTTTCTATCCTTATATTCAAGCCTCATTTCCCTAATCAGCTCCCTTTCTGTCTAGTCCAGAGATTTTGGGGTTTCATCAAGCTTCATGGATTTTTGTTTCTTTTACATAGCTTTGTCTGTCTGAAGGCTGGTGAACGTCCTGGTTTTAACAAAAGATATGGTCATAAATGAGAGAAATTAAAGACACAAAAAGCCTATTAAACTCCATTGTCATTTCCTTGTTCAGAAAGATTGTCGAATCCAACACATTGTGGGGTATTTGTTTGTTTTATATCCCTGTTTCCTTTAAAATGTTCTCAGTTCCATTTTTTGACAATACTATAAGTCTCGATGGCAGAAGCCATATCTACTCTTTTAATACGCTCTTTAAATCTGTGAGAGCTCAATGAATATTTGTTGACTGATTGGGTGATTTGCTTAAAGATCATTCCATAAAAATTACCAATAGGGAAATGATCTTGACACTGTCCAGAATTTTTTTCAGTTATATGCTAGACTTCAGTTTATTTTCCCTCAAATCTCCCATAGTTGGTCCATTGCTTTCACAAAATTCAAGTACTTGGAAGGCTATATAAATGGCATAGCATGTTTCTCTCACCCTTTCAGTTTTAGGTTAGCCAAATATCATTTCTTATATGCAATGTATGCATCACATTATTCAAACAGTACTTTATAATATTATTGTGTTATTCTAATTCCCTCTAATGTTTTCTGAAACTGAAGTGGAATGTTTCAAATAAAGAGCCAAGCAATTGGTTTGTTTTTAATCTGCATAAAGAGCCACTATCTTTTCATCAGTCCATGGAATGTCACCGTTATTCTTTAAAGAATGAAACTACCCATTTTTTTCATCAACTGAATTTTAAATATTGCGTGTTCCACACAGTTCTATCCCAATGAAACTGAGATGTAACCAGCAATTTTATTACTTAGGAAAAGAAGCATAGAAATGCCTCTCAAATTAATCTAATGTAACAATGTTGAAAGGGTGGAGAGCCTGCAGCCTCCAGGCCACATGTGGCCCTCTAGGTCCTCAAGTGTAACCCTTTGACTAAATCCAAATTTCACAGAACTAATCCCCTTAAATAAAAGGATTTGTTCTGTAAAGCCTGTTTTCAGTCAAAAGCTGCCACCCAAGGACCTAGAAAGCCACATGTGGCCTAGAGGCAGCAGGTTCCCCACCCCTGGACTAGCCCATTGCTTTCAAATATTTCTAAAGAGTTATCTTTAAAAAGATTGGATTTGTTAATAGGTTCAGCCTTTTCAAGGAAATGGTAGAAATTATGCAGCACATTACTGCAGATAGCAAAAATACAATACTTACCTAATACCTAAAAGGACTGATCGGAATTGCATATTAGAGATTCACTGACATTCACAAGCTAATGACAAAACTAGATGTTATAACTAAAAACCCAGAAATAGTATGGGGACATCAACAAATAAACTGTATTAGAATAAGAGCATTATTACTGGGGGAAAAAAATCTGTTGCCCATAATTACCCAGACATAATGTTGCCTCACAAAAATTTAAGAACATTTTTAATAGATATTGCCATATCAAATGCCAATCTATAAGCTACATGGAAAAAAAAGTTCTTAAAATATAGAAACCTAGCAGAAAATATCAAAACCATGTGGGAACAGGATGAAGTACAAAGCATCCTGTCTGCTACTGTAGTTGTCCCAAAAATGCTTTTTCTGTGAGGCTGCAGAGGAGATTGCCTCCCAATGCTTTTATTCAACTACAAAAAGCAGTCATTGTATCCACCTGTTTGTTAGCCGAATATTAGTAATAAAAACGTTGAATAATAGCTTCTCTTAGAACTGTTTCTATCTGAACTTCATTAATTAAGATGAGAATGAGAAAAATAATAAAACAATACCTATTATTCCTATGTAATTTTATTACTTAGGAAATCCTCCACTTAAATTGTTTCTTAATATGCTATCTTTTTTATACAAAGATGAAGCTATTGAGCCATAGCCGTAAAAGGACATGTTTTTTCACTTTTTTTTAAGCCATGGCACTGGATTTGAATTACATCATTCAAATTCTCTTCTCTAGTTCCCCTTGTGACCATGAGCGTATTGGCCTGGTAGTGCAAAGCCAACTAGCTTATACTAGATCAAACCACGGATGACCTTAGCTTAATTTGCAAGATCTTACAACCAACTCAGCCAAGCAGACAATTTTCAAGTATGCATAATTTGTTTTAACAACTTGCCATGTGGTGCTACCCTGAGTGTTGACAAGGGCAGTCCTACCTCATAAGAACTTAACAAGACAATAATAATGGCTCACATTTATAGAACATGCTAAGATTTACTGAACATTTTGCTCACAGTAACACTGTGTGTCAGGTAGTACAAATATTATTATAACTATTTTTACAAATGAGGAAACTAAAGTTCAGAGAGCTCTTTGTAGGTAGCTGGGTGGTGCATTTAATTAGTTGTGCAAACCTGAGCAAATGCTTGAACTTCTGTCTCCCTCAGTTTCCTTCTCTGTAAAATAAGGTAGTAGTACCTACCTCCAAGTGTAGTTGTGAGAATCAAGTGAGAAATTTGTAAAAGACTTTGCAAATCTTAAAGTGTTATATACAGTCAATTTTCAACTTTCATGACTTCAAGCAATCCTATGATTTTTATTAGTAACCTCATTTTCACTTTCCCATTTGCAAACTCCCATATTTGTGACTATGCACAGTAGAGGAGGAAAAATGAGAGACCAATGCTTGCAAGTTTGGGGAAAACTGGTATCCTACTAAGCACTTCCCTGGTCTTGTTTACCCTAAGGCTGTAAAGAGCTTCACATGTGTTTGTTCCATATTTCCATTATTTTGTTGCATATTCCCATTGCTTGCTTGTCTCTAAAACTCATTATGCCCCTAATCCATAGTGCAAGTCCTTTGGGTTCTAAAGTCAAATGTGCAATATCAGTGATGCAGGTTAGTAAGAAAATAAAGATGTTGATAAACTTTGTGCCAGAATGTCTGCAGGTGCCTTTGGTTGTGAGTTTGTTGTTAATGAATCAATGCTTCTTTGTATCCACAAAAAGGAGGAAAGTATTTGTAAAAATGTTTGTGAATTTGCTCCAGAAAGTGCTAAAGTAACTCTCAAGCAGATGATGAGGTTACAATGCCCTCACATTATCATCTGACACAAGTAAAGTAAGATTTGGGCAAAAATATGTCCTAGTTTTAAGAGTTTCACTTATCGTACAATATTTATGGTACTATAGCTTTCACATGTTATGAAAAAGTGAATGTCTAAAATCAATGATTTTTTAATTGAGATGGCACAAAAAGGTCAAATTCTAGGGAATTATTAATGAGAAAAAATGTTTTGCATGTTACCAATTTTATTTTGTGTACTGAATTTCATGGGTTATTTCACAGTTACTGTAGCAGGAAATTAGAATTAACCAAAATTAATGTTTTGTTATAAAGGATTGTATGCAGAAAAGTGTATATTCAGCAATCTCTAGTGAAAGATTTCAGTTTTTGGTGATCAAAGAAACCTAACCCTATAATTCCCATAGGTTCAACGTATCAGCAGTTGTGTTTTTGCATTAAGAGCCATTTTCTAGGAACATTACCCCCCATGAAAGTCAAAAATTGGCTGTAAATGCTATTTATTATAATTATTATTTGTAGAATCACAAAATATTAGAGCTGAGAAGAACCAAAGAAATCATTCAATCTCCCTCCAATTCCTCCACTTGGCCATTGTGCTGATGAGAAAATTGAGGCTCAGAGACATCAAGTGACTCACTCAGGATCTCACAGCTATTAATTGGAGGCAAGACTTGAATTCAGATCTCTTGATTTCTAATCTAGGGCCCCATCAATTCAATCACACCAGAGGTGTCAAACACTCTCCTGGAACACTCCAGAATAAGGCTATAATCAGATTAAAATGTAATTGCAAAATATCTAGCAAAATAAATAAAAGTACAATAGAACATAAATCATGTTAATATGCAGTTTTCTAAGTCAATATGTGGCAGCAGGGATCTTTAGGTACAGGTTGGTGGCCTTGATTCTATTTGAGTTTGACACCACTGGGTTGGTATCCTCAGGAAGACTATTGACAAGAAACAAAAAAATTAAAGGATATTCAGGCACTTAAATAATTGCAATAGGCAAATAAATGAGTTGAATAATTAATATACTATATTATTTTCAAAGTTTTATAGATTCTTTTTTCTCACAACAAGCAGTTCCTACAAAGGTAACTATGTGGTGCAGGAGATAGAGCACTGGCCCTGGAATCAAGAAGACCTGGGTTCAAATCTCTGCTCGGACACTTATTATGTGTGAGTCATTTAACTACTATCTTCTACAAAAAGGGGATAATAAAGCACCTACCTCAAAAGATTGTTTTGGGGATCAAATGAGATAATAATTCTAAAGCACAGTATAGGCCCTTTCTAAATATTTATTTCCTTTCTTTTGTGATATCACCCTCCTCCTGCCTCATCACAGTGTAAAACGGTTAAGCAAAACCAAGAAACACCATGTCTGCATCTGGCAACATATTCGACTTGCGACATGAGCAGTCTCACACCCTCACACCACTCTATCAAGATGAGGCAGGTATGTTTCATCATCTTTCGTGGAGAACCAAAACGGGTCCCTGCCTTTAGTAAGTAAGCTCAGCTAATGTTTAATATTGTCTTCGTAAGAGCTACGCCACTTCCCAAGCTTAGACGTTGCCACAATCCACAAGATACCCGTGAGGCAACGACCAATGGGAGTGGGCAATTTACAAGGGAGAACTTTATAAGAGAACAGAGAGTGATGGCAGTTGGGTGCATTATCCCCACTCCGGTTACTTGCTGTGAAGGGATTCTTTGTCTTATTTTATTTGAGTTTATGGAATAAAACAAGCATTTCCAAGCATGTGAAACTACAAATCTACTATGCACAACTTGCTATTCTTTTGAAATATACAACAAAATTATCATGTAAATTTCTTTTTTTCCTGTTTTTTTCTTTTTTTATCCCCACCCCTTGAGATGGCTACCATCAGACACAAATAGGTATACACATATAAAATTGTTCTGTACATGCTTCTATTATCAGTTCTTTCTCTGGATGCGGACAGCATCTTTCTTCACATGTCTTTGGGTATTTATAATAGACAAAATAACTTGCCTGCTCAAAGTCATTCTTAAAACAATATCATTGTTTTGTATACAATGTATACAAATCATATACATTGTATACAAATTCTTTATACAATGTTCCCTTGGTTGTGTTCATCTCATGTCTTTCCATGAGCTCATCATTTCTTATAGCACCACAGTGTTTCATCACAATCACATACCACAATTTTTTCAGTCCTCTTAATGCCCTATTGATGGGCATCCCTACAATTTCTACTTCTTTGCCACCACAAAGAGAGCTGCTTTAAATGTGTTAGAACATATAGGTTCTTTTCCTTTTTCCTAATCATCTTCAGAAATAGACCAAGTAGTGCTATTGCCAGGTCAAAGGTGTAGATAGTTTAATAACTCTGGGCATAATTCCAGATTGCTCTCCAAAATCATTGGATCATTTCACAATTCCACCAACAACTAATTAGTGTCCCAATTTTTCCACATCCTCTCAATCATTTTAGCCAATCTTATAGGTGTAAAATGACATAAAGCTTGTTTTCATCTGCATTTCTCTAATCAATGATGATTTAGAGCATTTCTATGACTATAATTTGTTTTGATTTCTTCATTGGTTGTGGAGGGATTCCAATAGCAAGCAGCACTGTCCACCTTTGAAGAAAACCAACAAATTTTGTTTCAATACCAAAGGGATAGAGATGCAGATCAAAGCACACATCTGATCTCAAGTGAAGGTGTGAGAGGACAGATATTCATGAGCATTTCCCCACAACATGGGTTAAGCCACCCCTGGCTATGCAGTGAGGTCGCATAGTGGAGAGAACACTGGGACGAGAGTCAGGAAGACCTGAGTTCAAATTTGACCTCAGATACTTACTAGCTATGTTACTCTAAGCTAGCCAGTTAACCTCTATCTGCCTCAGGTTCATTTACTGAAAAATGGGGATATTAATAGCTCTTCAACTAAAATAATATGTGTGAGAACAAACAAATGTATAAAAATACATAACACAGCATCTGGCATGTAGCAGCTTCCTGATAAATATTTATTCCTTTCCCTTCCTCCTCTTTTCCCCTTTCAATCTGGCATAGGAATTAGTTTTCCCTAAAAAGAGACCAATAGACCCCAGGACCAGATTGGCCACAGCTTCCTGGTCATATAGCGGAATAAAAAGTCCCAACCACATGGAGTCTGAGCATCTCAGATTTGGCAGGTCCTGGGACCAAGCCAGTCACTATTCTCTGATGTCCTGCTGATGAGACATGCTATAATAATAATAACATTTATATGGTGCTTACTATGTGTCAGGTCCTGTGGTAAGAACTGTACAGTTATTATCTTGTTTGATCCTCACAACCATCCTGGGAAATAGGTGCTATTACCCCCATTTTATGGATGAGGAAAGTAAGACAGACAGAGGTTAAGTGACTTGTCCAGGGTCATACAGCTAGTAAAAGTCTGAGGCCAGATTTGAACTCAGGTCTTCTTGACTCCAGGCCCAGTACCCTATCCACTGTGCTATCTTGCTGCCTTAGACAGGCAAAGAAGGCCTTGTCTACCAAAGGTAAAGCTAATACCATTATACTTTTGTTGCATATCCTTCCTGTGTTAGGGCAAAGCAAATCTCCTTTTTATTAACTATTTGATATTTTATGAGTGCCTTGTTTCATCCCCAAAATCAAAGCTAAACTAAGAGAGTGCTTGCATAAGCCCTGCTTCTTATAGAAGGAGATAGCTTACATGGAGATAAAAGAAGATAATATTTACGGCAGCTTCCAGGATAGGGGAAACTGACATCAGCTGCCTTGGAGTTCGCCATGTCTTAGGTGGCATCTGCGAGAAACATCAGGAAACCCTGAGTGAGCAGAACTTGTTCATTAGTAAGTTGTCCTATGCTCAGCTCCCAGAAAGCTGAGAACAACTGAGAATTGATTTTCTGGGGCTGCTTAAGAAGTTGGCCTGGGGTCTGAATAATGGCTGTAATTTGGGATGTGTACAGTAGGTACTTTGGTAACGATAATCAGAATTAATAATAATAGCATTTATCTAGAATTTCAACATTTGCAAAGCTCTTTACACATGTTATTTCATTCGATCATCAAAACAACCTTGTGAGGTAAGTACTCTTATTATCTACATGTTACAAATGAAGCAACTGAGGCTTTGAGAGGTTAAGTGACTTGTCCAGGGTCACGAGTTAGTATACTTCTGAGATAAGATTCAAACTCAGGTCTTCCTGACTTCAAGTCTAGCCCTCTATATACTGTGCCACCTTGCTGCTTCATATTAATATGGTCATACTTTCTCTTACCCCTTTGATTAGACATTTTTAAAAGTCATGACCTCAATGAATGGACTTTAATGAAATATATGGAAGAGAGCAAAAGAAAAGATGCTACTAAGTAAGTGTGAGCCAGAGCCAAGACTTATTTCATTGGCAGACATTAATAAATCAACCAAACAATGAATAAATATTTATTAAGTACCTACTATGTGCCAGGTACTGCACTAAACACTGGGGATACAAAAAGAAGCAAAAGACAGTCCCTTCCCTCAAGGAGTTCACAATCTAATGGAGACTTGATTAATGTCCAAATGAGGTATTTGTTTAGAACACAGAGGCACATCCCGAAAACAGATATCAAAACCTGGTGTGTCCTACACGGAAGGCAAAGCCAGTGGGTGATTGGCAAGCAGCTTTTCTGAGGATTCATATTGAGAACAAATAGCATAGTTGATATCCCATAGCACTCTCTGATGATATCCTTACAGTTTCATTTACATTACTGTAGTCATTCTTATAGAGTTCTCTTGGTTCTGCTGTCCTTACCATGAATCAATCAACCAACAAGCATTTATTAAATAACCTACTATGTGCTACATCCCTTCCCTGGAGTAGCTGGGGGAAATACCATGTATATATATAAGTAGATCTAAAATAAATGAAAGACAATCTGAGGAGAAAGCACTAATAGCAAGAATGTAGAAGATGGCCCTTGAATAGAATCTTAAAAGAAACAAGGGATTCTAAGAATTGGAGGTGAGGAAGAAGGACATAAGAGGTAGAAGGGGTAGAAGGCAGCTAATGAAAAGGCCCAAATAAAGGAAACAGAGGGCCATTTATGATGAACAGTAAGAATGCCAATTTGCCTGGACCATAATATTCAGGGAGGGGAGAAATGTATAGTGAGGTTGGAAAGGTAAGTTGAGTTCCAGCTTGTCATCCTCAGCCAAAGAGAAGAGTTTGGGTTTTTTTTTTTAATACTTGAGGTAAAAAGGAGCAACTGGAGTTTATTGAATAGGGAAGTAATAAATGCTCAGCAATTAATTAATTAAAAGAATCATCTCCAGTTTCTCTGAATTCCTCATAGTTGTCATTTCTTGCAAACATACCTCCTCCCCTGCATTCATGTATCACAATTTTTCAGTTGTTCCCCAATCAATGGGCACAATATTTATGGTATGTATAAGCAAAGATAGCAGTAGGTTTTGTGTTGCAAAAAGTTTAAAAAAATGAATTTAATGCTAGAAGATCAGAATATTACCACTTTGCTTTCAGTTAGAGAAGCTTCTCTAATCTAATTTCCTTTGAGATAATAAAAAGACTCATAAAAGTTCTTCTCTGGAGTAAATTTATTCCTTCTGGATCACGAATCTCTCTTCTATGTAATTTCCTATTCTTTTGATGAGCTATGCTTACCTGCATTTATCATCCAACAGATGTGTTGGTACTTAAAAGTTGCCAGTGAATACAGTATCCTGTGAATTCAGAAGCCTTGATTTTTAGCATTGAATTTTTTGGTTTATGCTGCCCTTCACTCCCAGTGGTCTATACCAGATGTCTAGTGTAATTTCACTTTATTTTTGCCCTATTTCATCTCCACTCGATTTTTATTATCAAACTGTATCACACTGATTTGGAAAGTATTTTAGGCATCTAAGATCTTTTTTTAAAAAATGTATTCCAAGACATGCATACCAAACACTTACTTCTGGGCATGTCAGAAACTATGTAAGAAGAAATCATGTTTTGTATACAAATTTGCACACTCGATAGGTTGCTGCTGACTCAGTAATGTATTTTGGAAATTACTGAAAAGCACTTCCCCCAAATGATTTGAAATAAGTAGTAGGAAGGCCAGCGTATTTGCAATTTCTGAATGCTAGATTTAATCTGTAAATTATAAATGCTAGATTTTTACCTGTAAATCCTATATGCTGGATTTTTTTCTCCCTTCCTTTCAAACTCTTCTGTATCAATAATGTCCTTGCGTGGAATAGTCCTTCTTCCATGATTTGTTGTTCATCACTTTCAGTTATATCAGATCTTTGTGAATCCATTTGGGATTGTTTAGCAAAGATAGTGGAATGGTTTGCGATCTCCTTCTCCAGCTCATTTCACAGATGAGGAAATTGTGGCAAACAGGTGACTTGCCCAAGGTCACACATCTAGTAAGTGTCTGAGGCTGGATTTGCATTCAGTTTCTCCTGACTCTGGGATTAGTACTCTATCCACTGTACCACTAGCTGCCCATCTTCCATGATTATGACTCAAGAACATTCAAAGGATTATTTCCTTGATAATTCTACTAGTGATCTAGGGTAGAAGTTTTAACCATTTCAATATCATGAACCCCATTGGCAATCTGGTGAAGCCTGTGGACCCCTTGTGAGAATAGTGTTTTTACATGAATAAAATAAAATATTTGGGATAGCAAAGGAAGCAAATTATATATTTAATTCACTTTATTTTATTTTCAGATCTGCATTCTCCTCCTCCTACCTACATTGAGAAAACCAGAAAAAATACAAACACATATAGTTGAGCAAAACCAATTTCTGCATTATCCATGCCCAAAATAATGTTTCGATTCATATAGTCACCATATGGAGGTAGATGGAATGTTTTATCATGAGTTCTCCGGAATTGTGGTCAGTCGTGTTACTCTGAAATGTTACTTTCAAATTGAAATCAGTAATATTGAAATATAATTATCAATTTTTTTTGAAGTTCATAGACTCCAGGTTAAGAAACTCTAATCTAGAACATCCATTCCCTGTTATTCAAACTGTCAGCTAATGTTATTGTCAGGAAAGTTTCCCAAGAAAGCAAACTACAAAAATATGGAAATCATGTTAAACTTATGGAATATTTATCAAAAAAAGGAGTTATAATTAAGTTAGGCAATGTATCCTGAAAATTTTAGCTATGGTATCTAACTAGATAACCTATTAATAGCCATAGATCTTGTTCAAAATGGCATGTTCCCATACCACCAGCAGTAATAAGAGTTAGGAAAACATCTTACATAAACTCTATATCTCACTTCATGCCCAGCACAGCTCTCCCAGTTTGAGGTATTTAAGAAATGTTTGGTTTTATTTAATTTAATCAGCATCATTTTATTAGAAATACACATACATGCATACATATATGCATAGATATATGTACTTAATGAATAAATTTTGGAATTTTTAATACCAGAACACACCTTCAAGATTATCAAATCCAAATCACTCATTTTACAGATGAGGAACCTGTGTGCTGCAATGACAAAATGATTTATCTAAGTTCGAATAGCTTTTTAATGGCAGAACCAAGGATAAAACTCAATTCCTCTAACTTCTAATCCAGTGCTTATTCGAATGTACAACTGCTGTCTTTGTCTGAATGTTGGTATTAGCATGCATGTATGTGTGCATCCACTTGCACACACACACACATAGGCATTTTGCTTCCATTATTACTGCAAATAAAAAGCTATTCAGGCTTTCTTCCAGATATCCATATCCCACCCTTCTTATTCCACCACCTGTTCAGATCCTGAGAATACAACCTATCTTGTCCCACTGTGTTTGTCAGGGTGCCAGATGGTCTATCTCTGGCCCATTAATTCTCCATAGCCAACAATCAGAATTAATTTAGTGAATCTACTTTGACACTCCTTTTTTCATTGCTGGCTGGCTAAAATTCCCCTCTCAGACATCCTCTTTCAAACAAGATCTCAGGTTGTTCTTCTTTTTATTCCCCAGCCACAAGCAATCTAATCCTAGAGCATAAATTAAATAGCTCTGGGCTTAGGTGGGCTTTTTTCATTGCAACATTCATCTACCTGCTTTCATATTCTTTAGTCCAAACTCTGTCCCCCAAACACATGCTGTGTTCTCACCTCCCTGCGTTTGGTCACAGTGTTCTCTAAGCCTGAAATGTCCTTCCACCCACCTTCACCTGTTGAATTTTTACACTTTCCTTAAAGCCGAAAGTCAAATAGCAACTGCGTGATAAAGCCATGCATGATGGTTGGACCTCACATAGCACCTCTACAATGCATTTGTCATATAATATTCTGTTTTATCTTTACATGCACATATGTTTTATTTCCTCCTAGACTATAAGTCCTATATGGGAAGAGATTTTTTCTTAATCACATAATGTATCTCCCTCAGAAATTAGCACATAGCTCCATACATAGTAAGTGCTCAAGAATGTCACTTGAATTTGAATTTCTATCTCTATACCTTCCTGTCTTTACCTAAAATGTACGGACCTTGTTTCTTTCTTTTAATATCTCTTGATGTGCAGCCAGAAACTATACACAGCAACAGAAGCTACACTGGTTTTCATCATGTCTAGGTTTCTCTTCTAGTGTCCTTATCATAGGGTTCCCATTTAGTGGTTCATGAACCTGTGGGGGGGTGGGGGTTGGAATGATAGGAGAAGAGGTTCAGACCAAAAATTATTTAGTGATTCTATAAGCAGAAAATGATTGCCAATCACATCACAAATATATTTTAATCTGTGACAAGTATGTACGTTTTCGAAGCATTGTAGATTTGTTTCTGTGATTCACAACCATCATGATTATGCACACAATGATTTTGGTATTCATGTACTGATTACATCAAACTCTAGCCACTTCTGTCCAAGCATGACATGTTCTTACAGTTTCTCAACCTGTCATTGAATTGTTTTCAAACCTTCACAAGGGTTCAAGACATTCAAGTGCAAATTGATTCTTATTGGGTGGTCAGATGCATGTATAAATCCTCATTATTGTTTTTTCTGTATACTAGCCCAGAGTAGCTGTGCCCTACAAGTAGATCTCATCAGCTGTAGAATCATGTAATCTTGATGCTACAAATTTTTATGTTCTTATAAAACAAATATCAGGCTGTTTGAAAACTATGATCCCTGGGTATTATTATTACAAGGGATATTGAATCCTTCACTGACCATCCAAAACCTTCTGATATAAATCTTGCCTCTCATTGAAGTATCAAGGCTGTTTTCTAATTTAGACTTAACCTCTGTTTACATTATTAAACTTTTGTGAGCAGATGTACAAATGAACTGTTTGGCAACACTGGTCAGTCAATAATAGCATTTCTGTGAAAGTGTAGCCAATGTTCCAATGGAAAAAAATGAAGAAAATGTTGTCTGAAGAGATTCCTTACAATGGTTGGTTTATAAACATAATTAAAAATGAAGCCATATGTGCAATTGTACTTTAAGTACATTTATCATTTAATGTAAAACTTCTTATCAGCCAACAGAAAAGTAGATATTTTATTCGGTGACTATATATTTGTTTTCAATGATTGGCTAGGTAGTCAAAAATTAAAAATGAATTTCCATCTCTCAACAAGAGAGCTTTTAAAGTTTTACTATTTTCCAATTCGTATTTATGTCAATGAGCATTTTTACCTTTATTCTTGTTTAAATCAAAATGCAGAAATAAAGTCAAGGCAGAACAAGATTTAAACTTGTGTTTGTCTGGTGTTGACTCAAATATTGAAAATCCTTGTTTGAATAAAAAAAGTCCAAAGTCAAAAATTAAGTTTATAAATGATTATCATAGTGTGTTAGATATCCTCCAAGTTGTAACTTGTTTTAATCAAAAATGTTATTTATATTCAAAAATTATAAAAATAAAGAAATTTAGTATGCAATCTTATAGATATTAGTAAAATGTGAGGTACTGCTAGATTACTTTTTAATTCTTACAGAATGTCCAAAATAAAACATTAATAATCATTTTATATTTAGCATTATGGTTTTATATTATTTCCAAAATTATAGGTAGAACAAAATGTTATATTTCATAATTATAATTATGTAATGTAAATTTTAATTTGGAGCTTTTGGGGACAAAAGTTATCATTGTAGTTATTGTAAGAGCTTAGTGAATAAATCCAAAAGAATGTTATGAGTAGTATATTAAATTACCCTCAGGATTCACAACACAATTTTTTCAAAGGGATTCACAGAACAAAAAGCATTGTGAACCTCTCCCTATAGAAATGGAGGCTTCTTGTGAAGGTTGCCTGGATTTCTTTATTACCTTCCAATGGGACTATAAATTACAGGCTTCTGTGCCTGACCCAGACAAAGTAGAATGAGGATTTAGTTTACATAAACAACAATAATTATAATCATTTATATAGCATGTCAAGGTTTACAAAGTACTATATATATGTGCTGGCTCCAGAACACTTTTGGATATAATTAAAGTAGTGTGCACTCTGAAAGAGAGTTTCGCATATTCTGAACTAAAAAAGCACAGTAATGGATGAAAGAAAGAATATCAGATTGAAATCATTAGGTAACATGTTGAAAGAACACTTGAGATCTTTACAATCCAAATAACTGAACTTAACGATAGAATGAAGTGAGACAAATTTGAGAACTAATTGTATCCCAGGGGAAAAAAATGAAACTTAAAGCTTAAATTCCATAATAAGCTAAAATTCCATAATTCCATAAAAAGCTTAAATTCCATAATAAAGGATATCACACAAGGAAATTCCCAAGAATACTGGAAATATATGCCAAAATACAGCTCAAAACAATTCATAGGATGCTGGCACAGAGGAACTCCACATTCAACTCATCCAGAAATATATTCACTAAGTTCCATTAACCAAAGAATCTCACAAGCAATTAGGAGTTATTTCATACTTCAAAGAGAAATTATTTAAATTTTTCCTCTTATTCGATGACTATGAGAAATAACATAATAGAAAATGCTGTCTGTGTCCCTTACATAATCAGTAGTGTACTGGAGCTGGCTCATAATAAATAGATCACTGTTAAATTTGCAGTGGGAGCATGTACACTTTAGAAAACACAAAATGCTGCAAATTAAGGTTTGATTTATTGTTCTGTTGATGGCCTAGACTTAGGAAAGTGATGGAGAAAATGTTGATACTGAAGGTTAAACTTACAGATATGCAGTGCATATCATATTATTTGGGGGGAGTTGAATGTTTGTTAACATTTACTAGAATATCCCTCCACATATTGCATCTGTGTCTTTGCAGTGGTCTGCATGCATGCCTGGAATGCACCCTATCCTTATCCCCACCTCATAGGGCCCCTCTCTTCTTTTAAGATGCAGCTCAGGTACCATCTTCTGTATGAAGATGTTCCTGATTCTGCAAACTTTTAATTCCTTTCCTCCCAAACTAACTTGTACTGAGCTACTTTGTATATATTTCTATTTATCCATTTCATAGTCAATAATAATTTATAAACATTTATTAAGCACCTACTATGTACCAATCACTGTGTTAAGGGCTGGAGTTACAAATAGAAATGAAAATAAAGACAGTACCTGCCCTCAAGGAGCTTATGATCTAATGGGGGAAGACAGCACACTAAAAGAAATGGGGAAAGCAGGGGTGGAGGGTGGAAGTTGAGGTAAAAGAGGGAAAAGGGTATTTGTACCAGGGACATAATGGAATGTTCCAAAGAAGTCCAAAAGCAGTGTAGCTAATGGGAAATAGGGAGAAAACTGTGCTAAGCCTCCTCCTTAAATGGAGACCCTAAGGATGTATAGCTCTTCCCTCCAGTCAGACAGTCCAATCACAAAGGCAGAAAATATGAATGAGATGTGAGTACCAAGCAGAATTCTCTCCCTCCTCATCTATGCCCTAGCTTCCTTCAGGTCCCAACTAAAATCCTACCTTCTATAGAAATTTCCTGAGCCTCTTTAATGCTTCTGCCCTCTGTCTAAAATCACTTTCAGTTTATCTCATATATATCTTTTTTGTACATAGCTATTTGTATATTATCTCTCCCATTAGACTATTAGCTCCTTGAGATCAGGAACTATTTTATTCCATTCTTTGTGTCCTCTGTGCTTAGTACAGTGCCTGATACATGGTAGATGTTTAATAAATGCGTGTTGACTTGACTTGACCTGAGGGGAAAAAAATATGTCCTCAATATTTGAGGAATGGCTGAACAAATTATGATATATAAATGTAATGGAATCTTGCTGTGCCATAAAGGAATTTCTACACTGGAAATGTTCTATGCCAATGAAATCATTGGCCTAGATCCTCCAAAAATAAAAGGTGAATGTGAGGAATTCAGAGAACTATGAGAAGACTTGTATGAAGGAATAGCACAAAAACAGTTGAACTAAAAGAGCAATGTAGACTGATGACAACAGTGTAAAAGAAGACTTAATTAGAAGACAGCAAAAGCAAGTCTAATGCCAAGGGTAAGACTAACTCCAAAATCCAAAAGTTAAAGCATGCATCCTTCCTTTCTGGTAACAAATGGCAAACAAAGAATGGAAAGTTACATGCATTTTCAATAATGATCACTTTATCGGTGATTTTGATAAAGTTTTTGGTTAGTTTGTTGATTTTCCCACAGAAAGGTACTTAATTGGCAAGGGCCTCTTGTTCCATGAACAAGACCCTCTATCCCTCAGCTCCAGGTATTTTCTCTGGCTGTCCCCCATGCCTGGAATGCTCACTTTTGTCGGCTCCAACTACTGATCTCCCTGTCTTCCTTTAAATCTCAAATAAAATGTCACTTTTCACTGGAAGCTTCCCAAATCCCTCTTAATTTTAGTACCTTTCCTCTGTTAATTATTCCTGTGTATAGCTTGCTTCATACATGTATGCATATATATGTACAAATATATGCATATATGTATATATATATATATACAATGTGTATATATGTGTGTGTGTGTGTGTGTGTATTATTGTTTGCATGTTGTTGCCCCTATTAAATTGCAAACTCCTTGATGGCAGGCATTATCCTTTGTCTCCTTTTGTACTTCCAGTGCTTAGCTCAGGGCTTGGCATAAAGTTGGCACTTAATAAATGTTTATTTATTGATTATTTGATCCATTATTGACTGAGCACCTATTAGAGATAGAACACTACTAGGCATTAAAGAGATTGCAGACAAGTACAAGACACATTCATTGCCCTCAAAGGATTTATTTTTTCATCTATTTGGGGAAACAAGACATAAAAACATGAAAGGCTAAGTTATAGTACTGAGGCAAGTTAAACTAAAGGTTCACCTGTCTCCACATTGAGATGCTGCTGTTCTCAATTCCAGGGCACTGACACATTCATTGACAACATGCTCCTTTGGTGTCATAAAGACACAGAAAGGCCTCAAAAGGTAAAGCAGTCCACATACAACCTCTTACTCTATTTTCTTAATAAGAACAAAAATGTATTCCTTCTTTTTTTTCTGATTTATTAGGCTATGATGTCTGTCTCCAAAATAAGAGTTCATTTGTAATCCTACAGGCTCTTTTCTAATTTTGTTGAACAAGAAAAACTAACCTCACAAATCCCAGCTTTGCTCTTCTTTTTCTATTTGCAGACTGACTGATCTCATGAATATTAAAGTATTAAAATTCAATTGCCTGTGCTAGTGGTCAATACCTTAATCTTATACTGGACTTCTCCACACAAATTAGTCATTAGAACAGAAGCCATTTACCCTTTTTGTTTTTTTTAGAAAAACCCAAATTGCTGCAACCACGATGCAATTTAATTTTTCCACTGAATTTTTTACCTTAACTCTATCTATAATAACGGAGTTTAAATATGTGGTCTCAAACTCACTTTTGGTCTTTTAACACTTTAGTCCCTAAATAACCTTTTCATCATGGTGGGGGTGGTGAAAAGAGACATTTTTTCAGTGTTTCCATGATTTTGAGAGAAGAATAAAGGTGAAAGTTGAAAGATTTTATTTCTTAGAAGACAAAAAGTACACATAGTAGGGAAATTTTTAACATTATCCATAGAAGCTGCTATGATCTGAATGGCAAGGAATAGGTGTCAGTGCCTGGAGTTAGAAAAGTGGGAAAAAAAACCACAGTGACCCAAAGATGCTGAAATCAGCAATCTCTGACCCACGATCCTGCTTTCCTCAAATCTAGGGGCTTTTCATCTTCAGGCCTAGCGTCTAATTTCACCTAAGCCCTTTTCCTATATTTAACCAAACACTGGTAGAGACCTATGTCTGCTGGTGTACAGGAATCTCCCAAGTTTATCTACTGAGCACCTGGAGAAAAGAGGAGCTGAGAAAGAGGAAAGTGGAGCAGGAGATGGAATAGAGACAAGTGGAAAGCATACTGGGGCCCATATGAAGCTAGAACTGCTATGATCATTGTGCTGGGGACCCAAAATTTGGAGATCCAGGCCTTAGCAGAAGACAAATTGGCACTGCTGTGACTGAACTGCCAGGAGTTTGGCAATTCTAAAAAGTGAAAAAAAAACCTATTTGGAATTAAAATACTAAAAAAAAATTGGAACCAAGATACATACATAAAAAAAAATCCATGGAACATATGTATACAGGGTCTAGAGGTGTGCATGCTCTGAGAACAGAAGAGGCAAACCCATACTTCCCCTTTCCTTTCCTTTGCCCCCACTCTCATCCTACCTCTCTAGACCAGGGGTTCTCAGCCCATTTTGTATCATGGTTTCCCTCAACAATCTGGTGAAACCTAAGGACCCTCTCTCAGAAGTCCCAATTCAGTAAGTAAAATTAGAAATATGTGTAAACACTGGAAGATAACAAAGATAAATAAATTTTCTGGATCCCAGGATATCTTGGACATAGGCCTAGAAGGAGAGGATAACTTCATAGCCACTATAGCCAGAGGCTCAGACAGAATTAAGAGTAAACCACAAGGTCTAATAGAATTTCTAGAAAAGATGAAAGATAAAAACAAACATTATTAACAACAATAATGATACCTAGCATTTATATAGTGTTTTCAGATTTACAAAACACTAGGTGTATGTTATCTCATTTGATCCTCATAATAGCTTTGTGAGGTATGTGCAATTATTATCCCATTTGAGGAAGCTAAGGCACTTAGAGGTTAAGAGATTTGACCAGTTTCACACAGTAAGTATCTGAGACAAGATTTGAACTCAGGTCTTAACCCCTGAACAACCTCACTGCCTATTACAAATAAATTATAAGTGAAATGAAAGTTTTAAAATGGACCAAACAGAAATAAATGACTCTACGGGACACTATGAAATGTAAGAAAAAAAATCAAAAGACTGAAAAAATAGAAGAACGTTTAAGGTATCCCCTATCAAAAAAACAACTGCCATAGAAAACAAGTCAGGGAAAGAAAACCTAAGAATCATCAGACCACCTGAAAATTACAGTAACAATAACAATGAGCCTGGATACCATATTTCAGAAAATCATAAATGGAAATGATCCAATTAGAGCTGGTCTGTTCTAACCAGAGGATAAAGTGAAAATTGAAAGAATCCACTGGCTGCATCCTGAAAGAAATCATTAAATAAAAGCTTCCAGAATTATCATAATTAAAATCTGGAACTTCCAGGTTAAAGAAAACATACCATAAAAATACAGAGAAAAAAATTTAAGAGCTAGAGAACTACAATTAGGATCACATAAGACTTGGTAGCTATAATCATAGAGAATAGGAGGGCTTGGGATATTCTATTGCATATCATAAAACATAAAAGCTTACAACTAAAAATAACTTAATTTACAAACTAAGTATAATCCTATGGAGCAAAAAAAAAAATACACCTGTAATAAAATAATTTCCAAGCATCCCTGATAAAAGACAAAGTTGAATATAATATTTGAAACATATACATTAAAATCAAGAGAAATCTGGAAAGATAAATACATGAGAACTATTGGAAGAGACTATGTGATTGCATTCTAATAGCAAAAGAAAACGACTTCTTTCAAAACCCTAATGTCTTCAAGGATCTCCAAGAGAGCTAAATAAAACAAACTTTAGGCTAGAGGAGGGAGATGTTCTGATTATCTTAAGTGAAGAAAGAAAAGGGAGGCAAAAAGGAATATACTAAGGAAGAAAGGGAGAAGAATGGCATTGAAATTTACTATTTCACATAATACGGAATAAGACCCACAAACATGGAGGAAAGGGAGTGGGAAGTAGGTATCACACAAACCCAATTTTTATTTGAACCAGACGAAGAGAGATTGTACATATACACTAAGACATTAATACAAACACACAAAGAGTTAAAGGGAGTTAAGTTCTCTTTTAAGAAGTAAAGACTGAGGTTCCAATTTTATCTGTGTCTGCCAATTTTTTGCCTAAGTAATGTTGGGTACAACCTCTCCGTTTCTTCTCTCATCTCAGTTTCTTCATCTGTAAAATGGAGGCCTTGGACTAGATGTATAGGATGCCAGTGTGCTTATTTTGTTGACTATATTTTTTAAATTATTTATATCTTTTGTTTTTACATCATCTTCATTTCCAAATATATTCTTCCCTTACCCAGCAAACTATCCCTTGTAACAAAGAAGAAAAAAGAAAAGAAAAAGGAAAAGAAAAGAAAAGCTTTTCAGCAAAGCCAACCAAATCAACAACTAAGTCTAACAATATATGAACACTTGTGGTCCCTCAACTCCAAATAATAAAGGAGGGGATACATTTTGTCAGATCTTCTCCAGGAAAAAAGCTTCTTTGACATTTTTGTTGTGGTTGTTGGGGCAGTTAGGCAGCACAGCAGTTAGAGTGCCAGGCCTGGATTCAGGAAGATTCTTCTCCTTCAATTCAAATCTGGCCTCAGATACTTACTAGCTGTATAACCCTGGGCAAGTCACTTAACCCCGTTTGCCTCAGTTTCCTCATCTGTAAAAGGAACTGGAGGGGGAAATGGCAAGCCACTCCAGTATCTCTGCCAAGAAAACCCCAAATGGAGTCACAAAGTGTCAGACATAACTGAAATGACTGAACAACAACAAAAAAAATTGTAAAAATTATAAATGTAATTATAAAAGGAAGGGATACATTTTCTCAAATCTTCTCCAGGACTAAGCTTCTTTGACATTATAATTATATAGCATTCAGTTTAAATTTTTTTCTTGCTCTTTCAATTTATGTTGTGGTTGTCATTGTGTATATTGCTCCCCTGGTTATATTTACTTCACTCTGCACCCATTCATAAATCTTCCCATGCTTCTCTGAATTCTTCATTTTCATTTTTTTTTTTTTGGTATAGAAATACTCCATTGCTTTCATGCCATTACTCCCTTCCCCAGTCAATGGCTATTTGTTTTGTTTCCAGTCCTTTGTTACTACAAAAAGCACTGCTATGATTATTTTGGCATATTTGAGACCTTCCTTTTTGTCCTTCACTTCCTTGGGATTTATACCTGTGCTGATTATTTTTCAAAGTATTTGAATCAGTGAAGTGAAATTCCACCTTAAAGTCCACTTCCAAGAAAGCATCTTCCAAATTGAAGAGGGACTTCATATGCTTCTGTTTTCATTTGGCATTGTGGTAACTTCATCAAGCCCCAGACCATTGAGAAGTTTCCTAAAAGATATCTATAATCACTCAAAAGAGTTAAAATTATCTAACTACAAAGGAAATGTTAAGTGGGTAAAGAAAGCCTATTATGTAGCTGTGACACACAAGTGAACAAGCCATAGAACTTGTCCACATACCTATACCTCCCTGTGTATAAAATGTGACTTAATTGTGGGGCCCGAAATTTATAAAAAAAAATATTACATAAAGTTATTGAATTCGAGTTTTATTCATCTGCTCATAGCTTTCAGGCATCTTTTGGGCAAGTCTAGTGTGTGTATGTGTGCTTAGTCCATTCCATTTCATGAACCTGAAGCACCGATTGTGTACTCCTTTGAAACCAGTATCTTCTTTTTTTCATCAGCAATTCTTCTTGCCTCATGCTGAACCATCTTTATGGACACAGGAATTCCAATTGCCCTTTGCTCTTCAATCCAGATCTTCAATTCCCTCTCTAAATCAGGCCATTTTGCTGACTTGCCTCTCATGGCCTTCTTCTGCTGTGGCATTTTCAGTAGGCTTTCTTCCTATAGCTAGTCTTCTCAGTTGGAGAAGGACAAAATTTATGTTCAGCAGCATGATTTCCATTCACTTTTGCAAACTGGATCACTTTTAACTTGAATTCAGCACCGAACAAAAATGTTTTCTGAGCCATTTCTGGTCAGAACGTGGCAAAACGTAACCTAATATACTGGTAACAAATAAGAAACAATGAGCACAAAGACAACAAGTGCGAAAAAGTGGGAAATGCTAGTAAAAAAATCTACAACCACTGTATAAGACACACCCAGTTTTTAGACCCCCAAATTTTTTGAAACAATGTGCATCTTATACATGGGGAAACACAGAACATTTGAGATTGCAAAAAAGAATGAGACTCAAAAACTGAACAGAAGAAAAGGAGAATGGATTGCCTTTTGGAACTTGTTCATTGATTTCAATGACTCCAAACTTGCCCTTGAAATAAAGGTCCATCTATTATTCTTCAGGTAGCTGGTGATGCAGTGGATAGAACATTGAGCCTGAAATAAGGAAGACCTGAATTCAAATCCATTCTCAAATCTACATTTACTAGCTGTGTGACCATGGGCAACTCACTTAACTTCTGTTCACCTCAGTTTTCTCAACTACAAAATGGGGATGATAATAGCAGCACTTATCTCATAAGGCTGTTACGAGGATCCAGAGAGATAACATTTTTTAAAAAGCACTTAACATAGCACCTGTCACATAGTAAGCACTATATATAAACATTTTTTCCCTCTGTCCTTCCCCTCCCTCCTAAGGATGAAGCAACATAGTATCATGAACAAAGAGCCTGCATTGGAGTCAGGAAGATCTGGGTTCAAGTCCTGCCTCTGATATATACTAGCTGTGTGACCATGGGTAAATAACTTCAGTGCCCCAGAAAACTCTCTAAGGTAAGTTATAGATGAGTTGCTAGTCTGAATCAGTGAAGGTTTCCATACCAGGAGCTCCCTATATCAATGGAATCACACATCTGTAGCATGTAATTTAAAAATTTTAAATTGTTGGTCATTCAGAAGACAACACAAAGGATCATGGTGAGTACGAGCAGGCCACAAAGTATTAGCAATGAAGAATTACATAAAATAGGGGTAAAGGAGGTGTCAGAGATACATGACCAGAAAGGAGATAGGCCAATCATGTACCAAGAGCTGGGAATAACCAATGGAATGTCTGTGTGTGAACAAAATCAAGAGATGTAGAGAAAGATATCAAAGTTGTTAGATGAACCCACTATGAAGTATTTATGGCAGTGTTTTATAGTGGAATATAGACTTACCATGCAGTATTAAAGTACTGTATTGTATACAACAGGGGTAGGAAACCTGCAGCCTTGAGGCCACATGTGGCCTTCTAGATACTTGGGTGCAGTCTTTTGACTGAGCCCATGTTTTACAGAACAAATCCTTTTATTAAGGAGATTTGTTCTATGAAGTTTGGATTCAGTCAAAGGGATGAACCTGAGGACCTAGAAGGCCACAGATTCCCCACCCCTGGAATAGAATATAGAAAAAAATATTGCACAGGATCAAAAGGCTGGGATGGTTCGTAATGCGAATTGTTGAAAGGAGTAACCATATCTATGACCACAGATTCAACAAAGTTTCAAGATATACTCCTGAAAGTCCAAATAGAGTATTTCCTCTAGATTTATTTTTCATTCCAATTTATTTCAATGTATGTTTATTAAAATCCTACTGCATAGAGAACACTCTCTTAAATGTTGGAGGAGATATAAAAATTAGACAAAACAGAGTCTCTACACCCATAGATCTTTTAGTCTTATTGCAGGGTTAGACATAAACACAAATTTATTACAACACATAAAATGTGAC
The DNA here is from genome assembly GCA_028646595.1 of Phalanger gymnotis. Taxonomy (NCBI): domain Eukaryota; kingdom Metazoa; phylum Chordata; class Mammalia; order Diprotodontia; family Phalangeridae; genus Phalanger; species Phalanger gymnotis. The sequence goes on from CM053622.1 coordinate 438,793,242, forward strand.
ATCCTGATTATAACCACATTGCATTTTTTTTTCAGCAATCCTGGATAGATTTTCACACTCTAAAAAATGTTTTCATTGTGAAAAAAAGAATTTCAAAGCTATTCAGCAGTAGTTAATCTTTTAAACACTGGAACAATCAAACATCAAGGGCTATGAATTTCTTTTAAACACTAGACACAAGTAATCTTTGGACTAAGAATTTAGCGTATTTTTGCATTACTTGCCATTAGTGATATATCCCTGAAGATGCTCCCTCTCTCCTTTCTTTAGGTGATTAGCCTTTATAAATCTTTCTGAAGTACCAATTTAGCCAGAGAGTGAGAAATTGAATAAAGGTTCACAAATAAATCTAAGGCTATTTGCTCACAGACATTCCATTTTTACCTGCCCTCCCTTATGTAATCCACTTCTTTATAGAAAATATTCACAAAATGCAACATCAGCTTATTTTTATCTACAGACAAAACCTCTTATAAAAGTAGAGATGGTGAATGCACAAGATTCGCACAGAGTAGGAAACTCCTGAGGGTATTAATCCTAGTTGGCCAGGCAGCAATGAGGTAGGGAAGAGAGAGAGAGAAAATGGAAAGTGAATAATTTCACCGTGTCCCACAGTATGTCAAGTGGCTACATCCAGGAAAAGATCAAATTCTATGTAGGCAGATCATTCCATAAAAAGCTTAGTAATCCAGACAAGGTCTAGCTGCTTATGATTATTTTCAGTGCAGGGCAGCAACACCCCTCCTTGCCACTGACTTACCACTTAAGCCCACTCTGAGTCCCTCTCCTCTCCCCAGAGCCTCCAGGTTCCCAATATTTATCCCTTTCTCTACCTAGCTTCTACTTGCTATCATCCTTCAGTCCCTCCTTCCAGATGGGAAAAATTATACTTTCCATAATCCATTCCTTGCAAGTAAAATGCTGTATTAAAATCTACTAAATGACAACAACATGTATGCCATTCAAAGACAGGAAAAGAGAACAAGGAAAGAAAACAATACATTGTCTCTAGTTTTCTGCTTCTGAGTTTATATGAGCAGTCATTATTACATTACTGGAAATATTTCCAGAGACCAGATCTGCCCAATGACATCAGCTTTGTGCTGACTAAAACATGGAAGCCTGTTGAGAAGAACCTGATGTTAAAGCTGTTGCTAGCCAACCACTTGCACAGCACTGCTGGAAAGGGGTGTGATTTATTTGGTGCTCTTACACAACTATGCAGTCCAAGTGACTTATTCCATGATACCAGAGGAGCTGAAGAATGATGTAGCTCAGTGTGTTATGTAAACAAGCAGGATGGAATGAATTCTTGGCAAATAATGTCTTTCAGGAATAATTTGGTAATAAGCAGACCAGGGCATTGGATTGCCTAATGGACTTTCTGCTGAGATGATAACAACACAGCTGTAAACACATCTTATAGTACAAAAGCACAGGAAACCAACGTTGAACCACCCTGCATTTCCCCAAACAACAGTCACCATATAACCTGCACACCTGCAGCAGTAAGAACAGGAGCTTCTGTTCCCAAATCAGTAGCTTATTATCAGATAAAAAGCAACAGGCCCATTTGTTTAGTATTAGTGGAATAATAAACATTCTGTTAGATCAAGATTTTTATAATGTAGTACTCATGTATCTCCTGCTAATTTAAATATAGAGTACATATAGATATCTAGATATTGATATAAATACAAACAGAAAAGTCTGCTACTTTTAAAAACCAAATTAAAATTTCATAATTCCATTTGCAAACTTAACATTCTATCTACACATGATAAAAAATATAAATTTGTCATTATGTATAAACTAATTTGCTACAAAAATCTTCTTTCAACTATATACAAAAAGAACTCCAATTTCTAAACTAGCCCTCAGCTCCCTTAAGGAAAAAAGACAATTTCGAATATCATTTTTATAGTTGCCACCTTGAAAAATCCTCTCCTAGACTAAAATTCTCTATCACATTTTTCCACACAAAAATGAAGATAATCTTATTTGAAATTATAATTGGTATTTATCAGTTATATGATGGGTGAGAAAGCAAAGTAATTTCTTGTATACTAAAGCCCCATACCCAGTGATGAGATTCAGCCAGTTTGCACTGGTTCAGCAGAACAGATACCTAATTTTATGTTGAGTTCGGTGAATCGGTTATTAAAATGGCACTTGTAATCAGGGTTCTCTCTAAGGATGGCACCTGGGCAGCCACCCAATGTGGAAATCATAAATTTGCATTCCTTACTCTTTTTTAACATTAATCTGCACAACAGTATTTTCTAAGCACCTGTAGTAATGTTCATTCCATCCATAGGTGAAAAAAAATTGACAGAACTATGCTTGTAGTATTTGTTTATTCATTTCTTAAAACTCATTATACCTTTGATGAAATACTACATTTTAGTTCCTTTGTTTTTGTTACTTCAGTAAACAAACATATAACACAAAGAGAAAAAGTGCTAAACAACTAGGAGGTGATAAGCTGTCATTTGTTTCCGCTTTGTGTTACTCCCCAAATTCCCCCGAGATATCATGAGTGTGCTGGTGTTCCCTGAATGGTGAAACCAATGGGAAGCTGGGACACAATGAACCAATAGAAATAAAGATTTCAAGGCTTATCTTATCACCCATTTCAGAAATAGAAGAAAAAAAAGAGTTAGAAAAAGTAGAATGAGTTTTGGTTCTGCATATGTTCCAACATTGGCTGCTGTGTTCGGGTGGCTACTTTTGCTCCATAAGGACATGTTTTTGTCAGGTATTATTTAATATTTTTCATTAACATTTTAAAACTTTCTTATTAAGTAATCTAATTTTGTCTACCTTTTTCATTGTTCTTATTTGAGTATCAAATGCATGAAATATTAAACTACATTTCAGTATATCTTTTTGTATACTTAAATACGTCATTAGGACAGAGAACTGGTTGTTAACTTATTTGAATCCCACCACTGCCCATACCTATATATCATGAGTACTTTCTTCAAAACAGAAAGTCACGAGGTTGCAAATACCAAATGACATACCAAAAAGTGAAATTGTTGATATCTGAACAGACATAAAATGACTGGTTCTCATACATTTTTTACATAGAATAAAACCATCACTTAGTAGTATAAAAAAATAGCAAACTAGAAGAGATAAAAATAAGACTAAATGGGTCAGAATTGAGAGAAACTCCAATCAAGCCTATAAAACAAGCTGTTGGGGCATGTGCATGCACGTGCACACTCACACACACACAATCTGAAAATGGAAAAAAGAACAGACATTAATAGACTCTATCATTACTATTTCCTAAAGGAACTTAACTAATGTAAATCAACCTATACCTTCAGCAACAACAACAAAAAAAAAACACAGGAAAAAAGGAATTGCGCACCAGATTCACAATAACTAATGTTGAATCCCTAAGACCAGAAGATGGGAATACTATACAGGGTTTAAAAAAATTATTAAATAATAAGAGAGAACTTAAATATTGGCATTCCCACTCAAAATTCTCAGCACTCAACATAGTACCTTACTCAAGGAGCATAAGCAATCAATCTGGAAGACATGATTCAGGGCTCAATTGTGGGGATACCTGCCCAGATCGTCATAGCAGCAAATCAAACTGGTAGCTAGTTCCCTCACCCTATTAGAGTCAGCAGACATTGATTATGTTCAGCCACATGACGGAAAGGAACAGTGACTGGAGTGGGAGCAGGAGATGCAGAAAATTCTATCAATTGATGGTTATAGTGTATTGCTGCTAGTGAAAGGGGAAAGTCCAAAGGAAAAAGGCTGAAATCCAGAAGAGAGGCAGTACTCCTACCCCAGAGTTTATTCAAGACAAAGACATGCTCCAAGCCAAGTCCTATCACCTTCAACTCAAAGTTGCTAAGGATGTCTATCACAACCAGGCTTAGCAATTCTGTGAAACAATGAAAAGGTGAGAGGCAAAAGAATGAGGAAGCAAATGAAATCAAATTAAATGAAAGTGAATAGGATTATAAGAGAAAGACTGAAAGACTAACATTTCATGTGGAAAAAGCCTAAATGAAAACCTAATAAAGTCCCCTGACACCATATAAGTGAATCAATTACTTTTGGGAGATGGAATAGTGAAGTAAAAATTTAGCCAATGAGAAGAGGGAGAGTAAAAGATGAGTGAGAGCAGATTATGCACATCTACCAAGTACTGAGGTGAACAATAAAGGGATAATGATTCCTTTAGTCTCTAAATAAAAGTAAGGGCTGTGGGAAAAAGGATATAAATAATGGAAAATTGTGCATAAGATGGGAGGAGTATAAATGTAGGTCTCAACACAGGAGGTTAAAGAAACAGTTTCAACTAAGGAATATTCCCTTAGGGTAGTAGATATGTATCTCTAGCAAAAGACAAGATTTCTCCTGAAGAAAATTTGCATGTTAAGTGATTGTGCTTCCCAGGTGTATCAGTAAGGCAAGTGCCTCAATATCAATGGTGACCATGAATATGCCTGTATTCTGTATCACAGAATATAAGAGACTCTCCATGTAGAAGGCAGAAGGACTAAAGCATTTATTCAAACACCAGAGGATCAAATCCCAAAACCAATAACTCCAATTCAACATAGCAGCAATTATATCCCAAAACCGGTAAGCCCACTTTATCATAACAGCAAGGAACTTAAAACACAGTATTATAGCTGGGAGTCAAGCCATCCCATAAGCTTCCCTTCTGCTGGGGCCTTTCTGTAAACACTCACTCACTCACAAACCCTAGCTGTCTGCTTGCCTGCATCCTCTCCTCTCAAAATTCTGAGAGCTTGCAGTTCTGAGAGCCCTTGCAATTCTGAGAGCTTTACAGCTACCCTTGCAGTATATATACCTTTTTTGGGGCCTGAGGGCTTCACATTTCTCCTGACCTAATTAGCAAAAAGGTGTGGGCCTTCCTACAAACAAGTCTCCCAAATCAAGCTTCCCTTAACTAGCTCCACCTGAGGATTAATGGATGGGGAAGATCTTTAATGGTATTAGCACTACACCAGGACTAAACCCCACACAGGAAAGAGGATTATGAATTCCCAGGAAAAGCCAGAATATAATCATAGGAGGAACATAGAACCAGATATAGGAAATGTAACATGACTTTATCTTTGGGGACTGACCATGCATGGTAAGGGCAAAGAATAGAACCAGGACTCATAATTCAGGGTCCAAAGTAACTCCAGCTACATGACATTGCTTCAAATCTATATTGCTTTCTTCATGAATTAGTATTTTAAAAGCTAAGAATTACAGAAAATATGGTAAGATTTAAAAAGGCATAATAATAAAATATAATAGAGGTAACATTTCTTGCTTCAGCAACTCTACCATCATGAGGGATTCAAGGATAGTTAAAAAAAAGGAACAAGTAAAGGTATATCCTACAGATCAAAGAATAAAATTGGAATATATAAGAAGGGAAGTGAAATGAGAACATAGAAAAGGCAAACTTCTTAGGAAATGGTGCAGACAAAAAAAGTTATTTAAAATAAGAGATTGTGGGGCAGAGCCAAGATGGCGGCTGGGAAGCAGTGACTGGAGTGAGCTCCCCACCAAGTCCCTCCAAAAACCTATTAAAAAATGGCTCTGAACCAATTCTGGAGCTGCAGAACCCACAAAGTGGTAGAGGGAAGCAGGGCTCCAGCCCAGGACAGCCTGGATGGTCTCTGGGTAAGGTCTGTCCCACATGGAGCTCCCAGCCCCCAGCTGAGGGGAGCAGAGCTGAGC
>CM053622.1:438799483-438816340 GCA_028646595.1 Phalanger gymnotis
TAGCCATTGTTAAGAGCCCCCAGGGCTTGGAAAACCCAGATGTTGGTGCTTCCCTCATAACAATGTACTGAGATGTTGGACAGAAAGCTAGGAGCCTGTCTAGTGGTTTGTGTTATTTGCTCTGTTTATATTTTCTCTCTTTGTAATTTCTGTTTGTATTTGCTCTGAAGTTCAGGGTGCTGGCTTTTCCCCCTGAACTAAATGAATGATATATGTATGTTTGATTAAAGTGGGATTGTTAACCCCTTAAGGTTGCTTTCCTTAGAAAAGCAGATCAAAGAACCTGTGTTGGCAGCCCTCCTGTATGCTGGTGTTGTTGGTCTTACACAGCCACAGTAGCAGCAAGCCACACTGTTGTTACATGTCCATAAAAGAAGACTCATCAAAGGGAGGAAAGAAATAAGGAAAAATACAGAGAAAGTAGCAATTTAAATAAATTCAAAATACTTGGGATAGCACAGGCCAAAGAAGACAGACTTTGGGCACAGACTAGTACCAAAGTAGTATAAGCCAAATGTACCCCACGAATAATGAAGTAAAAAGAAAAAATGGGACAAAAATTAATACAAAAGAAATAAATGGAAGAAAATATGAATATAATAATCATTATTATACTTTAAATGTAAAAAGCTTAAGCCAGTGCTATTAAACTCAAATAGAAATGGTGCCACTAAAACATTCACAAAGATCACTTCAGGCTGCATAATGACTTAGAATTTTGCATTAACATTATTTATGTTCTGCTGTATTTTTATTTATTTTGTTAAATATTTCCCAATTATATTTTAATATGGTTCTGGCCACACTCAGGAGTATTGTAAACCACCTGTTTGACACCTGTGGTTTAAACAACCAAATAAAATGAATGAGAATGGAAAAGAAAAATGAAACTCAATAATCTTTTCTGTACAAGAAACTCATTTAAATAATAAAGGCCCACCAGGAAAATGAAAGCCAAGAATAAAATGTATTATATATTATGAGTGATTTCCCCAAAAAAGTAGGAAATACAATCATGTTATTAGAAAAAATGGGGGCAGGGGATTCACAATATTAAGATAGACAAAGAGATAAATGACATTATGCTTACAAAGGAAGTAATGTACCGTATAGAATAGTATTTAAATTCATAAAGGAAAAGATAACTGAATCATAAAAAGAAATAGAAGTTAACACAATAGTATAGTTCTTGGAACTGAATAAACCTAATAGATAAACTAAGAAGAAAATACATACCTGAACAAACTTGAAAATTTTAGATCTGAAAGACTTGCGGTATATTCTTTTGGGGAACATATATATTATGGCCATATATCTATATTCATATATATACATACATCTCACCACACAGTATATCTGGAAAAATAGACAACATACACATAAAAGGTACATATAAAAGAAATAAATGTAAAAAGACAGAAATGTTAAACAAATTTTACAGAACACAACATAATAAAAATAGCTATTAATTAGGGAACATAGCAAAAGATACAGATTTCTGGAAGTTTAATAGTGATATACTGAACAATGAGTGGGTTAAAGAACAAATAACAATTAGTATGTATGTGAAAGAGAAGAATGATGAAAGTCAAAACAGCCAAACACATGAAATAGCCAAAATTTCTAAGATATAGCATTGCTGAGAAGAAACATTCTCTCCGAAAACATATAGTAACTTTACAAATTAGAAAAAGAATGTTAATCAACTGCATATGTAATTTAAGAAAAACCAAATCAAATAAGAAACTGCAAAATAAATGGAGAATATTTTTCAAATTAGAGAAGAAAATGGTAAAATGAAAACTGAAAATGAAATAGAAATCATAAAATTAAAGGCCTTTTTTAAAAAAGATTGACAAAATTGATTAACTTTCAGCTAATCTCATAAAAGGGGGAAAAACAAATATCCAAAATAAATGAACACAGATAAATGACAACAGAAAAGAAATTTTTAAAATGATTAAAACCTACTGTACTTAAAACCAAGAATATAAAAGAAATGGAGGATTACCTATAAAATGGTAAAAATATCCAAATTAACGGAAGAGGGAATAGGAAGATATTAAACATTATCTTAGAACAAGTCACAAAGGAACTGACATACCAAGAAAAAAAAAAAGAACCTGGTCCAGACAGATTTGCAGATGAATTATATCAAATATTTAAAGAGTAATTAATTTCTACGCTATACAAATCAGTCTCAAAAATTGAGAAAGCTCTCTACCAAATACCTTTTTGGGAATAGATCAATGAATGAATGAATTATTGAAAAGCATTTATTAAGCACTTACTGTGTGCTAAGTGCTAGAGCACAATCCAAAAGAAAGTCCCTATATATGTGTGTATATATACATATATAGTCACTTTATGTGTGTGATGTATTCATATAGTTTGTAACTATATTCATAAATTTATATCATGTCTTTTTTACATATGTAATTATAACAGTTAGCATTTATACAATGCATTGAGTATTACAAAACACTTTATATGTATCATCTCGTTTTACCCTCCCAGCAACTCTGAAAGAAAATTATTATTATTTCCAATTTTACAAATTGGACTTAGACAAAAGACTTATCCAGGGTCTCATAGCTAGTATCTGAGGCCCAGTTTGAACTCAAATCTTCCTGATTCCAGGTTCAATATTCCATCCACTGCCTACTCAGCTACTTACTTATACGCCTTCTTTCACATTCAAATATCAACTCTTTTTTGTGTCAAATGTTTCATTCTTTGTAGCTATGGCACAGTGGCTACCACAGTGTACATATTAGGCACTTAATAATTCTTAGCTAAAAAAGAAGTCCCTGCCCTCAAAGAGCTTATATTCTAATAATTAAGACCACACATATAGAGAACTAGTGACCAGAAAAGGTTGTTATCATGAAGGAAATCACAAAGGTGATAAATGGATCAATATATGAGATGCTGGACATACTCTAGATGCTATGAGAATATTGATTTGATTAAGGACCCAAGAGTAAGATATGGAAAGGCAGGACAAGGAGGAATGCTTGATGACGAGCTGCATGAAAATAAGATCACCAGGGAGGATAGTTGTATGGATTTTGAAGCATAACATATGGTCTATTCGAGGATAAATATACTGGGTTATGTGTATATAAGCTTATTTACCAATTTAAAAAGTTCAGCCCCAGGACTGGGCTTTGTTCCAAACCTCCAGTCAATCTAAGATTCTGACTATCATCCAATGTGTTAGCTATCTCTCCCAACTTCGTGTCATTTGTAAATTCCAAGTCATAGATAAAAATATTAAAAAACATCGAGCCAGTTACAGATTGCCAAGGCATGCCATTGGAGAACTCATCAACTTGACACTGAACCCATTAATGACTACTCTGAGTCTGCACATTCAAACTGTTCCAAATCCATTGTCTAATGCATATCTGACTATCTGCTCCATAAAAGAGCATGAAATATTTTATCAAAAACTTCTCAGATATCTAGATAATTCTCATCATTATCCTCATTTACCAATTTAGTAATAGGGTTTTTTTTTAAAAAGAATATAAGTATATTCTAGTAAGAAACAGCTAGGGGTTCAGTGGATAGACCACTGTACCTAGAATAAGGAAGATCTAAGTTAAAATCTGGATTCAGACAGTTACTAGCTAGATATGTGACCCTTGGTAATTTGCTTAACCTCTGTTCACCTTAATCCACTTGAGAAGGAATGGCAAACCATTCTAGTATATTTACCAAGAAAACCCTATGGACAATAAGGTCCACTAGGTCATAAAGTGTTGGGCATGACTGAACAAAAACAAAAAGTAGTCTGTCATAACCTATTTTTGAAGAAGTAGTGCTTGCTTTTTGTAATTATCACCTTTCTTTCTCTACATTGACTAACAATGTCTTTGGTAATTTGTTCCAGATTTTTACATGAATTAAAATCAATAAAAATACTCATAAGAATAATAAATAAGAATAACAGCTAACATTTATAAAACATTTCTTATGTGTCAGGTGGGGCAGCTAGGTGACACAGTGGATAGAGTGCCGGCATGGAGCCAAGAAGACTCATCTTCATGAGTTCAAATCAGGCCTCAGACACTTCCTAGCTGTGTGACCTTGAGCAAGTCACTTACCTCTGTTTGCCTCAACCTCCTCATCTGTAAAATGAGCTGGAGAAGGAAATGGCAAATCACTCCAGTACCTTTGCCAAGGAGAACCCAAAATGGGTTCATGAAGAGTTAGACCCAACTGAAATGATTGAACAACAATGTGCTAGGCAATACATTTTACAATTACTATCTCATTTGACCCTCACAATGACCCTAGTAAGTTGGTGCTTTGTTATTTCCATTTTACAGATAAAGAAACTGAGGCAAATAAAGGTTGAATAACTTCGCCCAGACTCACACAGTAAGAAGCATCTGCGGCTGGATTTAAACTCTTTTCCTGACTCCAGGGCCCATGCTGTAGCCGTGGTGTCACCTAACTGCCCCCGTATCAAGCTTTCTGGCCCATAGTTGCAGTCTCTAGTCTCTTCTTTTAAAAAAAATCTGATAAGATTATCCCTCCTCCAATTTTAGCGTACCTTTCTCATTTTTCACAGTCTTTCAAATGTTCTTGGCAGTAGCTCAGCAACAACATCTTCCAATTCTTTAAGGACTTCAGGTTGTAGTTCATCTGATCCAGGTGATTTGAATTCCTTAAGAGTGAATGGGTACTCTCTTGCTATCTTTTTACTTAGCTTGGATACTAATAACTTCCTGTGAGTCATTTTTGTTCTGTCATTCTCCTTGGCAGAGAAAACAGAAGCAAAATAAGAATTAGGAAGTTTGGCCATCTCCTTGTTGTTGCTTTTTATCCTGTCCATTCTAAATAGAACTCCTATCTCTTCCTTCATTCTCTTTTTTCTCCCAATATAACTACAATAAACAAATGAATGATAGAGTGAACCCAAGCCGTTTTCTTGTCATTAGCTTCCTTGCCACCCCCAATTCATTATGACTTTTTGCACTGCTGATACAATTTCAGGACTCTGCCATGTTTTTATATTGACCCTAAATTATCTGTCCTCCCTTCTATCTTCTGTACATTGCTTTTTAATACCTAAGTTGGCAGGTAAGTTCCCTAAGCATATATTTAGGACTCTTGAGAAAAATCCCATTATTCCTCCTCACTGGATTTGAGAGCCTTTGTATATTCAGTTTAATTCCTGAGCATCACCCATCGATAGGTTGCCTTGCTTTGTAGAATGCTAATTCCTGAGGTCCTATACCTAGGTTTCCTCTAAACCCTTTGAAATTTGCTTTGCTCAGATCTGGGGGGAGAGTAAATCAGATTTCTCTATTCTATTAAAAACTCTCTAAGGGAGTTGTCATTTCCCTTCAAGGTTCCCCTTATTCCCTCCCCAGCAACTGGTTCATTATTCATGAGAATCAGAGTCAGAATAGAATTCCCTCTTGTTGGTCTCTTTGCCTGTTGATGGATGAAATTATCAGCAACAGAAGTTTAAAAGTTATTAGCTTTTCTCCATTTGACAGGAAGAAAGTTCCAGCAGATTTCTGGATGAGTAAGTTCCCTCACATTACATCCTAATACTATGCTAGATTTCTAGTTTGTTTGCCAAACATATATTTCTTTTTTCTGTCCATGTGGTCTGCAGTATTTTACAAAGATAAAGTCATTTCTGGTTCTTCCTCCACTGATCTTTATCCAAATACTCTGCACTATGCTTTCCTCTTCAGGTTCCTAGATTTCCTCACATGAGTATGCCTTCATAAAATGTTCCTCCCTTTTCTTTACCTAAAAACCCTTCACCCCGTTTAGGATTTTCTTTTCCTGAATAAGGTATACCCATCCAGAGCCATATTGTAGTCATGAACTTTATCCATCCAAATGTCAGTGCCATCTATGACATTCATGAGGTCTTAAGACCTCAACCTACTCTTTCTTGTTGCCTAACTTCTGGGCATTTGTATATGGCCTATTGAGCCCAGGAGTTTTTCTACTTGCCCCTTTCTTTGATTTTACCTCCTCTGGACATATGGGTGTCTCAACTGATATTCTTCCTCCTTCATTCTTACTATACTTTATAGATAATAACTAGCTTAGTGGGTGGCATAGGGAGTTTTCTCCCTACTCTATCCTTTTTACCTCAAAGCTTTTGATTAGATTTACCTTGTAAGTGCTTTATATGTGCTCTGTATGAATACATATACGCATTTGTGCATATCATCTCCCCCATTAGAATGTCAGCTTCTTGGAGGCCAGGACAATTTTGCTTTTGTCTTTGTATCCTCAGCAGTTAGTTCTATGCCTAGCAGTTGGTAGGTACTTGATAAATGATTGACTGATACAGTATCTTTAAAAATGAGAAATAAAAAGAGTTCTAGGAAGGCTGGGAAATAAGGTATGAATTGATTCAGAGTACAAAGTATAGGAATCAAAACCAGGAAGACAATATGCATGATGAAAAAATGTAAATAGAAACAAACAAAAAGAGAAGTTTGATGCTATGTAATTAAAATAACCAAGACTAGTTACTGTGGATGTGGAATATTATATTCATTGTTCATTTAAGTAGAAGCATTGGTCAATTTTTCTGGTATACTTTATTTTTTAATCTTTATTGCAAGGGATGGCTCACTGAGCAGAAAATTGAAGAAGAATATATTTGGACATGAACTTCCTATAAAAAAAACAAAAAAAAACGATAAAAAGAAGACAAAATTTTAAAATGTAATAAATGACATTTACCAGTACCACCATCATTCTTTAACAAAGTGGTTGAGCTTTCTTCCAGATTCAAAAGGTATAATACTGAATTTCTGAATTTGTCCCCCCTAAAAAATCAAGCTATACTACATAAAAAATATGCATAGACCTAAAAGAAATTTAATCTCTTCTGACTGTCCCTTTTATGTTTTTTCTTTCTTTCAAAATTTTCTTTTTTTTAAATTTGCGTGGCAACACCTGTTAGAAGTAAATGCTGTTGTCTTCACTTGAGCTGGTGATATAGAAAGCAATCAGAATAAAAGGCATTAGCACTGGTAGAACTGTGGTGAGTACAAATTTTGTGTTTGTCTAAATAGAATTTCCTTTCAGACAGTGATTTTTGAGACTATTTGCCCACTGTGCTCACATAACTTGCAAGGTCTAAAATTCCCAGAAGCACATTCTCAGGTTACAATTTAAATAGTGAGAGAAACTTCTGCAGCTATTATTGGATAATTATCATGGTAGCTCTTCCACTTCTACAAAATTAATCATACTGTACTTGTTTCTTTTCTTCTTTTTTCCTCCTCTTCCTCCTTTTCCTTCTTCTTCTCCCTCTTTTTCTCCTTCTACTCCCTCTTCTCCTCCTTCTCTTCCTCCTTCACTTTTTCCTGCTCCTCCTTCTTCCTCTTCTGTTTCTTCTTTTTTTCTTACTTGGTCTGTCTACCTTGCCCACTCTGGAAGCACATAGACCACCCACGAACCCCATCCCACCACTGATAATCATGGAAGTTTAGACTTGCTCCATTTCCCAGCTAGGTCAGTTCTTGTCTCCCTGGGTATCTTGGTGGTTCCCAGAGACTTCCCATATGGGTGCTGGAATTGGTGTAGACAGAAAATTGGTTTAGTGCCACTGCAGTCCACAACTCCTGAGCTCAAAAGATCCACCAGCTACAGCTCCCCATTTGTACATGTTCTTTTTCTCATAGCTAACCTTGTATTTCTTTTAAGTACTGATAATATCCTAGTGTGTTAGTGCATCATTTAGCCTCCCATTCTTTCTGCTTTTCTCTTTTAAAAAAGTTCCTGCACCAATCAACATACAGTGATATTATGAAGATCAAAGTGTGAAGTAATTTTAACTGTAGGGAGAAAAGACATGAGGCAAACCTATGAATGATATGCCCTTCCTTAGAAAACAAGATTGCCAAGCAAAGTAATGCAACTAAGATAGCTAGAAATTTGAAATCTCTCAACTGTCATCTAGGGCCATTTAAAATAGCAGGCTATGAATTAAAAGCTCTTGTCTCCAGAAAGTGTTTTATCAATAAAAAATAGAAGAATGAAAATTCCTTCCTTTTTATCTCTTATAGGTGATAAATTGTCCTGAATCTGTCTTAAGTCCCAAATCTTAATGTCCACTTTTCATATAAGTAAAATTTGGAACAATTCCTGGCATGCTTTAAATTATTTCTTTGATTAAGCTAGTTAAAACCTGGCAGAAAGCCTTCCTTGATACTGAATTAGCTCTGAACTCCTTTCTCGAAAAAGGTTGATGTGATCCTATTTCTTAAAAGAGCTATCACAAAGCTGCCTCCATTAGTATCTTTAGCATAGACATCTGGGGTCCTGAATTAACATTAATCAGGATTTATGAGCCCTAGCATTAAGCTTTGAGGTCTAACCAGATTGCAGATGTAAAATGCAATTAAATGGAAATCTTTCTATTATCTTTTCATCTGTAGAGCTACAGGGAAGACAAGTGCATATACCTTGACACCTGGAATCTTTTATTGACCAAATTTGATTAATAAGGACAGGTTTTTGATCCGTGCCTTACATTTGTTAAAATAAACATACTGAAGCAGATTTTCATAGCAAACACAAAATAGTGAGTTTGTATAATGAGTTGTGATGCCTCCAGTAGCGTAGATTGAAGCCAAGTAGATGGATCAGAAAATAGCTACTAAATTGTTTTATGTGTCTCTGGAATGTTGTTTTTTCATGACTGTATTCCAGCCAATTTCTTGTTTTGGAATGTGCTAAATAAGGAGTAAATTTCAAAGTTTGACTATTGGACCACAAAATGCCAAAAGCCAACTTGAATATTTGGATAAGATGATATTTAAAAAGCTAGCCCTAACAGCATGAAAAGTGAAGGAATTATATTAGGTTTATTTCTGCAATTTCTGGCTCTGAAATGCATATGGTACAGAGATGGCAGAGAGGTGATGGACTTAGAGTGAAGACTGAGACTTTTTTTTACTTGGCTGCTACATGAATTTTTTGTGTGTCTAGGCATATTTGTTAAAAAGTCTGTTTTCCTTTCTTTTTCAATTGGAAAAGGGGCAAAAGGGACAGAAGACAGATTTTTGATCATTTAAAACAAAATTTAAAAATGAAAATAAAGTGTATTTGATATAATGAGAAGTAGAGATTTGGAAATATCAACAGAAAAGACTGGAACAATACAGTCTATCCCATCAAATGCCCAGTCCAAAGGGTTCTCTGTATAGGAATACCACTTTGTTTACCATTGAGGTACCCCAGGGTTCTGCCTTGGGCCCACTTCTCACTTCATTCTATTTTGCTTGATCATCTCAACACCTCCTTTGGATTGATTTATTATCTCTATTTGTATCTGCATATGATTCCCAAGTCTACCTATCCTGTGTTAAACTCTCTACTAACCTCCAATCTCACATTTCCATCTGGCTTTCAGACATCTCAAAAGGAATGTGCAGCAGACATCTTAAACACAATCTGCCCAAAATAGAACTCATTATCTTTCCTCATAAACCTATCCTGCCTCTTATTTTCCATATTACTGTGCAAGGCAACACCTACCTCCCAGTCCTTCAGTCTCAAAACCCAGGAATCATCCTGCATTCTCCATTATCTCTCCCATCCTCTCATATCCAATCTGTTGCCAAAGCCTATCAATTTCACCTTTGCAAAATCTCTCAAATATGCCCCTTACTTTCCTCTGACACTGCTACCACTCTCATGCAGGTCCTCATCACCTCATGCCTAGATTACTGCAATAGCCTGATGATGAGTCTGCCTTCCTCAAGTCTCTCTCCACTTCAATTCATCCTCCACTAAGCTAAATCACTAAAGTAATTTTCCTAAAGTACCAGTCTGATCATGTCACTCCACTACTCAAACTCTGTTGGCTCCCTAATTGCCCCCAAGATCAATTATTAAGTGCTCTGTTTGGCATTCAAAGCCCTTTATAATTTAGTCCCCTCCTCTTTCCAGTCTTTTTATATCATACACCCCAACATGTATTCTTCAATCTACTGACACCTACCTCTTGGCTATTTCATGAACAAGCCGTTCCACTTCTCTTTGACTAATTATTTCCTTAAATATATAGATGCTATGCCATTTGGTGCATATATATTACAATGGTATTGTTTTGTTATCTATGGTACCTTTAAGAATAATGTAGTTTCCCTGTTTATCTTTTTTTAAGCTATGACTATTTGTCTTGTCTGATATCATGATTAGCATCCCTGCTTTTTCAAAATTCATTTGAATAATAAATTTTGTCCCAAGTTCTAATTTTAGATCTGTGTGAATCTTTATGTTTTGGGTATATTCCTTATAAACAATATTTTATTGAATTCTGCTTTCTAATTCTCTTCCATTTTGTGGGTAAGTTCATTCCATTAATGTTCACAGTTGTGCTAGATAATTATTTTTTTCCTCCTTATATTCTCTCATATTTTCCCTCCTCTTTACTACCAGAACCACCACCACTACCACCACCTCCAATCTCTACATACAACAAAGATAGTGACTGAAAAAGAATACAATCAACATTCATCATCTATAGTTGAAGGGGCCTAATCCTCTGCCCCTCACTCTTGTTTGCTCTTTTTGTTGAGACTAGGTCTATTTCACCCAGGCTGGCAGGACAATGACCATTCATGGACCTGATCACATTACTTCTTGGTACAGAAGCTTTTATTTGCTACATTTCTGACCAGAGTTAGTTTGCTTCTTCTTAGGTAGCCTGGTGGCCTCCTGCTCTCAAGGGCTCATCACATTGGTGCTAGACATGTATAGTGCAAACATCCCATTGGCTTTAGCTCTACTATAATTCAGAACTCCTGAAGTCAGCAATCCATCTACCTCAGCCTTCCCTGTAGCAGGATTTATAGGCACATACCACCATGCCCAACTGCCCTCTTCTCCTAACCTAGTTCACATCCTAATTACTAGTTTTTTTACATTTCCTTTATCTCCTTTTAATCTCCCCCATTTATGATCCATCCTCTGAATATAAAGGTTTTTTTTTCTTTTGAGTATTCCTTCTCCAACTCTACCTTCTCTCTTAAACTACTTCTCTCCATCCCTACCTATTGCCCTGTTGGATTTAATACACTTCTACAGCAAATTGTTTGTGTTTTTATGTTCAACCTTCCTTTCCTCAATTCAGATAATAGTCAGCTTCATGAGATCTCCCCTCCCCATGCTGTATAGTTTTCTTCTCATGCACCTCTAACACAGAAAAAGCAAGTTCCTCTTGTCTTCCTCATTTCATCATATGTGTGTGTGTGCATATATATGTGTGTGTATAATATGTGTGTATATGTATATGTATGTGTGCATATAATGTGTATTCTCCTTTCCTCTTTCTTTCTTCTCAAAATCAACAATATAGAACTAAGCCACCTTCAAGACATGTATTTGTCTTTCTTTACTCCCCCTATAATACTAGAAGACAGTAGGATTCTGAAAGGACATTTATCTCTCCTTCTCCATGAGAATACAAGCACTTCATCATCATTTAACCCTTTCTCATTACTCAAAATGTATTTACCTTTCAAAGTTTCTCTTTTCTCCTGCACTTGCATTTCAAAGATTCTATCCACCTCTGATCTTTTCATAGGGAATGCCTAAAATCCTCCAGTTTGTGAAAGGTCAATTATTTTTTCCATGTATGATTATATTCAACTTCACAGGGCAAATTATCCTTAGTTATAAACTGTTGTCTTTTGCCTTTTGAACTATCACCTCCTAGATTTTCTATTCCTTATGGTAATTGCATCATAGTCTATATGATTCCTTTGTGCATGAAATATTTCTTTCTGGCTTCTTGCACTATTTTTTTCTTTGACCTAAATGTTCTAGGTTTTGGCTGTAACATTCCTGGGAGTTTTAAACCATGGGGCATTTCTTTCAGGAGGCATTTTTACTTTTCCTTCTACTTCTCACAATTCTAGGCATTTTATTTTATGATTTTATGAGATGTGGTATGAAGGTTTTTGTTTGGTCATGGTTTTGGGGAAGTCTGATGATTCTTAAATTACATCTCTTTTACCTGCTTTCCAAGTCAATTGTTTTTATAGCAAATATCTCACCAACATTTCCTTCTGCTTTTTCGAAATTCTTTCTTTATATTTTTTCTTACTGTCTCTTGAAGTTATTGAATTCCAATTGCTTCTAAGTTATTTATTCTCATTTTTTTAAGTCCAGAGCTCTCATTTCAGCTTTTATTTCTTACTTCCTTTCTTCCAGGTACTCTTGTAGTCTTTGTGACTAAATCATTCTTTCCTCTGCTTGAACCTGTTATAAACTTATTCTCCTCTTTTGGGTTTACCTCTTGATTTTCTCTCATCTCAGCATATTTCTTTATTGCATTTGACATTTTCTCCTATTTTTCTCATATTTCCAGCCTTAGTTTCCAAAATGGAACTTTGTACATGGGTCATACTTCATTCCCTCCCACATTCTTGGATGGGATGGTCAGGGGCTTGTTGGTCCTATATAGATGGAATGCCACTGTCTCTGCCATCCTGGAGGCAGTAGCTAAGACTGGGTCCCAGACTTTGTAGGAATCTCAGTTTCCTGACTCAACTCATATCCTGGCTTCAGCCCCTTCTCTACCTCCTTCTCCTTGCACAGACCCCAATTGATAGTTAACACTGATCTTTTCTGTGGACCTGACAGAGGCCCCATTTCAATATTATCTATTGAACTGGTAGTATCTCTTTTGCAAGACCACAGGTGTTTTGCTACTCAGATGCAACACTGGTCCTATTTCCAACTGTGGTTTTATCATGGGTTTTCTGGGCAGCATACTCCCTGAACACTATCCCAGTACTATCTCTTGTTGTGGCTCAGATACGGGTTGCCTGGGTTCTGT
Organism: Phalanger gymnotis; assembly: GCA_028646595.1. NCBI lineage: Eukaryota > Metazoa > Chordata > Mammalia > Diprotodontia > Phalangeridae > Phalanger > Phalanger gymnotis. The sequence goes on from CM053622.1 coordinate 438,812,331, forward strand.
GACATCTACTTCCCTTGGCTTATCTAATCTCAAAGCATCCACAGTTTTCTGCTACCTTCTTATGCAGTTTTGCAAGCCTGTATAAGATAGAAATACTTATAGCCATTTCTCTTAGATTTTCTCATTATTATTTATTCTGGTGCATCTGTATAATTTAACTGGAGCATTTGTGAGATATCTGTTCTCCTCTAGGTCCTATTGCATTGCCATCTTAACCAGAAGTGCAGCTAGTATTATTTAGAGCTGGAATTTGGATCCAAGTTTTCCTTACTCTAAGCCCAGCAATTTATATACTCCACCACAATTTCTTTAAAAATAAAGTCTTTTATATGAATGCAAATCGAGGCACACTTCATTCTCGCCATTTTTCCTCTCCACTTTTTTTTTCTTCTCTCTATTGTATTTGTTGTTGGGTTGTGGTTTTTTTTTTGGTTCTGTTTAGCCTTTCTCATGAGACATGAGAAAATTTATAAATTAATTCAATGCCTAGTTATACCTGGAAGTTATATGGGACGCCATGCCTTCTTGGGGAGGGGGGGGGAGGGAGGGAAGAAAATCTGGAACCCAAAATTATGTAGAACTGTATGTTGCAATCTAAAAATAAAAAAAAATGTAAAAAAAAATAAAGTCTTTTGTATGTTTTGACCCTCAGACACTTTATGTATTTTGTAGTTTTTGTAATGGCATTTCCCTTTATATCATTGCTTCTTGGATTTTCTCATTATATGGAAATATGATTGATTTTTGAGGGATTATTTTGTGTGCTAAGATTTTGCTGAAGTTAATAAATATGTATATATACATAAGAGAAATTATTACTTTACTAGGACATTGATAACCAATTGTTAATTTGAGGTCCAGGCTTTTCCCCTTTATTTCCTCATTTAAGGCCCAGACCCTGTAAAAAGTCACTCCTTGAATGATGACTGATTGATGAGATTATCCTACCCCTCAAGGTGCTCTTAAGTCTTGGGCAGGACCCCATCCAACAAGGAGACCCTACTTCTGTTTAGAGTGTAAACAGAATGCAATCTGGAATACTTCTCACACAGAGGAACAGACCCTGTCCCTGTACCCCTCCAAATTTAGAGAAATCCAACTCATGAAAAAGAAAACCAACCAGAGGATCTGAATAGAGATAGATTCCCCTGTCCAGATTTCTGGAGATGGCTGTCTCATGATCAAGCCACATTTTTAGCAGGTGGAACTGAAGACTTCTAGTCTACCTCCTCATTAAATGTCCACAGCTTAGGATGAATTTTCCATTATCAAGAGAATTCCCTTTCAATAAGTATTTAAAGCTTTCAGGCTTTCCATGTCTTTTGTCTTTGGTTCTCAACAGAAAGCACTGACCATCAATTTATTGATTATCATTTAGATTAATTAATAAATTGATAATTAATTAACCCGCAACAATGTTTTGGGTTTTTTTTTCATTCATCTCACACACACACATATAAAGAGACATATGGGGGAGGGAAAAGATGAGAACTGGAATAAAATTTACTGTTTCAGCTGAACCTCAAAAAGTTTGAGATGAAATCATGATTTTAAGATGAGGCAACAGTATAAAAAAGTTGTAAATAGAAACAAGGAAACTGCATTAGGCTTAAAGGCATTCATATCCATGCTAAATACGTGTGTGTGCATGTATATCCATATATATATACACATATGTGTGTATCATATATATGTGTGTGTGTGTGTACATATATATACATATACATATATATGTATATACATATATATGCAGCTAGGTGGCGCATTGGATAGAGCACCAGCCCTGGAGTCGAAAGGACCTGAGTTCAAATCCAGCTTCGTACATTTGATACTTACTAGCTATGTGACCCTAGGCAAGTCACTTAATCCCAATTGCCTTGCCAAAAAAAAAAAAGTGTGTGTGTGTGTGTATGTGTGTGTGTGTGTGTGTGTTTACCAAATGGTATATAGCATCTAAGCATTTAAAGGAAAAGCTAACCGAAATGCAAAAAAAAAAAACCCTCGATAATAGAATTTATTTGTACTTTAACTTTTTTCCTATTTCTTATTTTTCCTATTTTCCTATTCCTTATTTCCTATTTCTTTTTTCCTATTTCAAAAATAAGAAGGAAATTAGATCTTAACAGAATATTGGAATAATACTTGTTAGACAAAAAAAGATATATTATATCTGTGACAAATACTGAATGGGAATCTTAAAAGGCATATTTATTTTCAGCATTGCACATTACCTTTGTAGAAATTGACTGTGTTCTAGGTAATAAATAACTTGTATAGAAAGGTAGAAATATTAAACACATCCTTTATATACCATAATGCAATCAATAAGGGAAATATGAACAAAAAATACCGAGCTAAATGTGGGCCAAGTAATAATATCCTGAGTAATGTGTGTGACAAAGAATAAATCATAAGAACAATAAATAATCTTATTAAGAAGGGTGATAACATTTACAACAGCTGGCATTTATGTATTGCTTTAAGTTTTGCATAATACTTTACATAAGCTGTCTTATTTTATCCTCATCACAACCCTATGAGGTAGATTATTATCCCCATTTTACAGATGAGGAGAGACTGAAAAAGGTTAAGTGACTTGCCTGAGATCATGTAGATTAGCTACATGATCTTATTCATATATTTGATTTGAATGTTTGAATATAGTCAGGATTTGAACTCAAGTCTTCCCAAACTCCAAGTCCAACATGCTACGCAACGCACCATTTAGTTGCCATATGATAATAGCAATTGTAATAATAACAACAACAACAATAATAATCTAACATTTAGACAAAAGAATTTATGGGATGTAGCTAAGGTAGTACTCATAAGAAAATCTCTCTTAAAAGATATATTAACTAAAGAAGAAAGAGGAGTCATGACTCGAGCAAGCAATTTTTTAAAATTATAGTTAGGAAATCAACAAAATAATAATTCCCAGATGAGGACAAAACAAGAAAAATGTACACTCTAATATCAGTATTATAAAAATGACTAATTTTGAGGACTTTTCTAAGTTAATGATAAAAATTATGATCAGTATAAGGAGAATAATTAATACAATGACAACATTGTAAAGACAAACAACTTTGAAAGCCAAAAGAACCATGATCAGTACAATGACCATGGACAATTCCAGAGGACAAATGATGAAATATTTTACATTACAGAGAAGTGATACATTGAGGGTGTGATACAAGACGTGAAGTTTTGTATACAACCACTGGAAGAATTTGCTTTATTCAACTATGCATATTTCTTATGAAAAAAAATTATCTTCTTTCTTTTTTCCACTAGGGAGAGGATGAAAAGGAAAGAAAATGGATTTCTGTTCATTTTTTTTAATATAGCAAAGTGGTGGGGGGAGGTAACATGGATGCAAAATTTTGCATATACTTTCAGATGAGGTCACTGCATTGTTAGTTTTGCCTAATTGTCCCATCTTCTACAAGAAGCCTTTCCCAAAACCTCTTAATTCCAGTGTCTTGCCTCTGTTAGTTGTTTCCTATGTAGCCTGTACATAGCATTTCTGTATATATTTATTTGTTGTCTCCTCCAATAGATTGTGAACACCTTGGGCAGGGACTGTCTTTTGCCTCTTTTTGTATCCCCAATGCTTAGCACAATGGCTGACACATATAGGTATTTAACAAATACTTATTGATATATTTATCTTGTCAAAAAATACTTCCTACAATGTATGAGCAATCCATAAATGTAAAGACAAAATACATCAAAGAAAAGTGAAAGTAATCAAAAAGAAGAAAACATAAAAGTACGAGCAGGATAGTGTTTTTAAATTTCCATTTAGCTACTGTAGTAGGAAGGCCGAATTTATGATCTCAAATATAATCATGTATATGTTTGAATGGTCCGAAATCGCAAGGTATGAGAGATTCTCTAAGGAGAAAACAACAAGAAATTTATTTAGGCCCCACCGCAGCAAAAACTTGAACCAGCCTCCCCATTCCAACATCTTGACAAAAAGACTCCAGGCCCAGAAAGCCCAT
>CM053622.1:438816840-438846405 GCA_028646595.1 Phalanger gymnotis
GTGTGTGTGGACCAAGGAGTGCCAAGCAAGGACTTGAGGCCAGTGGGTACTCTTCTTACCGAGAAGGGAAGCATGAATATGATTTGGTTTAACACAATCATGTTTTTCTGTGGCCTCCTGGTTACTCTTGTGAGGCGCACTTATTGGGCCTGGAAGCTTTTGATCAAAATATCAAAATGGGGAGGCTGGCTCGTGGGTCTGTTACTTTGGAGCCTGAATAAATGCTTTAATTTTTCTGCCTTCTACTTAGAGAATTCCTTATATCCTGCGGTTCTGAACCGTTCAGACATATATATGATTCTCTTTGAAATCATAAATTCTGCCTTCATAATACAGTGACAAGACTATGGGCAAGCTGTTGAACCCACTCCCCCATCTTTTTAACCCAGACAGAGAGATGTTGGTGCTTCTCTGGTAACTATGAATTGTGATTTGAACCAGACAAGGTGTGTCTGTTGATGTTTGTATCTGACTTGAAGTTCAGGGGGCTGATCTTTTCCCCCTGAACTGAGTGAATCATATACTTATGTTTGATTAAACTGAAATAATTAACCCCTTAAAGTTTCTTTCCTTAGAAAAGCAGATCAAAGAACCTGCATTAGCAGCCTTCTGTATGCTGGTTGCTGTTGGTCTTACAAAGCCACAGTAGCTGCTAGCAAGATTGTTGTTACAGCTCCATGTGGGGAAAAAAAAAGAGAGGTCTGCAGATATCGAGCAAAGGGGCCTGGGAAATAATTGCCAAGCAAAGCATTCCAGTGAAGGGAGACATTGTACTCTAGGACAATGAAAAGTTCCAAAACCAACAAAGAGGAGCCATAGAATGCAAGTATAGACGCCAACTGACAGGTCTGTTGCTGACTTCCCAGCTCTGGGTCAGAGATCTAGGGCTGACTGGCTGACTGAGGAGAGGACTTGTATACCTTTTGGGTGGTATTCCAGAGTAAGGAGTGACAATAAGACCTGAGCTGTGTACTGAGCAAGGAACTAGATCAGAAGCAAACAGCAGCTATGTGGTTCTGACCCTATGCACAAAGCAAGGTTTTGGTTCCAACTCCAATCCAGTCTGAGGTCTGCAGTGGAAAAACCAGGGCATGAATCCCAGACCAAAGGGGAACTTGCAGTTCTATCACTCTAAACCAGCAGAGTTTTCCAGCTGGCTGATGGCTATTGAGATCAGCAGCAGTCTATTGGAACTCCAATAGAGGTATGCCCCTAGGCATGTTGCTCAGACCCAAATCCAAGTCAGAAATTTGCACAGCTCAGCTCAGGAGGACAGGAATTAGACTTTGCCCTAGATCAGACCACTTTGGGTATAATAAAAGTGTGTGCAAGTACCCAGCTTGAGCTATTCATGAGATGCTGAAATAACATAACACGTAAAACCCCAAGAAAGCAGCAGCAGGACCAGTCCAGAGATTCCTTCCAGAAGTGCACTGAAACCGGCTCTCATGGAAAGTTTGCAGTCAGGAAGTACTCTTGAATAAACGCATCAAACTTGAAGTCATTTGGCTACATGCAGCTCACAAAACTGTCGAGTGCAGCCAAACTAGATTAAAATGTAATTGGGAAATGTTTAATGAAACAAATAGCTACAACATAATGTACATTTGTGGTTTTCTAAGTCAGGTGACAGGTAAATAGTGGATAAAGCACTGGGCCTGGAATCAAGAGGACCTGAGTTCAAATCCGGCCTCAGACACTTATTAGCTGTATGACCCTGGGCAAGTCATTTAACCTCTGTCTCAATATACTGGAGAAGGAAATGGCAAACCAGTCTAACATCTTTGCCAAGAAAACCCCATGAACAGTATTGGCATGCTATGTATGTTAGCCCATGGGCTACAAAGAGTCAGACATTGTTGTGTTTGTCCTTCATTTTCAAATAGGACCATGACATCAGGGACCTGCTTACATGACTTGCAGTTGACTTTGAGTTGAGTGAGGGAAGGTTGTGCAAGGTCACCAGCCTCACTTTCTCCTCCAGAGCCATCTGGGTCCAGTGGCAAGATATTCATCGGGATGACTGGAGATGGCCCAGGATTCATTGGGAGACCCTGGTCCTTTCAAGATAAGGCCTTTTCATGTGCTAACTTAGAGAGAGGTAATGCTTCTTCACTCTTTAAGAAGTAAGTCAAGGGATGACCCCTTTAATTGGAAAAAAAAGAAAAAAAAAGTCAATCTGGGAGGTGACGACCCTCAGGGTTGCTGTTCCAAAGAGAAACAGTTACCATTGACATTCACTCTAAGCCAGGAGGGCCAAAAACGCAGCCATGAAGTGGAGCTTGGAACAACTGAAGAACAAGAAGTCAATATGTGGATTGCAGGCATCCAGTACCATTTGAGTTTGACACCATTGAAATAGAGGACTACCAAGCATTCCTGGTGAAAAGACCAGAACTACATAGAAACTTTAAAGTCCAAACACAGAAGTCAAGACCAAAAAAAATGAACATGACAAGCCATCATAAGAGTTGAAATAAAGATAAATTGTTTGCATTCAGATATGTGGAGATGATATACACATCCCTTCAAAACACTATCAATCGTCAAGGTCTTAGAAGGAGTCTCACTGGAGGGAAGGCCTGGGAGTAGTTCTTTTATGCTTTATTGGAGGCAACTTGAGGGATCACTCCAGAAGGAAGGATAGACCCAGATTGCATAGATTTCTTGAAATACAATGCATAATCCTTTTAGAATGTGAGCTCCATGAGAACAAGGAATAACCTGTTTTCTCTTCGTATTTCCAGTGCTTAGTTCAGTGTTTTGTACATACTAATTCTATTCATATGGAGGATTTATGGAATGAGATGGACAAACTTGCACAAGATGAGGTATAAATTGGGTTGCAGTCAGTACACATGGAGGAAGTATGCACACTGATGAGATCACAGATCCACTGAAGTATTCTCAGAAAATATTTTACAAACAGTGTCTCAAAGCAGATAATGAACCCAAAAGTAAGTAGTAAGTAGTAAACCTAGAAAAAACGATTAAAGCATATTCTCTTTTCCCTGTATTTTTGCCAATGTTGGTAATTTTAGAATCTATGGTTCTGGGTCACATTTGATTGTGTCAAACAAAGGCAAAGTCTTCTCTATGATAGTGATAGAAAAGAGTGGTCATAACATAAGCAGGCATAGATCATGGATCAGGCCTTAGGGGCACATCCTGGGGCAACATTCCCATTGGCCCTGCCCGTTCCTCTCAGAGCAAGGGCCAATGGGGATGTTTGCCCAAGGTATGCCATCATATCCAGTCTATATCCTATTCAAAATTAGGGTATGTAGATGTTCAAAAATGGTTTTTTACTGTGAGCAGATTAATGGAGTGTAGTCATGAAGGTAAAAATTGCTGAGACTTTGAGATTTTATTTAACCTGCATAGCATAGCAGATAATTGTATTAGTAACTTTTACCAGGTATTCAATGGAGAACATAGTACATAGCAATTATATCACAGAAGCATTTGTAGAACCAGTCTAAATTCTCAGAAATAGTCAATAAGCATTTATTAAGCACTTATTATATGCTAGGTACTGTACTGTGTATAAAGAAAGGCAAAAAAAAAAAAAAGAAATCCACAGGCTTATAAAACAAAGTATTACCAAAAACTGTTGGGTAAAAGTAAGAGTTATTAAATTCCAAAAGCTCTAAGGAAAATCACCCATTTATCAATAGTTCACCATATTGGGCACAAACAACCCTCATCAACCTTAATTGTGACCGCAGCTCAGAATCAAATCATTCCCCCAAAAAGGAGGCACAGTCAGTTTGTGTAGCCATAGGCCCCTATTGTGTTAAAACAAACTTGATTGCAATTTCTTCTAGAATTAGTTTTGGGAAGAGATAAAATTACATCTGTTCATCCACAACCTTTTAGAACACCTTTGAGATGAAGGGGAGTCTGGGCATCAGGTGATAATTAACTAGCTCTCTTTTTTGAGGGAAGAAGTTTTTTGCTGGGTTTTTTGTTTTTTGTTTTTTTTTTCATGTGTTCGTTTAACAAAGGGATAATTGCTGCCTTATTGAGCTGACAGGGAACTTTTCTGCATGGGGAGGTAGCATAATTGCTCAAAGAGAAAGCACATAAGAAGCAATGCTGTCCTGAAAAAAAAAAAAGGATAAATCCAAAATGTTTAAAAAGAGGTGGGGGTGGGGAGGATTAGGGGAAAAGCCTTCCTTGGAAGGTTCACAGAAAATGTTATTAAAGGAAACTATCAGAAAGGAATATTGGATGTTGCCATTGTGAATACAACATCCTAAGGATAAAGGAAACAGAATTAAGTCAAGTCAGCAGTTTAGTGAACACCAATTACTTGCCCCTATCAATATTGTTCTAATCGATGCAAGCGTCAAAAAAGAAGTAGAACATATAGCCTCTGCCTTTAGGGAGCTTACAGAGGAAATAAATTAGGGAGACAAGACATATCTACCATAAAATAACTAAGTAAAAATCTAATCCAGTTTCAGGCTGGAAAGTATATAACCTCTCTAATACCCTCCCTTATTTCTGTCTTCTATAAGAAACATAAAATCTAATTTGCCACTAAGTTCATCATGCATCTATTTGGGTTTCTTTAAACATCTCCCCATTTTTCTCGTCCTTAGAATTTTTTCTTTTTGGGTCTTTAGAGCTTCATTCTTGTGATCTTCTAATCCCTATAACCTGCCTTTCCCTGTAGAATTTCATGAGATCCTCCTTTCTCCGAGGTCTTTGATATCTGCCCTTCCACAGTTATTCTCAGTTTTCCTCTCTGTAATGCAAATTCTAAAATTGGAGTGGTTGCTTTCCAGAAAGTTTGTCATCATTTCTTCTTCAGGAACCAGTTGATCAGGATTACATCCAGAATACCATCTCCACTCGTTGGCTTCTTCAGCTTTTGAAAGATGAAACTATCATTCAAGCCATCCAGTAAATTGGTAATTGCTTTGTTTTTGGGACAGAGTGCCCCTAACTAAGAAATCAACAAGCATTTATTAAGAGTTTTCTATGTACCAGGCCCTGTAGTAGGTGCTGGTCATAAAAATGTAAAGATGATATTGTCCCTACACTCATGGAACTTAATTCAGGTAGAGGCATGCAACCCATAAAGGAGAGTGGTGGCCAAGGAAGGAAGTTTTAAATTAGACAATCCCAAGAATGGTGAGTAGAGCCATCGAACAGCTGATTGCCCTGCCATTTTCAGTAGTAATAGTGCTGATTTGATTCTGGTTCTCAGAGTAAGAGGTAGAATGGAGCTGGTGAAAGGATGAAGAAAAGGAAGAATATTCTCAGTGGCAGGAAAGAAAGGAGTGTGGGGTAGGACTTGGTGTCCTGGTTGATAGGAGAATGTGATGTGAAGCATGGGTTGGGGCCAGCTACACATAGCTGATTTAGATGACTTTTCACATACTCATCAGACAATTCAGCTGTGGATTAGTTCTCCAGAGATGAAGAACTGGGGTGAAGGTAAGCAAAGTACTTATCTGACAGAGAATCATGACTTTGTTTAGAAATTCCGAGGATGTGTTTATAGTCAAAGCAAAGCTCTATAATGGGTCAAAAAGGTAATAATTATTTTAGTAACCATTCAGGAAGTTTCTTTCTTTGCTGTTTATAGGAAGTTTTTCTGCTATAATCTTCACTAAATCTTTACTATATAGTCCCAAGTTTTCACCTGAAAAAGGGACTATCCTCCCACCCCCAAACAACAAATGCTAGTAAGTCTGTGACATTACTCAGCATTTCATTGTTTTAAAACTTTACAGAGATCCCTTTTTTCTGTTCAAATTATAATAATAGTCCATTATTTCGGCCCTCTCCTGGAATTTCATCTTCATGGTTTGAAGAAAGGACTTGGGGAGATGAAGCTTTGAAATATAATAATATTCATCTGGAAACTTGCAGGGTCTTATAAAAATTATCTAATTAATCATTGGGGATTTTTCTTTATCTACAAATTGGTACTATTACTCTGAGCACCAACACACTTTATCATTCTCACTTTCACATGCATAAAAATGAATCCCAGGAAGCTGATGTGCTCTCCAGCTTATGCCATAGACAGTGACTAAACCAAAAATAACAGAGGATTCCAAATGGCTAGAATATGTGCTGGAATATGTTCTCTCCAGCAGTGGGCTTATGTTTCACCTTATCATAGGCTGATGTCCCCATAAATGATAATTCATCATAATTCAAGAAGAGAGTAGTTAATGCAGATGAGCAATATAAATGGCCTTAATGAGACATTTTGCAGAGACTACCAACATGAGTTATAACAAAGAGTTTTAAGAAATCATTAAGAAAAGATTCAGTCATCTTAGCAGAACTTACATTGGGCATTGACACTTTTTCAAAATCAGTCTCCTGCTAGGTTAACTGCATTTAGCTGATATGGTTACGGTCTACTTAGTAAGCAAATTACGAAGTAACATCCTTTCATACAACCTTTTCCTACGGAGGCAACACTAAGTGATAAAAGATCACGATTTGAGAATTCAGATTTGTATGGCAATATTTTTAAAAATGTTAAGCCAAACAATGAAATGTATTTTGATCTGGACTTGCAATTTCAAGGGTGGAGGGAATTCCCAGTGTGGATGTGGTCTCCACCAAATCACAGCTAGTAAATGTCAGAGGCAGGATGTAACCCAGGTTTTCCTTTCTTGGAGGCTCATGACTCCATCACGCCGCTCTGTCTCTGAAAACAACTCAATCATGTGCAATAAATAGTGTTTTGTGATGAATTCTTTTGTTAACATCAAGCTGTACCTCATCTTTTTAAACCACAGTGAGAATGCTATAGGAAGTGATTAAGGAACGGTGAAACAATAAACATTAGTTTGAGCATTTTGTTTAATGTGTCAGTTTTATTCAGTCTCTGGCAACACCTGTGCAAGTTTCTTGAAAGTGAACAATCAAGATCCCAGTGACAGTAAGTTGCAAAATGATTGTTATGTGTGATAGCAGAGATATAGAGACCTTGGTTTTCCCTTAGATGCTCCAATTTGCCCTGATGTTTTCTACTCTAATGATATGGATATTGGTTTCATTTTGCAAAACCTTGCATCAAATTCACTGTGTGAAAAAAACATTAAAAAAAACTCCTCTGTTGAATACTAACAACCACAATCTGTTATGTTACATGCATATTTCAGATGCAGCTATCTGCCCTCCTGTTGTCATGTCTTTTCATGCCTCAAATAACTGCATTAAATCAGAGTGAATATCTGACTATTCATGAGTCGATTATCCATCTTACAGGCCATTGATGCCTTTTGCTCCACCTGGCACTTCTCTCCTTCTTCCACCCCTTTGGTCACTTCACTGCTCTTTAATGCAACTACTCAAAGACGGCCAGGGAATCAAAGAAGAGTGAAAACTTAAGTCAGGCAATCTTTGTGCTTTCCAGTAACTCAAAACAAAATTGTTTGTCAAGGGAAGACATCAAAATTGATTAATAAAATGAGACTCTGAGATTATAGGTGAGTTTTATTTCTCTTTTCATCAACATTCCTATTGTAATGATCATCCCAGGTTATATTAACAGATGAAATCTTAGGTTGCAGCTTTATTATATTTGCCTAGGTTTCCTGTCTGTGACTTGTATAAAATATAGGATAAAAGGGACTTCATTATTGAAATAACTTTATTCTGTCATCTAACAGTGAAAAAAGCCCCAATAGTTCTCCAAGTAATTTTAAAAGAATGTGCCCTAGAAATTAACCAGTCAGTGAGAATTTACTGAATGACTATTTTACAATCATCCCTGTGTAAAGGAATAAGGGAATACAAAGATTCATAATGCTTGCCCTCAAAGAGCTTATAGTTTAACTGTGGATATTTTTTAAAGCAAGACAATTGAAACAATTAGGTAACAATTAATTTATCAACTGCAGAAGCTAACATATTGGCTATATCAGTCAAAGCACCTGAAGGTATTTAATATCCATACCTATCCTTTCTTTTATTATTAATGATTATAATAATATATATTATATAATAACATAATAATAATAATAAAACCTAATGATTCCTGAGTCTAAAGTAGATGACCATATCTGAGCAGAATAACTTTTGGTCAGCTGATGAATTGTCATGTGGCCAGATTTTTTTAAAAATTGTGAGGACCAGCTGTTTCAACGTTTGGGGTATGCCAGAAATGTTGTAGGGTAACCTCTCAACATTCCAAGGTTCTCCCCAAGCAAATTGGTGGAGGACATATCCATGCTGAGAATTCCCTCTACCTATGAAACACAAGTCCACACCAAAGCACCTTTTGGCCTCAAAACTCTAAATTTCTTTATATGCCTGAACAGTTGAGAACAGTACAGACATCAAAACTGGTCCCTGAATGAATGTTGCTCCATAGCACCCAGAATGAAAATTAGTCCTGATGGTGGTGGGAGTTAATTACTGCATCTGATTGCTTGAAGCAAGATCAACAAGAAAGGAGGATGTAGCAGTTACTCTATTTTTTGAATCATTCGTGACTCTCTTTGGGTCCGGAATTCTATTTGTCATTGAGTTGGACAAGAGCACGGTTTTCACCAGGAAGGTGATGCAATAACTGGCAAAGATACTGAAAATTAAAAGCAATCTTCATGTCACCTGCAACTCATGATCATCTGGTCAAGTTCACAGAACTTCTGAGTTGGAAGAGGCATCCCAGACAATGCAGTCCAAACCATGCCTGAGAAAAAGTTAGCTCTGCAACCTAACTAATGGGTGACTGTTTAGTCTTTGATTGAAGGGTTCCAGTGAAATCACAACTTCCTGAAGCAGCCTCTTCCACTTCAGGTTAACTTCAAGTGCTAGGAAATTCTTCCCTACACTAAACCTAAGTTTATAATCAGTTTCTATTCATTCCTACCAGTTCTGAACTCTGGGGACAATCAGAACAAGTACAATACCTCTTCCACATTATAGCCCTTCAAATACTTGAAAACGGCTGTCATGTTCCCCTGGGGTCTCCTCTTCTCCAGATTAAAAAGCCCAGTTCCTTCAACGGATCCCTGTATGGCTCCATCTTGTAACCAGAAAACAGGGGAAGAAGGTAAAAGAGAAATGAAAGGAAGCCAAAGACATTTTTCTAAGCATCATTATCCAAGGTAACAATCATTGATCAAGTGCTTCCTAAATGCTAGAGATACAAAAACAAGCAAAAGAAAAACAAGCAAAAAAAAAAATCTTGGCTTTCAAAGAGCTTACAATCTAATGGGGAAAACAGCACATATTAGGGAGCTGAAAAGCGCATGGGGGTTGGAGGAAGGTACCTGCACAGAAGTACAGAGACAAAATTCGAAAGGTAGCACACACTAACAGGTAATTTTGTAAGCATTTACTACCTCTCCTTCCCACTGCCTCCCAAACGAACAATTAAAAAAAGAAAAGGAAAACCCTCACTACAAATAGGCATAGTCCAACATAGCAATTTCCTTCATTGACCAAGTCCAAAAAGTATATGTCTCATTCTGCATTTTAAGCTCATCACCTATATCTGGCAGAAGGTGGATGGCATGTTTCATCTTCAGTCTATAAAACTCATGGTTTACCAGCGCATTGATAAAAGTTATAAATTCTTTTAAAGTTGTCTTTAAAATATTGTTGTCATAGTATAAAGTTTTCTCCTAGTTCTGCTCACTTCACTCTGTATCAGTTCATAGGAATCTTCCCAGTTTTCTCTAAAATTGTCCATTTCTTCCTTTCTTATAATACAGTAATATTCCAGTGCATTGCAATATGGCAATGTGTTTAGTTCCCAATAGGTGGACACTCTTGGGATTTTTTTAAATGTATTTTATTGATATCTTTAGTCAGCTAAGTGGCTCGGTGGCTTAGAATCAAGACAACCTGAATTCAAATCTGGCCTCAGACACTTACTGGAAATATGATCCTGGGCAAATCCCTTAACTTGTGTCTGCCTCAGTTTCCTCAATTACAAAATGGATGTAATAACAGCAACCACTTTGAAGAGCTGTTGTGAGGATTGAATAAGATGTGTAAGAGCTTAGCACTAACACTCATCTCCCAAGTTTGTTGTGATGATCAAATGAGATGCCTTGTATAAAGAAGCTCTTAGCATAGTGTCTGGCACATACTAAATTTTTAATAGACGCTTGTTCCCATCCCTCCTTTTATATCACCCAGAATTTCTTCCTCCTCTCCAAGTCCTGGAGAGTTTTGCCATAAAACAAATAATATTTTTAAGGAAGAGAAGGAGGAGAAGGAAAAGGAAGAATAAGGAGGAGGAGGAGGAGAAATCACTAAAACTAACCAATATATCAAAAAATGTAAACATGAGTGCTATGTACCACATCCATGAATCTTCCATTTCAACAAAGGAATAGCCCTCCAAGTGCTCACCTCAGAATAACATTTAAAATGCATAAAATAAAGTACAGAAGATCCAAAAGAAAAGCAATTATATTGAAATATAGCTATCCACTGAGGTGAGGTGAGGTGAATGGAACCAAGAAAACAAGATATATCACAGTTACAACAATGGAAATAGAAATAACCACAAAACAATCAAATATGAATATTGTTAAATTACAAAGTCAGAAAAAGTATGAATCAAAATAGATAAGTGAGAAGATACCCCCATTCCCACTCCTTTACAAAAGTAGAAGGTCCAAAGGTGCCCAAAGCTGTCTGTTATACAGGAGGCATGATTGCTGCCCTCTTGATATCAACTTTGCGGGCTCCTGACCCTAGTTTGTGTCCCCACAATGTGATTGTAGGCTTGTGATTGTTGGATCTCCAATAAATGCTTGCTGGCCCCATCACTCCCTACACTAGAAGGCTCTCCACTGTGCTCTCTAGGCTAGATCCTGTCCCTAGTTTCCTCAGACCTTTATCTGTCTCCATATGTCACCCTGGACTGGAAAAATTAATCATTGTGAGTTTTCTTTGAATGAACACATCAAGAATCAGTCTGGTACTTTCCCGAGGTCTTTGGTGTAGTAGTTGTACAGGGTAATTAGTCTGTACTGCTTCTTTGTACTCTGCTATCCTGGCTCCGTCCCTCCCAATGTCTTTACACAACTGATTTTCTATATGCAGAATGTACTCACCTTTCACCTCCACCTTACAGAATCCCAAAATTCATTCAAATCCTAGTTCAGATGTCATCTCCCACATGAGACCTTTCCTGATTCTTCCCATAGTGAGTGGTGTGCAGCTAGGTTACTCAGTGGACAGAATGCTGGACCTGGAGTCAAAGAAGACCTGAGTTCAAAGCTTGCCCTCAGATACTTACTAGCTGTGTCATCCTGGGCTAATTACTGAAATAAAAATTAAACTTTATTTACTTATCTATGTTCAGGCACCATATTTCCCCAGGAGAAGGCAAACTCCTTCTGGGCAAGTAATGTTTCATTTTGGATATTATTGCCATAGTTTTGTATGGTACCTTGAACCTAGTATAAAGAATGAATAAATAATTATTGAACTGAATAGAATATTGGTTTCTGCCCATGATTCCAGACTGTCAAGTCTGGAATATGATAAAATTGAGCTTTTAATCTCTCATGGATCTCCCTCCTCAAACTCTCAGATTAGAATCTTGTTTCATATTTTATTGAAAAAATGGAGGTCATTCACTGAGATCCCTCTTTCCCCCTCATTCTCATCTCACATCATTCAGATGCTTTCCTTCAAATTCAATCTCAATCTTTACTTTTTCATTCCTATCTCACATGAAGAGATAGCCCTTCTTTCCAAGGCAAAACCCTCTACATACACAAGGGATCCCTTTCTATCTAGTCTCTCTGAAAGATTATTACCCACCCATCACTATTCTCTTGCTGATTTTCAATCTCTCTGTCTATGAGCTGTTTACCTGCTGCCTACAAATATGCCCATTCATGTCTCCCTTATCCTCTAAAAACCCTCACTTGATTTTCTTTTGCTGGATCTTTATTCTGGTCATGCCCAGACTAGGGATGACCTTCAGGACTTTGTCGCAGGCCCTCTTTTCTTCTCCCGCTATACTATTTCCCTTGTTAATCTCATCAGCTCCCATAGATTCAATTATTATCTCTATGGAGATGATCTGCAGATTTATTTATCCTTCCCTACTATCTGTGCTGACCTCTAAACTCATAACTCCAACCACCTTTTGGACATCTTGAACCAGATGTCCCATAGACACATTAGACTTTACATTTCTAAATAGACTTATTATCTTTCTCCCCAAACTCTCCCCTCTTTCTGACTTTCCTATTGTTGCCAAAGGTACCACCAACCTTGCAATCCTCAAGGCTCAAAACCTAGGTGTTTAAAATACCAGTTCAGACTCAATAAGCTGCAAGCATAATGCCTGAAAACACAGACACAGTCCAAACAATCAGCTAATGAAGCCTAGAATATATAGCCATCATCATCTGAGTGTCACAGGCATCCAACAACTAGATGAACAAGAGACTGTGCATATAGCAACAGCTGTCACCTGCTATAATGTCTTTAATTATCAGAAAATCTCTAAGATCTGACATATGGGTGACACAACATAGAGCTCTGTGTCAGAAACATACAGAAATAATTTTACATTACTTTGATCATGTGAAACACTACAAGCTTTTCCTGCTTTGTTCTGTAAAGGGGGCGATTGAGATCATTTGTTCCTGGCCTCTAAATTACCAGAGGGTTTCGGAAGCATTTTGTTTAACTCACCCTATAAATTGGGTAAGAGGATAGGCTAGAATAGATGGTGGCCAAAGGGGAAAAAAAATGACAGTACCCTTGAGATTGCAAGAAGTGTCATTGGTCTATTATTACGCATAAAATGTATGCTGTTATAATAGATTGGGCCTGACTCTGGGTTGGTCCTCCAGTAGTTTCAGTGCAGTGTTGGAATGAAGTAAGACAAACACAGCAGTCAACTTAAGGAGATTTACTTAGCAATGTTAGGCAAAGAACATTCAATGAGAATATGCATCAAGGACTCCCCGAGTAGATTTAGCTAAACTAATCTCCCTTATCTGAGTTGCCCATTGTGGTAAACCAGCCAAGCATCAGAGAGAGGCTGGAAATCCTCTCAGCTGTTTGTACTCAGACATAAAGGAAGTGATGTCAATAGTCCAAGTCACAAGGATAGTTTCAAGGCCCTTAAAAAAATTATCATAATTTGGATAAGGAGGAGGGGTTAAGTAGGATGTTGCTTCCACCATATGGTTTATGACCTAAGCAAACCTAGGACCTTTCTCTAATGAGAGGGAAGGCTATTGTGATTGCTCAGTTCAAAAAGCAGCATTGCTTGAACAACGCCAAGTACAGTATTTTGTACATAGTAAGCATTTAATAAATACTTGCTGAACTGAATTGAATTGCTATTTACTACCAGTGTGAACTTCAACACGTTACTTAACCATTGGCTTTGGTTCCTCTATCTTTAAAAATAACCAGAATGAACAAAACAGTTGTTTTCACTAAGCTCTCTTCCAAGTCTAGGTCTGATGATCCTATGGAATGTTGCAAGTGGGGCTGTATCATGGCCTCTGGGTGCTATGAACCCAGATGTTGTTGGGAGGGGCCAGAAGCACCAGAGGCTTCATAAGAGTTAGATATACCTGGCTCTGCTCAGGAGGCAAAGTAATGGCTGCCTACATGTTCAAGTTAGACCAAGAGATCAATCAGATAGGAGACTATTTAGCTGCTGAGGTTGTCCTAGTGTAATCGTTTCACAGGTGCACTGTGCACGGATACACTCCAGGAGAATGGAGGTGGGAAAGGGAGAATACCTAGGACCGATTTGCAGAGAGTTCTGGGAAGAAAGCAGAAGACAGGAAGAAATTTGGCCTAGAGGTAATGAGAGACACAAAAAGAGTTTGCACTCCAAGAACTTTTAGGGATGATGATGGATAAAAGTCTAATTTTAGAGTATCAGCATTATCATAGTAACCAAGTCCATCAGAATATAGGCCAGGAAAGAGTCTTCTAACCTGGATCTCAATAAACAAAGAGGCCTCAAATTTAGCAGATAAAAGACCATTACCATTCAACCATGGGTCAAAAGCATTTGAATGGCTCTGCTATTTTTTAAAGCTAGATTTTCCCTCAATAATTAGTGCATCTGAACAGAAAAAAAATATTGGTGGAAAACTTCATTAATTTTTTAAAAGATCTTCAAATTATGCTCTGCTTATTTTCTGTCCTATTTTATTTTCATGAATCTACATTTTTATTATTACTTTAGAGGCCTTTAACAATTGAAGTAGAATAGGCCTCTCTGGACCTTTATTAGTGTGTATTAGTAACAAATGGAAAACCACAGGCAAGACTGATTATGATTTTTAACCTTTTGGACTCCCATTTCCTCTCAGCTATGCCACGATTTTAGGCCCTAGTCCACTCTCATCTCCTCTGCCCCATCCATCAGAAAAGTATATAGTTTTCCAACCTCTTAGAGGACCTGGCCATAAGCACTAGACCTTCTATTCCTTCATTTTACATAATGGGTTCCAGGTGCAATACAAATGACTTTTCAGACCAAACAAAGCTTACTACTAGCTACTCATTATAGACTTCATTGTGGACCAAAATCACTTTATCATCCTCTACATATATTTGCTGTTAGACTAGGCTCTTTACAATGTAAATTATTGGATATGGATATGGTCTTTGCCATCAAGAAGTTTCCCATATCATAGAAGCTTTGACAAACCTTCGGAAATGGAGCTCTTATAAAAAGTTTGTTTTTAATAGTGCAATGTTTAATTTTGATAATAACTGTTTAAGCTCAGTATAAATTAAATAAACTAGATTATTTTTAATATTTAAAGACACCATGAGTGACTAACAAATGGATTTATATATAAATTATTGCAAAAAATTAACAAAGAAATTTATTTAAAAAAATTTTTATACATGAAACGGAATCATAAGGCAGAACTTTAGTTTGTAGAAATATATTTATTTTGGTGTTCTCTATGATGTAAAAAGAGCACTGGATGAGGAATAAGTTAGTTCTAATCCTTGCTCTGTCATTAATTTGTCAAGTGACTTAAATCATGAAACCTCACAGAAACTGTATTTTTTTGTCTTCAAAATTAAGAAAAACATATTTGTCTTACTTGTGTTGATATGCTCTAGCAAGGAAGAAAATGAGAAAATATATGTGAAAACACTATAGAAACAATAAAGTATAAATGAATGTACTTTCTCAAAAGCTTTTTCTGCATCTATTGATATAATTGTATGGCTTTAAAAGTTTTTGTTTTCATGTCATTAAGTTGTTTTTCCTAATGTGGATCCATGTTTCCATCCCTGATCTAAATACAATTTGATCATAATTTATTATCTTTGCATAAATTTTTGAAGTCTCTTGCCATGATTTTATTTAAATTTTTAATAAATAATAATTAGTGATAATTGGTCTACAATTCACTTTGCTTTGTCCTTCCCAAGTTTGTATATTATATGTAGCCCAAGGATTGGATTGAGGTACACCCCATGAAACAAACCTTCAAGAGCCATCCCCTGGAGTTTGAACATAGCTCCCTTGCAGCTTTTATGGAATATACCCTTGCTACACAGTTGTCGTTTCTATAATTTGTTCTTTATCCAAAATTTTGTGCAGAATTTCATTATTAAATCTCTGTTTAATTGAGGTTGTAGTAGGACACAAAATTGTAGGTGATCCATTGATCCGTGTGTTTCTGTGCTCACTTTAGGTATTGCTATTTTTATTGCATTATGATCTATACATGATGTGATTACAATCTCTCCTTTTTAAAGTATTTATTTGTAATTTCTCTGTGTTAGAATATATGTTCTCTTTTTATAAAGAGCCACATGGTGCTGATAAAAATGTATACATACATGTATGTATATATTATTCAATGTTCACATTCAGAATATGCTGCAAATCTGTTAGATCAAAATTTTGAGTCTTTTCAATTCTATATTATTTTGCTTTTGTTTAATTTTCTATTAGATTTGTCCAGTTCTTAAAGAGAAATATTAAAGTCTATTGTTTGATTATCAATATCTTTTTATAATTCAATTAATTTCCTTTATGAATTTATACATTAGAAATTTGGTACACAAATTTAATAACGATATTGTGTAATTTGTCTACTGGTAATTTAAGCATATTGTAATTTATTTCTCTCTAGTGTCACTAGTGAATTTTTATTTTTAGTTTAGTCTGTTGCATAATTGTAATTCCTTTTTTATGTACTTATCTTTGCTTTTTATATGTGTTTCTTATAAACAACAAATTATAGTGTTTTGTTTTCTTATCCATTCTGCTACTTTTTAATTTTGCTGAATTTCATAGCTAATTCATAATTAAAGTTACAAGAATGAGGCTTGGCTTTTTTTCTTTTTTCTGTCAAGGTGTTTTTTTTTTTTTTTACTTAACCCCTTCCTCTTTTAAGTCATTGATTTGTCCCTACGATAAGTTCTGTTTAAATTACTTTAATGCAATTCTATTCCCACACTATCCCCTTCACTGCTTCTCTACTCATTCTATTTACCCTACTTCCATTTGCCTGCCCTTTTTCTAGTTTGGGGGTTTTACTTTTAGTTGTCAATATTCAGTGGTTAGTTTTAAAATCTCCCTTTTCTCTCTCTCCAGTTTCTCATATTTGTTAGTTTTCTTTTTTCTTCATTTTTTTCTAAAATATTTTGTTGTTTTTTTTTTCTTTTCATCAATTCTCCCTTCCAACCTATTCTGAAATGTTATTCTTGAATTCATGAGTTACACTTTTATTTGGTTATTCTTAATCACTCTGTGTTCCTCACTGAGTTAAAACTTCTAAAGTACCAAGTTTGAATTCCCTCTTCTATACAATCTTTGTAGATATTAACCTTTCTTTCCTTTTTTCTGCAGTGCCTCACCCTTAAATTCAAGAGGAAAGTAATGTAGAATAGAAGCAGTCCTGTGTCCCAAATTTTGCAGTCTATTTCCATCTCCTATCATCCCCATGATTGGTTTCCTTCTCAATGGCTATGTCGTCTCATGTCTGCACCCATGTCTCCTCCTCCTCCCCCTCTGATTCCAACTGCCACATAGCCTTTCTCCTGAGCCAGGATATAGTTCATGGAGGCAAAAATTCTCTCAGAGAAGGTGGCTTCCCTGTGCCAACTCCTTTCACATTAAAGCCATCAGAAGGTCCACATCTTCCATCATAGGCACACCCCTCTTCTCCCATGAGAATGCCCTTCAATAGACCTCTTCCCTCCCATTGGGTTAAGATCCTCCCCTTTCATTCTCCTACATTTAATCCCTCCCTTCAGCCATTTCCTCTCCTTCAACCCTCTTTCCCTCTCTTGCAACCCTTCTTGCCAAGTAACTACAAGAGTCTTTATTTACCCCTCTGTCATCTCTCCAGCACCCATTATGTATGTACCTTCTCACTCACTCTTAAAATTCCAACCTACAAAATACGTTGATTCAACTGTAAGGGGGTTGTGAGTGTATTTTATAAGCACTTCAGTTTTGCTCCTCCATTTACACTTTTCCTATTTCTTTAAGTTCCATTTACAGCTTCATCCCCTTACAGAGCTTTTAAAATCTCTTAATGATTTCTCTTTGTTTTGAGGGGATTTATTTGTTTGTTTACTCCATAGATCTCTGTCTCTCTGTCTCTGTCTCTGTCTCTGTCTCGCTCTCTCTCTCTCTCTCTCTGTCTCTCTCTCTCTCTCTCTCTCTCTCTCTATGTCAGGTAATTTATTTCATTATTTATTCTTTCCTTGGAAATTGTATTTATTTACCTCTCTTTAATTCCTGTTATTTGAGACATTCACAAATCAAATATTTTGTTGATATTTTTTCAGAAAATTCCTCAAATGCATCTCATTTTGTTGCTCAATATTCATCTTTTTTGTTGATGATTAGGCTCAGGTTTGCAGATTATGTCATTTTAAATAGTAGCTTAAGCTCCTGTTTTTTGGAATACCATATGCTACTACATTCACTTCTGTGTTTTCTTGTAAGTGAAGAATAATCTTGTGCTTCTAGAATTTCTTCTCCTTTATAATTTATATATTAAGTGTTCTTCTGAACACTTAAAATTGTTCAATTTAACCACTATATTTCTTGGAATTTGATATGCAGGGTATTTGTTTTGCTTTGTTTGCTAGAGACAACTTGTGGATTCTTCAATGGGAGCTTTGTTTTCTGGTTTTAGAAGTTCTGGGCAGATTTCTCATATTTTTTTTCCCGAATTATGGTATTCAGGGGTTTTTTTTATTTATCATATTCTTCTGAGAGACTTATCATTCTTAGCCTATCTCTGTGCATCTTGTCTTCAAGGTCAATCATTTTGGCTTATATATAGATCCTATGTTATTTGAACATTATTGCTTTTTGCTTCTCTTATGCTAGATTTTCCTCAACTTCAGTATTTTTGCATTTCAAATCTGATCATCTCTTTTTCACTTGTTTAAAGAAAGATTCCTTCATGGATTCCATATTTTTTTCTTATCTTTTCATCGAGTGTTTAAATTTTGCAGTGAGAATTCTAATTTCTTAGCTATGTTCATTCATAATTTCTTCTTTTATGTATTTAATTTCTATTTTGGACAAGTAACAAGACTTTTATTGTTCAATGATCTTGAGAATCCAGAGGAGTCTTCAATTTCACATAGCATTGGCTTATTTTCCTTTATCTTGTAATAATTATTGAAAGGACTTTATAATATTTCTGAAGATATAGTACACATAGTTTTCTCTGGTTGTAGGATATTTTCTATTGATTTATCTGCTTGTGCTCTGGGCTGTTATTGAAGGTTTTTCCTTTAAAATCTTGGTGTTTCAGCCAAAGATTTATATCCCCACAACTCATTTTCTACCTACCTCATCTTTTCTTTTTGGTACATCCCAGCTGGAAAGCTGCAGCCTCCACTGGAGAATATAGAATTAGTCAACTTATTTGAATATCTTCTGGGGTGGCAGAATTGTCCCCAGCTGGGTTTAAGTTTTCTTTCCTTTAGGTTTGGTGCAGTCACATGCACTGGTCTCCTACCCTGTGACTGGGCTAAATTAGCACCTTCTGCTTTTTCTGGGTGGGAGAAAGGGAGGATACTGTTCTGGATGGTCTTGGGAGTCCCCAGCCTAGTTTTTGATCCTAGGCACAAATCAATATACTTTCAGCAACTAATGAAACCTTCCCTTCACACAGTTGGACAGAGTCAATGATTATTCAAGGTAAGGAAGGAGAGAGGTGGTAAATTGTGCCAGCAGAGTGTTTGCAGCAGTCCATTCAATAACCTGAAAGTCCATTTTGTGCCCTACCAGTGATATGTGAAGGCTAGTGGGGGAGAGATGTTGAATGAGTACTTTAAAAATTAACATTCTCTGGTATTAGTTCATAGAGATTTTGCTTTTTCAGGGTTCACTCTTTTTGTTCTATGGATAGAACATAATTACTTTTTTTAGGGACTAGAGAGTTAAAGGACCCAGAGAAGGTGACTAATCCACCATCTTGCTTGTCATGTAACAATTCAGTTCTATCAAAGTATATGTTGATTTAATTTTGAGTGGTTTTAGAGAGTTCTTTGTAAAATTTATCTAACTTTCCATCCCCTTCAACAGATATTGGTGCATGAAATTATTTTCAAGATGATCTTTTTGCAAATACCTATCATGATCACAGCAGTACAGGATGACTAAATGTCCCATGAAATTAGGTTTCTTGTTGCCTTTGGACTCACAGTAAAACCAAATCTACTGACTTATGATGAGCTTCTCCAGGGACAGCCTGTGAGCCATCCCTCTAGTTAGATGCAACTTCCTTTTGTCTTCTGGTTTCATTTAGAGCAGCAATGTTAAGATTGATGATGGTAATACTGGTGGTGGTGGTGGTGGTGATGATGATGATGATGATGATGATGATGATGATGATGATGATGATGATAGCTAACATTTATATAGTGATTTAAGATCTACAAAGTACATCACATATATTTTAGGAGGTAACCTGGGCTAAAAATTGAAGGGATCTAAGGATTCTTCAAGGATAAACTTGGCATAGGACACAAAGATGGGAGATGTGATGTCACATATGGGGAACTACCAGTAGTCTAGCTCGGCTCAAATGTAGAATTGCTGACCAGGAACAATATGGAATCAGCCTGGGAAAGTAAGTTAAAGCCAGATAGTAAAAAGTTTTAAGCTCAAGGTTGAAGATTTTGTATTTTTTTTCCTGGAAACAACAAGGAACCACTGAACCTTCTAAAGAAGGGTTGTGACATGATCAGACACAGGCTTTATTAATAATATCAATTGCACAGTTGCATGGACAGTTTTGGAGATGGGAAAGGCTAGAAATAGAGAGACCAACTAGAAGACTATTGCAATAGAACAGATGAGATCATGAGATCCTAAACTATGGTGAGAAAGTGGAGAGAAGGAGATGGATACAAGAGAAGTTATAGAGATAGAATTAACAAAACTTAGCAATAGATTGTATGTGAGGGAAGTGAGTAGTGAATGTGAAGAATTAACCATGATTCCTAGCAAGCAAACCTGTTCACCTAGAAAGATTAAGTCCTCAGCAGAAATAAGGAAGACTGGAGGATGGAAAGGTTTAAGGGAAATAATAATGAGTCATTTTGGACAAGTTGAGTTTGAGATGTTGTGGCAGGGCTAGGTAAATTGTGACTAAAGAGTGCATTCTATAGTGTTTAATTTGGAATTATTAAATCCTCTGCCACAATGTATATAAGTTTATGTTTATTATTTAAGATTTTTGTAAATTGAAAATTCTATACTTCCTGAATTAACTGACCTTATTTGCTAGAAAATGTACCAAAGGAAAGCTGTAAACTCCCTAATCAAAGGCCATTTTCTTTTCTCCTAAGAACATGCCTCCAGGTTATTTCCATTGTCAAGCAATTGTCAAGTTATTAAGAGATAAAAAAAAACTCCCTTATGAATTCCTACTGATTGGTTTTTATAATTACCTATGTAACTTATTATTTTCCTCTATTTTGCTTTGCATCCCTAAAATGCTAAAATCTCTTTTTTTTTTCAAAAATATGTTTTCATAGGCAAAACTCTCAAACCAAATAAAGAAGGGTTGTTTTGAGTATTTCTTTTAATTTCTACACTTTGAGTAGAGATAAGAAAGATGAGCATTCCAGTCTTGTCCCCTCTGGTTAAGAATGGCTATAGAAGGGGTAGCTAGATGGCACAGTGGATAGAGCACCAGCCCTGGAGTAAAGAGGACCTCAGTTCAAATCTGGCCTGATTGTCTAAAACAAACAAACAAAAAAGAATGGCTATAGAACCCCTGGGAACCAGAAAACTGATGTCATTGATGAATGTTGCTGTTTAGTAATTTTTTTCAGTCTGGTCCAACTCTTCATGACCCCATTTTGAGTTTTCTTGGTAGAGATTGTGGAGTGGTTTGCCATTTCCTTCTCCAGCTCATCTTAGAAATGAGAAAACTGAGGCAAACATGGTTAAGTGACTTGCTCAGGGTCACACAACTAGTAAGTATCTGAGGCCAGCTTTGAACTCAAGAAGATGATTCCTAGCCCAGCATTCTATCCACTGTGCCATCTAGCCATGTGTATGTCAGTGGTGGGATTATTTTTGGTATTAAAAAAGAAAAGTCATTTTTAATATTGATACCCCATCTGAGGTACTACCACCCCATGAAGAACATGAAGAACTACTCCCAATCCCTCCATAAACTGAGACCACAGGCTCCTGCAATGCCCAGAGAACTAATTGTAACCTAACCTAAAATGCAAACCTAAGAAATGAAAACAACACATATCTCCCAAGATGTCCAATGGTAGTAAGCAATAACTTAAATAAACCTCATTAGAATGTTTAACTTTTATGTGGAGACTGTTCTTTCCTCCCTGATGTGATGACTAGCTTATTAAAAACAAATCAAACATTTAGAGGACAATTGCAGTTAATGCAGGAAATAACAGGGACAGGAGAATTTGGCCAATCCTCTCTTCAGTTATTCCCAAAATAATATTAACTCAGATGCTTATGATAGTAATGTGAGATAGGAGCTCCAGACAAAGAGGAGAACTAGATATGTATATTTTCGAGGTCATCTACCTAGAGATGGTAGATGAACGATCTATCTTGATGATGCTATGATGAGATGCCCAAAGGAAAGATTATGACAAAAGAAGAGGAGAGGGAGCATTGAATTACACTCACAGTTAGGGGTGTGATATGGAAAATTATCCTACAGAGGAGACTGAGTAGAAGCAGACAAGTAGGAGAAGAACCCAGAGAGAAATATGAAAACCAAGAAAGGAAAGAGCATCAAGTTAGTTGTCAGACCTATACTCAAAATCTTTCCCAGCTTTTCAGGACTTTTAAGAGTTTGTGTTCTATTGCCAAAATCTTGAAGATCTCAGGGTCACTTCAATGAGACATCAGAGCACCACTTTAACTAATCCAGGATCACCACCACCACCAAGAGCAGCAGCAGCAGCAGCAGCATCACACCCAGAGGTAGGAAATACCCCTGCCTGTCTACATGTAAGTTTAAAAAAAAAACCATTGGAAATCCAGTCTTTGGTACTATTTGCAAGCAATGCATGACCTTGTTCTTTTGTCCAGAAAAATGAAGAGTTTTGAAAGTGCCCTATATGTGTAAAAGTTATTCCTGTGTTGTGTGCCAATTCAGTCCCTACAGATTTGTCAGTAATTGTTGTTTTCTGTGATAACTAATTAAAATTTGTATAACATTGGCCCTGACCATCCATTTTATTAGTGCAATAAATAATAATCATGCCGTGTACTCACACAGTATCTTCCATCTGGGGAATGAAAATCACTTTTACAAATATTATTACAGTTAACCCAAGGTAGTAAATGTTGCTTTACCTGGCTCCTCTATAATCTACCAAATATATAAAGATACACATCTATAGAGTGGAAGGATCTACTTGACCATCTGTCCAACAGGAATAATACAACTTGATGTGCCATCAACGATCTCCCTGTATTCTAAGAGGCCATCCAAAATCACAGAATATCAGTTAGAAGAGACCTCAAAAGTCATTTAATCCCATTTAAACTCATTTAGAAATCCCCTTTATTATATCCTTGACATGCGGTTAATTCAGCTTTCACTAGAAGACCACTAAGTCCATTTCACCAGTTCTTTGGGAAGTATCAAGCCAAAATCTCTCTACAAATCCCACCCATTGCTCCTACTTCTGCCCTCTGAGGCCAAGCATCCCAAGCCTAATCCCGCTTCCATGCTGCTGAACTTTAAATCTTGAAGATAGCTATCATGTCCAACCCTGAGCCTTTTTCCAGTTCCTTCAGCCAGTCCTCATATAGCATGATCTTGAGGTCTGTAAGCAACCTAGTTGCCTACTTTTTGACACCCTATAGCTTAACAACATCCCTTCTAAAATATGGTGCCCAGAATTTAACACAACATTCCAAAGGTAATCTGACCAGGTCGGAATACAATCATCTGTCTCCCGTGTGTGTGTGTGTGTGTGTGTGTGTGTGTGTGTGTGTGTGTGTGTGTGTGTGTAAAAAGCCTGGACTTTGAGCATGCTCACTTTGTCTAGCATGGAGCTTGCTATATCCCCTACCCTGTGGTTGGCAGTAGCCCCCTTGATTGGTTGTTTGTGTCTTTAAGTGCTGCTGAACTGTTCATTCTCTCTCCACCATTTTTTCAGCTGTGCTCTTAAATGCTGCCCCACAGAGGCCATGAACTGATTATTCAGAGGGGGAAGGGACTTGATATTTTCCTGTTCTCCTTTTAATATGGCTCTAAGAAATGGGCCTGGGCCAGTTTCAGTTGCTTGAGATTATCCTCATGGGACCAGGAGCTCAAGCCATGGTGACCTTGGAGCCAAGATTGTAGGTAAGACGGTGCAGCCAGTTAGGGCACCATGGAAAACCTAAGAAGCCAGGGTGTCTGGGATTTGAAACCAAGCTGAGTTTCAGACTTGGAACTAAGTTCCAAACTAAGCTAGGAACCTCTTTTCCTCCCCAAAACTGAGATGATATATGGGGTGAGGAAGCGGGTGATGCCTCCCATGTGTGGAAGAGAGTATGTTTTTATGTATGCATATATATTTATATATGTATATATAAATATGTGTACATATAGGTGAGTGTTTATATGCACATATAAATGTATGTATGTTTGTATTATACACACATACACATACACATGTGCTTATGCATATATAGTATATATACATATATGTGTATATATATATTGTGTATGTGTGTACATATAAATCTATACATATACACATACATATACGTGTGTGTATACACCTACGGTTTTATTCATAGAGGAAACTCCCTTCACTGATAGAGATTGATTTACCTGACTGTGCAACTTAGACTCTAAGAGAGTTGCTTGGGGCACTGATAAGCTGAGTAACATTCCCAGTCCATATGTGTGTGTGTATGTGCGCGTGTGTGTGTATGTGTGTGTACAAATACATACATATATACACAAAGAAATACATATGTATTATATATAGATCTCTCTCTCTCTCTCCCCTCCCCTCCAAACTCAGAGAGTTCCAAGTAAGGGGGCAGGGAGGGGGCAGCCAGTGAAAATGCTCCGGGTCAAGAAATGAAGCATTGTTTTTGAGGAAGAGGAGAGACTAATATCATTGAACCACAGAGTACATACAGGGGATTAAGGTCAAAGAAGAATCAGATGGTAGAAAGGGGGCCAGGTTATGAAGAGCTTTAAAAGCCAAACAGAGGAATTTATGTTTGACTCTAAAGGTAATAGGAAGCCATTGCACCTGTGCTTTAAGAAGATCAATTTGTCATGTGAGTGGAGGATGGGCTGGGTTGATAAGGGACTTATGGTGGGGGGACTGACAGGCAAGCCACTGCCATAGTCCAGTTGTGAGGCGACGAGGGCTTGTACCAGACGTTTCAGAGAAGGTAGCGCAGACCAAAGATGTTAGAAAGGTAGAAACAACACGACATAACAAATGACTGGATATGGAGGGTGAGAGTGAAGAACCAAGGATGACACCTAGTTGTGATGCTGTGTGACTGGGAGCCCAGGTGACTTGGAGGATGGAATAGGAAGGTCAGGAAGAAGGGAGAGTTTGGGGTGGAGAAAACAAGTCCAGTTTTGGATATGTTGAGTTTAAGATATTTTGGGGCTATCCAGTTCGATTTGTCATTAGGCAGGTAGAGATAATATACTTCTCGACATCACGTTGGACACCTTTATTTCCCTGTTCATTAACTTCCTAAATTCCTGTGATCTACACCTTCACTCCACCTCAAGTTTCTATTAGCCTTGAAATTCTCTCAAATCGAAACCTCCTACCTTTAGTCTCTCCTTCTGCTTCAACCTTTTTTTAAACCTATTCTTCAGGACAGCTAGGTGGCATAGTGAGTAGAGCACAGGCCTGGAGTCAGGAGGACCTGAGTTCAAATCCAGCCTCAGACACTTGACAAACTTACTAGCTGTGTGACCTTGGGCAAGTCACTTAACCTCAATTGCCCTGCCTTCCCCACTCCAAAACAAACAAACAAATAAAATAAACCTATTCTTCATTCTCAGTATGATATCCAGCCTGTTTACTCCTCTTCCTTCAGTTCATCACCCCTTTTCTGACCTCTACCTCCTTGCAGCCTTGACTCCATAGGCAGTGCCACAGTGGATAGAGCGTTGGCTCTGGAGTGAGGAAGGCCTGAGTTCAAATCCTACCTCAGATACTAGGTGTGTCACCCTGGGCAAATCACTTATGGCTCTGTGCCTCAATTTCCTCATCTCTACAATAAGGATAATAATAGCCCTTTCCTCCCAGGGTTGTTATGAGGATCGCATGAGATAATAATTGTGAAAAGTTTTGTAAATCTCAAAGTGTTATATGTGAATGCTAGCCATTATGATGATTATAGCTAATCAATTCAAATATACATTATCAGCTAACCTAGAACTCCTTGCTCCCTTATTTTATCATTAGTCCTCCCTTGCCAAACCCCACCCTAGGCACTCTTCCTCATCTCTCTTCTTAGGGCCTACTCAGATATCATCAACTGATCTTAGACAAAGTCATGTAACTATACTGACTGGGATCACTCCATGTCTATGTTATCTAATTTCATCTAAGTCCTGATCACCGAATAACAGTTATTCACTTGACCTGCCATCACCTCAAACTATTGTTCTCTTCTCTTCTCCCTTTTACAACTCAACTCCTGGGAAAGGAGTATTGCCCTTCTTTGGCTTCATTTCCTTATTTTCTACTCACTTCTCCATCTCCTGCCATATGGCTCCCAACCCTCTCTCCAAGGTTGCCAGTGATCCTATGATTGCTAAATTACCAAGGCCCTTTCTTAGTCCTCATGCTTCTTGACTTCTCTATGGCTTTGGACACTATGAACTATGCATTCCTCCTAAGCACACTCTCCTCCTTTGGTTTCCATAACCCTGTTCTCCTTTGGTTCTCATTCTACCTGTCTAGCCATTCCTTCTCAGACTCCTTTCCTCAACCATTACCTTCTCCTCACCCACTAAATACATGGGCATTCCTAAAGGCTGCACCTTTTTCCTTTTCCATATAGTCATCTGCTTCCTGAACATATCCGTCAATACACCCCATGAGCATTGCTAACTTTACATATCTGAAGAATTCACCATATTTTCCCTCAAACCCATCCCTCCTACAAATATCCCCATTTCTATTGATGGCACTACATTCTTCCAGTCATTCAATTTCACAAACTTGTAGTCATC
Source organism: Phalanger gymnotis (assembly GCA_028646595.1). NCBI lineage: Eukaryota > Metazoa > Chordata > Mammalia > Diprotodontia > Phalangeridae > Phalanger > Phalanger gymnotis. The sequence goes on from CM053622.1 coordinate 438,843,501, forward strand.
CTAAAATTTTCCATCTCTCAACCCCCTACCAGGTATGGGGAACCTGCAGCCTTCAGCCACATGTGGTCTTCTAAGTCCTTGGGTGTGGCCTTTTGACTGAGTCCAAGTTTTATAGAAGAAATCCTTTTATTAAGGGGATTTGTTCTGTGAAGTTTGGATTCAGTCAAAAGGCTGCACTTGAGGACCCAGAGAGCCACATGTGGCCTCCAGGCCCACCCTTGCCCTAGACAATCAGTTGCCGAGTTTTACCAATCCACAACCCCTTTCACATACTTCTGTCTTTCCCCTAGCAAAGCCTCTGCCCTAGCTTAGATCCTCATAACTTCTCACCTGGACTGTTGTGGTGGCCTCCTAATTGGAATCCCTATTCTGGACTCTTCTTCCTCAAATACAACATTGACATAGCTCTTACATTAAAAGAAAATAAGAGGGAAAGGGGTAAAGAGAAGCTTGGCTACAAAAAGGATGGGGGATGACAGCCATCCTCTTGAATTCATCCAGCAATCTGCACTTAACTCATGAGGGAGGGCTCTGGGCAGGGAATCAGACCTGGGGTAACATCAGGGCTCAGAGAAGCAAAGAAGCTAGAAAAGAGCAAGGAAGAAGCACCAGGGAAGCTGAAACAGGAAAGGAGAGTAGAAGGAAATGAGTCCGATTATGAGTATGACTCTGGGGAATGGTATATAGAGAAGGAATGCTCTTTCTGTGACATGACACACTTTAGCTAAAGTAGTTGCTTTGCCTGTAGAGACTGCTCCTCTCCCTGACCCCACCCACAGGGGAATAAACTGCTTTTAGAATTCCCCATTGGCTGGTCTGGTTGGTTATCTTTGAGGCAATCTAATATCATGCCTTGGGCAGTGATTTTGACACATGGGCCAAATGGAGAATCCTCACAAGAGACAGGCAGCATGAAAAGGCTAAATGTAGGTGAACAAGCACTCTAGCTGACTGGCAGGTACTTGGGAACAGAAGGGAGGGGACAGGGTAAGAAAGGAGTATTTATATAGTGCCTTCTGTGTCCTTAAGACAAAAAGGGGTCTTTAGCCCTTGAGGAGTTTGGCTTTTGTTTACTTGAAAGTACTTTCACCTGTTAAGTGCTAAGCCCCAGGCCCAAAGCCCTATCAGGTGTGAAACCTGTGTGGGTAGAGATTGATGACTTAAGAGGGGCCAACTCGGGAACCAATTGGTCTCTGGTCTCTGGTCATTGGGCGGGCTTGAGAATGCCAGAGGCTTGGCTGCGAGGAGAGGCAAGAAACTACAGCTGAAAAAAAAATCCGAAGCAGAGCCGACCCCTGTGTGGACCCAGGAGTTCGAGCGAGGACTTGAGGCCAGTGAATATGATTTATGCCATCTTATTTTTCTGTGGCCTCCTGGCTACTCTTGTGAGGCGGGCCTACTGGGCCTGGAGGCTTGTGATCACAATATTGGAATGGGGAGGCTGGTTCACTAATTTGTTGCTCTAGGGCCTGAATAAATGTCTTGATGTCTTCTTCTTAGAGAATTCTATATACCTTGCCATTTTGAACCATTCAAATAGATATATGATCCTTTTTGAGATCATAATTTCGGCCTTCCTGCTACACCTTCTAGGGTCCAGGCAGTGTGCTTTACAAATATTACCTCTTTGATCTTCACGACCACCCTGGGAAGTAGGCAATCATATTATCCCCACTTCACAGTTGATAAAACTGAGGCAAATAGAGGCTAAATTACTTACTTATGGTCACACAGCTAGCGTCTGAATCTGGATTTGAACTTGGGTCTTCCTAACTCTAGTCTTGGCACTCAATCCACTGTGTCCCCTAGCCCATAATAAGAGATTCCTTTTACAGCAGAGGTGGAGGAAAGATGAAGTCCAGCAGCTCTGTCCTATCATATAACCTGTCCAAGCTACAAAATCATCCCTGTTCAGGATAACAATGAACTAAGTTCTGACTGCAATAAAACACCATATTATGTCTTTATACATAATTCCTACATGCAACTGATCACCACTGTAATTGACTACATTAAAAATTACCAACTAGATAAATTAAGAAGTGATCATTGATGATACAAAGCAATTCTTTTATTTTTTGCAAAGTCGTTCCCCAAAGTGCAGTTTTGAATATGAATTCCTGGGATGTGTTTGTATTTCTTGGTAGAGTCCAAACTCCTTGAGTAGAGAATTCTCAGACCAAAGAAACTTGAAAAGCTAAACATTGCTGATAGATGAAGACCAGTTCAACTGGTACAGCAGAAAGAACCCTGGATTTCTGGGGTCAAATAATAATGATAGTAGTAATAGTCGGTACTTATATAGCACTTAAAGGGTTACAAAGTTCTTTTACAGGTGGCGGAGCCAAGATGGCAGCTGGAAAGCAGGGACTGGCATAAGCTTCCCACCAAGTCCCTCCAAAAACCTATAAAAATATGGCTCTGAACCAATTCTAGAACTGCAGAACCCACAAAGTGGCAGAGGGAAGCAGGGCTCCAGCCCAGGACAGCCTGGATGGTCTCTGGGCAAGGTCTGTCCCACATGGAGCTCCCAGCTCCCAGCTGAGGGAAGCGGAGCTGAGCCAAGCAGAGCCGCACTGACCAGACCAGGAGCTGAGCGGAGTGTGTCCTAGAGCCCTGAATTAGTGAGCTGTGGCATCCACCAGACCCCTCAACCCACAAAGAGCAAAGACAACAGAGAAGGTTAGTGGGAAAAGCTGCAGGGACTGACTTTGCGGTTTGGCCACCGCCCCTGGGGCAGCAGAGGTGGGGCAGCTTTAGAACTACAGCTGCAGTTACTTCTGGCCCCAGGCTCACCTGGTGGGAGGAATTAAGTGGCAGATCAGAGCAGGAGTGAAGAGCGTGCTGAAGATCTAAGCCCAGTCCGGGTAAGGGGTTCTTGGGGAAGGAGGAGTGCTGGTGAGGC
>CM053622.1:438846905-438873594 GCA_028646595.1 Phalanger gymnotis
TCTCTCCCTGTGTGTGTGTGTGTGTGTGTGTGTATATATATTTCCACTGTGCCACCTAGCTGTCTCATATATGAACCATTGTAAAGTGAAATAAACAGAACAAAATGAAGAATGTATACAATTACAACAATGTAAAAGAAAAAGTCACAAAGGGAATTTGAAATGAGTGTTTAAAAAATCAATAATTTCAGAGAACAGCTCATGAAACATGCCTCCCCCAAGATTGGTGGATGTGTTCTCAAGTTTGGTCACTGTAGTGAACATTTATGCTTCATTATTGTTCTTTGTCACAAAGGCAGGTTCGTTCTCAAGGAGAGGAGGTTTCGGTGGGGGGGGGGGAACTGTGATATGAAGGTAAAAGACATCATTCAAATGCATTTTCAAAGCCAAGTATAATACAATTCTCAGAATTTAGGAAGAGCTGGGCTAAATTCACTGGGAGGGATTTCAGAAAATCCTTGGGCCAAGTCACTTCTTTAGCCAGGAAGGTCCCTAGGTAGAGAGAGAGCAAGTACTGGTCACCTAACTAGATATCTCTGCTCTTGTACTAAGAATAGGCACCTCAGAAAAACCAAACAAGTCTGGGATATGGAGGGAAGGAAGGGGAGAGGAGAGGAGCAAAGGAGCCTTTGCTACTTAATTCCCCTTTTACCTCAACCTCTCTGTGATAGTCTCATTGCTTTGTTAGAATTGTCTCATCTGAGTCCATTCCTAATCGCTCAGAACTCTCTTGGAAGAATAAACTATTTTATCATGACTGGGCTAGAGTGACTTCTTCTCACTCATCTTCCCTCCCTAATTTCCTCTTCCCTCACAACCACAGGTCTACATATGGAGCCATATATTTGTGGTGCTGTTCCTGGGGTGCCCACAAACCAGATCTTTAGTGGTTTTTATGTGAAGAAAAGAAAACATTCCCCCAATAAAGTATTTTTAAAGTCATCCTGCTGGGCTGCAGGCTTCATGAGAAAGTGAAATTACATATATGTATAAATGTGCATATACATACATATACATATATATGCACTTGTGTGTATGATTTTTCACTCTGTTCTAGAATTTCTCATAGATTGTTGGGTTCTTCATGGAATGTTTTAAAAGAAATATATCTCAGTTTTCTCAAAACTTCATCCAAGAGCAACTGGGCATCTCCAAAATCATTCAAACTCTGCATCAGGCTAGCAAAACATACTAAATACCTTTCAAAAGTAAAATATTGAATCGGACATAGAACAATTGTCAAAGAGGAAGTATTTTTGCTGAACATACATGTGTACCCAGCACTCAGGTCTTCTTCTCAAAATAATAGTGAGGGACACAATGCCCAGAAAGACTCACATTCTGGGTGATGAAACCTTGTGTAATGAAACCAGACAGGATTGGGAAGTTTTGGCCACAAAGTGCCTTTGAGCTTATCCTTGGCCTTCTGACAAATCAGTTGTTTCTGTTACAGAAGCAGTTCATCTGTCTCTCAGCTACCTTTGCTTTTTCTCAACAGCCAGCAAGCAGGCTTTGCAGACAGCTGCTCACCACAGGCTGTACTGGGCACTACTGTGAAGTTCTCCACATATCCCTCAGCTTTCTCACAAATCTTTGACTCAGCATCTGTGCCTCTGTGTGCAATTCCTCTGTGGGAAGGAAAGAAGGAAGGAAGGAAGGGAAGGAGGAAAGAAAGGGAGGGAGGGGGGAGGGACATAAAAATGAAGGATTTGTTAAGTGCCTATTATGTCCCAGGTACCATGCTAAGTGCTTTACAAATATTGTTTCATTTTATCCTCATAAAAACTCTGGGTTGTAGGTACGATTATTATCTCCATTTTACAGCCAAGGAAACTTGAGGCAAACAGAGATTAAGTGACTTACCCAGAGTCACACAACTAGACAAGTGTCTGAGGTGGGATTTGTACCTAGGTCATCCTGACCCCAAGTCCTGAGCTCTATCCACTTTGCCACCAAGCTGCCTCTAGGCACATACAAACACAGTCCCCTGAGATCCCCCTAAATGATCACTCTTGGATTGTCACCATGGATGCTGCAGTCAGACAGACACTTCCCCATTACATCAATAACAATATAGTGTATAGAATCTACTGAAGATTGGAACACCTACACGGTTTAAATAAGTTAAAGCAAAATAATCAGCATTTATTAAGCACCTACTATGCTGACCACATGACGGAAATACCCTTAAAGAGCTTACGTTTTATCAGGAGGAGGCAGTGTGTGTGTGTGTGTGTGTGTGTGTGTGTGTGTGTGTGTGTGTGTGTGTGTGTGTGTACAGAATGTACAAGGCAGCTTGGGGAAGGAGGACACTAGCAGCTAAGGGCATCAGGAAAGACAATATAGAAGGCGTCACTTGAGTGAGTCTTAAAGGAAATCAGAGATTCCACAAAGCATCAATTAGGAGGGAGTGATTATTGGCACATAGAACAGCCAGTACAAAGGCATGAAGAGAAGAGATGAATTTTCATGTACATGAAACTGAAACAGCAAGTAGACCCATGTGGCAGGACCATCATGATCATTGCGGGGAGTAATTTGTAAGAAGACTGAGAAGCGGAGGAGAGGCCAGGCTCTGAATACTTTTAAAATGCCAGAAGAAAAAAAAATGTGTATTTGATGCTAGTAGTAATAGGAATCCAATAGAGTTTTCTGAGTAGGGAAGGAACCTCTTGGAATTAAAATATTCTTTAAAAGGGAGTTTACAATGTGCAAAGATGATTCATTTCTCTTCCTTTGATAATGTTGCCTCTGAATTTTAGTACTCTAAAAAACACACAATGATTTCTTGGTATCTAATGGTAACATGCTATAGAAATCCTTCGGTAAATTTTCCAATGATGTACTTTAGGGAATATGTCTGACAGTAAACTGTCCAAGACTTTGTTACTAGAAGGGAGATATTTGTCACTATTGCAGTACCACACACTAAAAAGAGCAGTAAACTTAAAATCAGAAAATCCAGCTTTAAGTCTTACTGTCATTTACTCATTTAACATCTCCTGGCTCATCAGCGAAATGTCTCATGGTCTACCTGCATCACCAGGGTAATATGAGAAGAGTGTTTGGTGAGCTATGAAGTTCTATATCATTATCAGTGTCATTGCCAATATTATTATTATGGAAATAAGATGTGAAAATGCTTTCTACATCCTTGAAGCATGTCTCTGATAAAAGCATGAGAAGAAAACAGGTAGGCTTTCCCAAATAATTTTCAACAGCACACCACTCCTTTCTAGACATACGATTAACTAGGATATCACTATTTCTATTGTTTTTTGATTATGTAGCAGACATGTGCAGAGAAGATTCTTGCCAAGAGAACCCTGGTGTTTCTAAAAAAGATTCAGGCAGCGAAAAACTCCATAGATAATATGCATACATGAAGACACAAACAGGGCTTTCTAAGAGACAGAACAATGAAGAAGATGGAAGGGAGCTTTAGGTTGTGGTGGTAAGAAAGAAAAGCAGTGCACAGACAAAGACAGAAGCTTCCAGGAAAATTTTGTGTGGAGGAGCTCCAGGACTATGCCAAGAGCGGCAAAACCGGTGGTGCCACGCAGAGCGTTATGAATCTACAATTGTGAGAGATGAGCTGCAGAGATGGAAGCAAGGGGGGGAAGCCAAACTCCAGAGGGAAGCAAGAGAATAAAGAAATGCCAAAATTGCTTAGAAATAAGATCCTCAACTCCACTCATGATATTGGGACTGCACTTTTAATGTAGTAAGCTTTTTCAAAAACTGCAGCTGATCCTCTACAGAAGAGAAGGAAATGGCATTCATATGAGTGGGAGCTATAGCTATTTCTTTACTAAAGGGGCTTACCATTCTTTCCTCTCTTCTCCACATGCCTTTTAACAAAACCTATGCTGCTATGATAATACCTTAGCAGACTCATTTGCCTGCAAAGGACTGCTACGTTGAGAGACATAAGCCAGAAACTGATGTTCCAAGGGAGGTTTCTGAGTGGAGGCACAAGCCAAATACTATTACTAAGAAGCCTTCAACATTAGGCCTACTCCATGTGAGCTCAGAACTTCTGAAATAAGCCACTAGTTACATTCTGGGGGCTTCTCTGAAATCATTGGTTTTGTGTAGAGTCTGCACTACCCACTAGGCAGCCTACATTAGCAACTCACTAGTCAGTACCGACACTGCAAACATAACATCAGGCTAGGGTTCCTTGTGCATTTGCGAGTTATAGTGAATGACCACCGTGAATTTTCAATTATTGGAGGACTAGCACACAAGAATAGGATTTTGAGTAAACCATTGAAAGGACTTTGTACATCTCCATGGACTCTAAATTTAGAGTGGTATATAATTCATTCATTTCCTACTGACTGAAGCTTTTGAACCAGACTCCACCATCATTGTGCTCCCAGGAGACCTTTTCACCAGGATCCTGCCCCTCTGTTTGGAAAGCTTTGTTGTAGTTGTTCATTCTTCATTTTTGAAGAGGATCAATGACCTCATGGGGTGATTCATTGACTTGTGTGTGAATTGGATTTAAGTGAGACAGAGTTACACAAAACCATCAACCTAACTCTGTCTTCTAGAGTGTATTGGTAATTAAGGTGGGACTTTTTCACTGTTTTCTCTTTTGGAATGCTAAAGTAATCAAGCGCCTTTGATTAAGCCTTATTAGGTGCAAAGCCCCAGGCCCACATCCTTTTGCTAACTAGGTATAAAGCCCCAGGCTCACACCCTTTTGCTGATTAGATACAAACCCTTCAGTCCTTAAAAAGGATATATAAACTCAGAGGTTAGCATTTTGTCTGGGGCTCTTATTCACTGTAAGAGTGTTGATGTGCAGACTCTGGGTAGCCACTGGGGCCCCCTGGCTTTGAAGAAAACCCAGATGTTGGTGCTTCTCCTTTTGGTAATTACGTATATGATGTCTTGATCAGACAAAACCTGTCTGTTGAATTGTGTTATTTGATCTGTTGATATTTTCTGTTTGTAATTTCTATTTGCATTTGCTCTGAAGTTCAGGGTGCTGGCTTTTCCCCATACGTGAATGATACATGTATGTTTGATTAAAGTGAAATTGTTAACCCATTACAGTTGTTTTCCTTAGAAAGGAAGATCAAACAACCTGTGTTCGCAGCAGCTCTTGTTGCTGGTCTTGTTGAGTCTTACACCCCTACAGCAGCTGCTAGCCACATTGTTGTTACACAGAGTCATCAAAGTCTAGTAGCAAGACAAAAGTCAGATGATTGGTGATGGCCCAGGATGCAGTGAGTGACCTTGACATGTTTCATGTCTGACCAATTTCTAAGTACTCCACAGTGTGTGCTTCAGCCATCTTCATGGCCACTGGAACAAATTGTTCCTATCAGCCCATTCCACGTGCTTGGGGTATGCATCCCCCTGACTCACTGATGGTTTTGAGTCTGTTGGTTATTCTCAACCTGATTTAGCCTATCTGCCAAGACGGTTACCTGGATGTGGCCACTGTATATGCTACAGCTTCTTGGAGCCACAGGTGAGAGTACAGGGCAAAGCAAAGAACTCCTCACAAGCCTCCATTTAAAGAGGGTACATAAACCAGCCAACTCTTCATTTCCCACCAGATATACTCTCTGGACTGGACTCCACTGTAACAGGGCAAGTTAGAGCCGACCCCTACTATCACTGGACCTCTGCACCCAGGGCCTGCTGAGGTAAACTCAGGGCTCTGATGTATGGGTGGGACAAGATGGAGTCAGGAGGAAGGGTCTCGCCCTTGTTGGCAACGTGGTGCCGGGTTCTTCTCCGGATTTACCTGTGCACAGGTGAATCATGGGGAGACCGCGGGAAGGAAAGGGGAAGAGAGTAGGCAGAGAGTAGGTGGGACCAGGGCAGCCCTATTGCTATGTAATCAAAGCTATAAAAGTTTGCGATTACCCTGAATTAAACAGAGCTGCTTATCACCATCATGCCCCCCGCCTCATTCATTGCCCACAAGATCAGGCCTTTGCTGGACAAAGGCCTGGGAGTTTGGGGTAAGAGGGACCCCAACACTTCACCATGTACCACAACCACTACCCCTGCCCCACACCACATGCTATATACCTTATTTCTCCAGCTCTTCAGTTTTCATTTTTATATTTTCTTCCCCCATTAGATTATAAATTCCTTGAGGGCAGGGACTGTCTTCCTCTTTCTTATTTGTATTCCTAGCACTCAGCATGGTGTCTGGCAGATAGTAGGTGCTTAATTCATTCATTCATTCACTCACATAAGGTATTGAGGAAGCTACTGCATTGAGCAAGCTACCCGATACTACTACGAACTTTTTCCAAGTCCCTGGAGTGCTACACAGAAAAGAGGAACTTGGAAATTAGCAACTAAGCTCTCTACTTCTAGTCATAACTTGCTATACAAGCTAAGGCTCCCCACAGAGAAGGATTTTTGCACTAGGTGGATATTAAGACACTTGTTTTTTATCAACAATTTTACTTCTGGAAAAATGGTATCTAAGCCCAGCTTCCTTAAATCACTTCAAAATAGCAAGAAATGTCACAAGCATAAAAAACAATACAAAAGAAAAAAAAAGAAGAGATAGAAAAGAATTTGTCACCCAAGAAACCTCTCAGAAAAACCAACAGTTTTAATGAGAAAAAGAAAACAATAAAAGCATCCGAAATTTACTATGGAGCAAAAAAACCATAAAAACCCAAGAATAGAGGGAAATAGTGCAATAATAATGAGACCCCTACCCATTGAAGAAATAATTATGAAACTATTGCAAGAACATCCAGAGTAGAGTGGTAAAGCATAGAAAAAAGAACTATGACTCCCTATGACTACCAATAAAAATGTTTAAAATGAAATTTTAACAAAGAGATTAAAGTAATCTATCTTTAAAAAATTACCATTATGACCAAGCTGCATATACACCTGAGATGCAAGAATGATTCAATATTAGGAAGATAAATAGTATAATTCACACATTAAAAAATAACATTTTAAAATTTTGTCCTTGACAAAATGCAACAATCATTTGGTGGGAGGGGGTTAATAGCCTAAAAAGTTTTTTCCACAGAAATAGAAAAGCCTTTCAAAAGCATGAATCTAAAACCTAGAGCTACCATTACGTGTGCTACAAAAAGCCTGGAAGTTTTCCCAATAAGTTCAGAAGTAAAGCAAGGTTATACTTGCTCTGTTTACTATTATTTGACAGGCCATTAGGAATGCTAACTATAGTATTAAGATAAGAGAAAAATATTCAGGGATTAAGATTAAGTGAATAGGATATAGAACTATCCCTACTTGTAGAATACATAATGGCCAAAAATATCTTGAGAATTAGTGAAGAATTAGTAAGAAACTAACCAAAGTAATTAATAGCATTAGCTAAGTAGGAGAATACCAAGGGAATCCACAAAGATCATGACCATTTCTTTGGCCAGGAACCAGCTGCCAACAGAGGCATAGGTTCAGCACATTTTTCAGTTGTGTCTAATTCTTCATGAGCCCATTTGGGGTTTTCTTAGCAAAGATACTGGAATGGCCTGCCATTTCCTTCTCCAGTTCATTCTACAGATTACAAAACTAAAACAAACAGGGTTAAGTGACTTGCCCAGGGTCACACAGCTAGTACATGTCTGAGGCTGGATTTGAACTCAGGTCTTCCTGACTCTAGGCCTGGCACTCTCTCCCATGTGCCACTTACCTGCCCTTAGCACATGGGACAGGTTGTCAGTAAATCAGGAAAGCCAGAAGGGACCCACTATGGACGCTTAGAATTATTTTCAGAAGAGCATGTCTTCTTACATGGAGAGAAAGCCTTTGAGACCTGTTAAGAGCATGCCATTGACATAGTTCAGGAGTAATGGGGGACAGATATAATTGGAGAAGGATCTAGGCAATGACTAGAAATCATCCTTTGGTATCCTATGCTCCTTGAAGATCTAAGGCCCTGAGATCCCAGTACTAGAATGTTGTGTCCAAATGACATCTATGTGAAGTTCTTCACTGCCTCACGGGGGGAAAAATAGAAGCTCTCCAATTTGTACTACAGTTAGGGAAATTGCAACAGAGACCAGAGATCAAACTACATTTGGTTGATCCAAGTGATTAGAATGACTCCAGATAACTACCACTGTGCCTTTAGCTACGCACACACACACAAAAAAAAAAACCCAGGAAGTCTCTCAGCCACTCAGAATTCATTCAGTCTATCCAGAAAAAGTACCAGACACTTACTGAATTTTCCAGTAATAGATTCACTGACAGTGACACCAGTTATTCCATCTATAAGTTGTCATTTTTTACCCTGGAATACTCTTGAAAAGCATCAAGATTATATGTATGAGGCTCAACTTCAAGGATGGACAATCCACAGACCTGTATTCTGACACATGCTAAAAAGAATAAGACCAGACACAGAAAGTGATCTTAACCAGTATGGATTCAACATTCGTTCCTGGCATCAGAAAATGAAAATAGTTGTAAGGGCCCTATCTCTTAGGTCCCAATGACCAAAAACCGATGTCTATCACAGAGGGCAGACGCCAGTTGTGCCATGGGAGAAATGCTGCCACTGTCACAATAAAATGGGGCTGAGAATTGGTATTTCCACTATGAATGTTCTACTGGTGTAAATCTTCTCTAGGCTAAATATCTCCAGCTCTCCTAACCATTGTAATTATACCTACATTGCTTATGTATAAGATTCACTTAGTATGCTGTCTTTGGGGATGGGGTGGGGGAAGGAAGGCTGATTCAAAACTTTTCAATGATATATATTCTTTCCCCCTGTTTCATCACCTGCTTCTTAACACAGAATTATCTGTATAAGGTTGAAACAAACATCATTCTCTCTTTGTTCCTGTTCTATTCAACATTATTTGTCAATAACTTGTTTGGAGTCATAGATATATGGTATATTTATTAAAAGTGAAGATTATATGAAGCTGGGAATGATAGCTGATAATGATATCTTATGAAAATAAGATGAATGAGAAGTTGGGATATTAAAAATACTCTCAACAAGGTGAAAGAATAAACTTAATCTAATAAAACTAAAATATATGGACAGAATTGCAAAGAACTAGGATAAAGGACATTACTAGGGAAATGCATGAAGAAAAAATGGCTGGTAAAGGAGTAAGAAGGAGGAATGCTGCATGAGTATCCTGACAACATTAAAAAGGCACCTAGTATGTTGGGTCAGCCTCTTCTGGAGAATGTATAGTAGGGCTTGGGTAAGAGCTATATAAAATGGGAAAAGTATAAATGAGATCACATCTGTATGTTTAGAGGGACTATCCAAATATGAGAGAACTGTAGGAATTGAGTGAACCACGCCGACTCCATCTTGTGATTCAATTCTGGAGGTTTCTATTCAATTCAATTCACCTCTCTTTCTATTCAATTACGGGTCTGGTCCAATTTCTGTCTTGTGAGAAAACTTCTCTCAATTATGAGAATTAGAGAAAACTTCATTGCATCGTTTGAGTTTAGCCCTGCATGGCTGGGAAGCTGGACCACCTCTACCTGTTGCTTAGAAACCCTTAATTAAGGACCTAGGTTATGGTGACCAGAAATCCAGTCAAATCCAAATGATGCAAGTTTTCTCACAATTATATGTCTCAAGGAATCCATATGTAGTATCTGAAAACTGGCTGTGGTACTGGTCAATCAGTTACTGTTTCCATGTTCTTCTAATTGAATACAGACACTCTTTGATTTTTTTTTTTATTTTAGGAATTTGGACCTGCTCACTCCCCATCTACTGTTAAGGCAATCAGACTTTTCCCTGTTCTTCCCTTTTGGGATGCTAAGACTCTCCTTTGTTTGAATTGGTGGGAAACATTTTGCTGTCTTTGTTTAGGAGTATCTCTCAGGTATTTCTCAGCACTAAGGCAATCAGGAGTCATTGACTTGTATATGATGTGATACTGGGGATGGGGAACGTTCATACACCCAGCCTGGGTGAGGCCAGAGCCCTCAGGGCTCCGAACAGGATGTAATTGAGGGGAGCTTGGTGTTTGACTTTTGGGGCTCACTCGCGGAAGGAATGTTGAGACTCTGGGCAAGCCGTTGTGACTGCCCCCTGGCTTTGCTAACCCAGACCCATTGGTTCTTCTCTGGTAATTATGAATTGTGATTTGAATCAGACAAAGTTCGTCTGTTAATGTTTGTAATTTCTGTTTGTATTTGCCTTGAAGTTTAGGGAGCTGATGTTTTCTCCCTGAACTAAGTGAATGATATACACATACTTAATTAAACTAAGATTATTAACCCCTTAAAGTTGCTTTCCTTAAAAAAGCAATTCAAAGAACCTGTGTTAGTGGCCTTCTGTGTGCTGGTTGTTGTTGGTTTTACACAGCCACAGTAGTTGCTAGCCAGATTGTTGCTACATCTACCCAACTCAGAAAGCCTCTAATCTTTTCTTCAATTAGAAATCAGATTACCTAATTATGTATCCTGGTTTATATCCTGTTAATTGGTTGCTTTTAATGCATAAAAATCTGTCTCCCCCTGTATTCAGGGTCCAGTGACAACCTGAGAAGGCCCGGTCCTGATTTGTTATGCTTAATAAATAATATGCTCAGAAGCTCAAACTTTTGTTTCCTTAGTTATTTTATCTTTCACTTGCAACAAATCTATGATATCATATGATTAATTTGAATATTTCAGTATGTGTATTACATATATCTTGTCTATAATCTCTGTCATCTAGCTCTCTAAGTATCATCTATCTCAGTAGGTGGTGTCAACCTCCAAGAGTTTAGTCTAAGAAAGACAATTAGGTCATCTGAGTCCATATTTTTTTCTCTCATAGTGAGCAGCATATGTATGCATGGAGTTGCAGTATTGGAACTGAGTTCCTCTTGGGGTTGGGGCATACAGTTTATATGCCCTTCAAAAAGTAGGTGTTCCCAAGAGGTGCCAAATCAACTCAGATTGGTTAACAAAGTGGGGCTATATTAAAATGAGGATTTGGGGTGACTCAGGTCACCTAAATCTTAGTCAAAGAGACATCAATTTCCATATCGCTGTCTCGACAACAGGGAAAATCAACATTTTCCCAGACTGTCTGAGCAAACACAATGAGCAGAAATACACCCATTAGCCTGAACTTAAGAGTATTTTTACTATCTGATTAGATCTTGCCCTGGGTAAGTCTTTAGAAAGATTCCACACTGGTTGATTTCTGGATAAGGAAGGAGAAAAGGAGAAAAACCTTGGTAAGAATCTATCTCCAACTAAACCTGAGGAGAACACAATAGGCCTCCCTACCTTAGATTAAGTTACTTCAGTGCTTGGGTTGGAGGTTGACCAGGAGTCTCAAGGAGACTCAATGCAATCTCATTATCAGTAACGTCCTTCTGAAGAAGAAACTGAATTTTGGAAGAAGGGGGCTGGAGAAAGCTCTGAACCTCCAAGATAACAATTATTAAAAATCATTTTTCACAGCAGAAATTGCAATGGAACTGCACAACAGGTATGAGGTAAAAGAACTAGAATATGAATACTGATTCCATTAAATCCAAGGCTAAATCTGGTACCTGGTGATTATTCCCATTTTAAAGATAAAGAAGGTGATGCTCAGAGAGAAGATGTTTTTGAAAGTTATGATGACTCTGTTACTCATTGTTCCTAACCAGTACTGGGGGAGGTTCTGGTAGGTGAGGAGACACCAAGTGCGCAGCTTTCTGTATTACCTGTTCTTTGTCACATACCCCTACCTACAAATCATCACATTCTTGCTACCTTGGGAAAGAACAGAAACATAAAGGCCCAACCTCTTTTGCTGAGGTGGAAATACGTTCATTGTCTCAAAGTTACCTATAAAATCTATCCCCATCTTGAAACCATTCCTAATCTTTAGTAATCAGCCCATCAAAGTGCCGCTACCTTGATTATTTAGAATTAAATCCTTTTAATTCTCTTTGTCTTGTGTTTTGCCTCACTAATCAGGGTGAAATCCCAAATGAAGAATTTTTCTTTCCCCAAAATGACTTGGTCAATGTCAAGTGAGTGGAAGAACCAGAAATTTTTATGTCAGTTCGGTTGCTCTTTCTGCTTCGATCCATTTTACATATAATTTCTTTGTTGAATGCAGTTTGAGGCTTGACATTTTGGAGGTTTGATTTGTGCTTGAGGAAAATTAATGTTTAATTTTTCTTTCTGGAGCTATGGTAAGGGTTTTTACTGGGTTCATCCCAGTTTCGAACTTACCTTTAACTAAGGCCACTGGAATTTTGCAGTAAGGTGGAAAATTCAGATAATGCTAACAGCACTGACACAAGCTGCATCTCCTCCATTGCCCAGCACTATATGCACCAAAATGTGTTGATGTATATTTGCATATGCATATGTTGCAATCTAGGGGTGCTGGGAACACCAAAATACAGGGCAAAGGATGCAGGTCTGCCTCAAAAGAATTTGACTCAAGCCTTCTTTCAGTCCATGTAACAAAGCTTATTGTATCACCAATAGAAGGAGGCATCTGAGCAATTTAATGGGGACAAATAGACCTTTTATATGGAAAGATTGTGGGAATATCTGGATGTGATCTAGGAGTGGCCAATAGCCTGGGGTGACTAGGTGGTAACAGAGAAGGGTTCTAGATGGGATTAAGGGTGGAAAATAGCCTGGGGTGGTACCAGATGCTGACAAATGAGGGCCACAATAAAAGCACAGTTAAATGGATTATTGACTGGGATGGGCAACATGCAGATGAACACCAGGGACTGGGCCACATGGGAAAATCCAGGGGCTTTTCCTTTTAGGGGTTCAGATCCCATCCCCATCATTCCCCCCTCAAACAATGAGACCCAAATTCTTTTGGGGGTAAGGGGCAATTGTCTTGGCTTCCAGAACTTCTTCCTACTGGGTGTAACAACAATGTGGCTTGCTGCTACTATGGCTGTGTAAAGCCAATAACACCAGCACAGAGAAGGGCTGCCACCACAGGTTCTTTGATCTACTTTTCTAAGGAAAGCAACTTTAAGGGGTTAAAGGTCTCACTTTAATCAAACATATCATAGAATTCATTTAGTTTAGGAGGAAAAGCCAACACCTTGAACTTCAGAGCAAATACAAATAGAAATTGCAAACAGAAAATAACACAACAGATCAAATAACACAATTCAACAGACAGGCTTTATCTGATCAAGAAATCACATACATAGTTACCAAAAAGAAAAGCACCAACACCTGGGTTTTCTACAAAGCTGGCGGGGAGGGTAGGGTTCCAGTGGCTACCCAGAGTCTCCACACCAACACTCTTCTAGTGAGTGAGTGAGAGCCCCAAACAAAATGCTAATCTCTGAGTTTATATGCCTTTGTTAGGACCCCAAAGGCTTCATACCTAATCAGCAAAAGGGTGTAGGCCTGGGGCTTTGTACCTAGTGAGACTTAATCAAAGGTACTTGATTACTTTAGCATTCTAAAAGAGAAAACAGTAAAAAAAAAAAAAAGAGTACCACCTTAATTAATATTACACTAGGAAGGAGCATAGAGCTGTCCCTGCCTCGCAGGGGTCCCAAGGAAGAGGTTGACTGGAACCAAGCACAGGCTGCATGCAGGGGATGATGGAGGGACATTGGCTGGCACCCACTGTTTGCCACCAACTGTAGGTGAATGGCCTATAGTCTGGAAGACACAAATCTGACAAATAAGTCTGCAGGGCCCAAATATAGGGAGAAGGAAACATACAAGAGCCCCAGTAAAATAACTGACATTTAAGCTGCAGAATTGGTGGACTGAGAGCATCAGGCCAGGTGTAAGATAGCCTTGAAACTCTCTGACCTGAATGGAACCTGAGAGCATCAGGCCCAAAAAGTATCTCCAAGCCTTCCTGGGTGCTTGGAGAGCAACGCCAACTGCAGAACAAGAAAGGGATAGAGAGGGGAGGCTTACATACCTTCTGGTCTTGGCTGGAGACGGGCTTCAAGGGATTAGGCAGTTTCCCAGTTAAGGAACCATATGTTGTGGTCTAGGGGTGCTGAGAACCCTGAAATTCAAGGGCAAAAGATGCAGGTCTACCTTGAAAGAAATTGATTCAAGCCTTCTTTCAGCCACAGACAAAGTATGTTAAAATACCCATTGGGGTGGGTGAGGTTTTAAGAATCTGAACAATTTAGTAGGGGCAACATGGACACATATACAGAAAGACCTAGAAGATCTAGATGTGATGGAGGAGTGGTCAATAGCTTGACTGGGAGGTAACTGAGAAGGAGTCTAGATGCAATTAGAGGTGGGAAATAGCCTGGGGTGGTCCAGAGATAACAGACAATGAAGGGCTGGACTGGATTGGAGGTAACAAAGAGTTGAAGCTTGGGGCTAGGTCAGAGCCACAAAGAGAGGACAGTTGAAAGGATTATTCTGGGATGAGCCAGACCCCTCAGGTGAATGCCAGGGACTGGGCCATGTACCCCAACACGTATACATAGACAAGTGTTACTATTATACACATTATATAGGCCCTGGTCACAGTTCCAGGGCAGAGAAGAGTACATGTAGTCACTCACCGACCATATCATAGTCCAGGAGAGTGGTGACCACACCTCTCCTTGGATCATACCACCTTGGAAGAACTGAGGGCTTGAAGATCCCTAGAACTAGCTCTGAAAAAAGTACCTGACAAGAAAGAAAGTCTCTCTTGGAGAAGGGTGGTGGAAGAT
Source organism: Phalanger gymnotis (assembly GCA_028646595.1). Taxonomy (NCBI): domain Eukaryota; kingdom Metazoa; phylum Chordata; class Mammalia; order Diprotodontia; family Phalangeridae; genus Phalanger; species Phalanger gymnotis. The sequence goes on from CM053622.1 coordinate 438,861,533, forward strand.
GAGACTAAAAATGCCTGTTCTGTCTTTCTTGTATCCATTCCAAATCCTTACATGTGGATCCTCTGTCTATAGAAATACAATTCTTGGTTGCTTATATTTTATAAGACATTATAAAGTTTGGGGGCTAGATTTTTTTCTAAAAGCTGGGACAATTTACTTTTTCTCCTGTGCAGTTTTCATTTATGATTTCTTAGAACATAGTTCTGAAAACACAGACTTTAAAAAAAAAAAATAATAGTTTTAAGGGAGTTCAAGATTATACGGACAGGCTATTGTGTTTCAAATGAAGCTACTTGACTAACATTTAAAACCCAAATCACTCTAGCTTTCATTGAATGGCTAATAACAGCTCCAACCTCTAAGGATCTTTGTTTAGGTTCTGATGACTGGGAATGACTGTAAGTAACAATTGTGTTCTGTTCTGGCCATAAACTTTGAAGGTCTTCCTCTTCCAGATTGATATTTTGTGGTGCTGAATTAGGCTATCTCAATTCTTACCTATCCCTACACTGAAAGGGCATTGCTTCAGACAAGCTGAGGCCTGGGAAAGGCCTTAACTTATAAAGGCCAAGGTCATCTAACTGCATAACAGGCCATCACTAGTCATCTTGACTTGTGTCTTGCCACCGGACTTCAGTGACTCTGGAGGGGAGAATGAGGCTGATGACTTCATGCAGCTCTGCTCACTTAAATCCAATTCACCCACAAGTCGAGGCATCATCATCATGTCATTAGTCCTCTTCCAGAACAAAGGATGAACAACAGCAACATCTGCTGGTGGAAGTGAGTATACCTTTGAGCTAATTTTCCCTGTCCTGACTGACCATGGATCATAAACAGCGAGCTCAGCTATAGGATGAAGGTCTACATAAAATGATATTGGCACAATCTTCAGGGAATCAAGCTCAGCTCCCCAGATGTCTTCTTACGATGGAGGAAGGGGCAGAATTACAACATTTGCCGTGGGATACTAACAATATGGGACTATATACAACCAATACCAAGAAGTCGTGTGGTATAGTGCATAGAGAGCCATCCTTGGAACCAAGAAAAAAACCAGACCCTGACTCTGAGACATCCTAGCTGTGTGACCCTGGTCAAGTCATTTAATCTCTTAGTGCTGTTCACATCAAACTCAAATGGAAATGGATCCCTGCAGCTGCATATTGATTTAGAAGATCATAAACTAATATTATATATCTTGTATTATATTTTTATTTTATTAAACATTTCCAAACTACATTTTAATCTTTTTCTGCAGTACCAAAGTGTTGCTGGTTGCTTGTGGCCTGAGAGTATGATGCCTCTACTCTAGGCAACTGTCTAAGACTGTTAAGTTGCAGAAAAGGTGCTGACCTGTATTGGTAGAAGGAGTTTATGCCTATAGGAGTTCCCTACACTGATGAAATCACAGGAGTAGTCTTCATCTCAATAACCAATCTTACAAGAGGAACAAGGAGACAGTATTTCCCAAAGTCTACCAATTCATGTCTAGGAAATAATCATAACAATAACTAGAATTTAGATAGAGCTTAAAGTTTTGCAAAGTGTTTTATATATGTTTTTTCATTGGATTCTCACAACCACCTTAGGAAGTAAGTTCTATTTGTATTATCCCCACTTTACAGACCAGAAAACTGAGTCATAAAAAAGTTAAGTGAGTGGCCTAGGGTCACACAATTATTAGTGACTAAAGCAAGATACAAACTCAAGTGTTTGTGATTTCAAGTTCAGCTTTCCATGCACCATGCCCCCTAAGTACCGCTCTACAATAATTTTGGATACCTAGGTGAAGTGGAAATTCTGACTCTGTTATGTAACATGTTCTGCCAGCCTGGGATAGCAGTGGGCATATACGAGAAATATGAAATCTAAGTCATATGTGTAGGGTGGGAGGAGTGTTCTTGAGTTGTTTAAATACATAGCAAACCTTTGGAGCTATTATCTATAGTCATTTTATCTCTGGAAGTGAATCAGGAGAATGTGGGCAAAATCCTAGTGGCAAAGAACCACTTCACCTGGTACAAATAACTAGTCAGAAACCAGGCAACTCATAAAACCAGATGCATTCAGGACTGGTGATGGCACCATTCAATCCTAGGTTGTCCAATGAATTAGGAAGGTAGGCCAAGGACCTTGAAGACACCGGCTACCAACCAAGGGTGGAGATACCACGTGTTCAGAAATGACAATGGTCACTCCAGAAATATTCAGATTATGATTATGTAAGATGCTCTAGGGACAATGGACTAACATACTACTTTTCATATAACTCATTTAGACTGTCAATGCTTACTGAAGACTGCATCTGGGGCCATCTCCAGTCATCCTGATCTATATCTTGCCACTGGGCACAGATGGCTCCAGAAGAGAAAATGAGGCTGGCGACAGCCCTGCCTCACTGAAATCCAATTTATGTGCAAGTCATGGAAGTATCTTCCTGATGCTGTGGTCCTCTTCAAGAATGAAGGACAAACAACAACTGAAGGAGGGCCATATTCTACTTTTGGGGAAGGATGGACACATAATAAAGGGAATGTATGTTCTCCTAAATACAACTCTAATATGAAATGTTGCATAATATGTGTCTACATATGACCTACATGTTTTGAAAGGTACACATAATTCTGCTACATAATGTTATATTTATGGTCCACAACCCTGGATTACAGTGTATTCTTCAACAGATTTTGTGTTATCTTCTACAACTGTACATGATCTACATATCAGCAATGTTGAAATGTCCTTCCCCAGTCCTGTGTCTTGTGTGCTTTATATATAACTAAGCAAAATCCCTGACAATCCAGCAGAACTGTGCATAACACTTTGGATCTGTAGGAGGTAGAACTGAGAAACAGATTGTAGAACAGAACAGGAGTGATAGAGTAAGCCAAGACTCCAGAGGAAAGCAGGTGAGAGAAGAGATGATGGTATTACTGTTCAATGAGGACCTCAACTCTCCATATGCTACTAGGATTTTGTTGTCCTATGCACCACCTGCCCCTCTCCAAATCAAACTGTCCTCTACACCCCGTGATGCCTTTCTCTCAATTGGATTTGCCCTAGTTTTGCCTAATTACAGGTCTATTTGTACCATTATATAACTGCTGTATCACCTATTCCCAGACCCATTAGGACTATGAGGTCATTGCCTTAAATAAGTTACAGGGTAATTCTTTACAGAAAGTTGGAAAAGACTTCAGTAGCCATCTAATTCAGCTAATATCCAAAAACAGAATCTCCACTATTACAAATCAAACAAGCGGTTATGCAGTCATGGCTTGAAGGCTTTCAGTGAAGAAGAACCCATCACTTTCCTCACCAGGATAGCTCTAACTCAGGGAGAGTTTTTCCTTACATAAAGCCTAAAATCTACCTTTCTAGAAAGTCTATATATTTCCATTCCTGGTCCTAGCCTCTGGAGTTAGAACAAATGCATCTTCTATATGACAGCCTTTAAAGTATTTTAAAGTCAGCTATCAGGATTCCACTGAGCATTCTCTTCTTCAAGCTTAATATACCCAGTTTCTTCAATCAGTCCTTATATGGCATAGACTCAAAGCCCTTCACTGTTTTGTATGCCTTTCTTTAAACATTCTCTAGCTCAATGTTGTCAAACAAATAAAAATGATGGCCACTAAACCATACAGAAAGATTCCTGCAGCAGCATATTGACTTGGAAATCCACATATTAACATTATCCTTGTTCTATTTTATTTGTATTTTTTTGTTAAATTTTCTGAATTGTATTTTAATCTAGCTCTGATGGCACTGGGGAATGTTGTGGGCCATGTCTGATACCTCTGCTCTAGCTTATCAATGTCCTTCCTAAATGTGTAAAACGTGCAAAAATGAACACAATAATCCAGCTGTCGTCTGACCAGAGTGGAATACGTTGGGACTATGATCTCTTCATTTTTTGCATACTGTGCCCTCTTAATGTAGCCCAAGATCTAAACAGCTTTTTTGGTGACCATAACCCATGTTTGACTCATATTGAGCTTCTAATTTCCCCAAATCTTTTTTTTTTCAAACTGTTTTTAAAATATGCCTCCACCATCTCATACTTGTGAAATCTATTGCTTAAAGGCAAGTATAAAACTTTACATTTGTCCCTAGTAAATTTATTCTCGTTAAATTTATTCCAATGTAAAAAAAAAAATTTTTTGGATCCTGATTCTATCATCTACTATGTTAATTATCCTTCCTAACTTTGTATCATCTGCAAATTTGGCAATGATACTACCTATGCCTTTATCGAAGTCTTTGATTTACATTTTTAACATCTCAGGGCCAAGAGTGGAAAATTAAAAAACTGTTCAGCAGAAATCAGGGCTAGATCAAAAACTTACATTATATACAATAGTAAACAAATATCATAAAGGCTCACTCTAATATTCAAAGGAAAATGAAAAATGCTACTCTGCACAGCTATGACTTGGAGTAGAATTCTTAATCCAACAAAGATAACAGTGATCATAAAAGATAAAATAAATAATATTTTACATAGAATTATAAAGCTTTTAGACAAACAAAATCCTTGCATCTAGAATAAGAGAATCTATTGATTAGGGAAAAGATGTACAGTAAATACTTCTGATAAAAGTCTGATGTCCAATATATGTATGAATTTGATACAAATATAAGAATAAGGGATATTCACCACTAAATAAGAGGTCAGAGGATATGGAAAAGCAGTTTTCAAAAGAAGAAATGCAAACTATCAATAATTATATGAAGAAATGCTCCAAGTCACCAACAATAAAAGAAATGCAAGTTAAAAAATAAATCTGAGGTTTTGCCTCATAAGCATCATATTTTCAAGATGAAAGACGATAAAGTGCATTACTAGAAGGACTACAAGAAGACGACCTACTTCATTGGTCCAACTCTAACCATTGTAGAAAACAACATAGAATCATCCTAGAAAAGTCGTTAAACTTTCCATCTCCTTTGACTCTGATACCATTACTGGGTTATGTCTCAAGATGCTCCAAGACAGAAGGTTTTCACATATACAAAAATATATGTAGCAAAACTTTTTGTGGTAGTTAAAAGCTAGAAGCAAAATGAGTGCCTATCAATTGAGAAATATAATATATGAAACCAGATCCTTTAACTCTAGATCCAGATTATTTTCTTTTTTAACAAAGGTAAAGAGAAGGGAGCCTCAGAAAACATGAAGCTTTGGGCCCCTGTGAGTATGCCACTTCAAGGTGAGAGAAGAGACTACTGGGAGAATAAAAATGCTAAGAACATTGCAAATGTCTGAATCTATATCTCCTGACTCTCAGTTAAATATGCTTTCCACTAAACTTGTGCTCTTTGTACCAAGAATATCTTTCTTTCCTATATATGCCTAGTGAAATTCTGTCCATTCAACCAGGTATGAGTGTGCACCTGTGGTCTCTGCTTCTGCAGAGGCTGACACTGGTTAATCACTTGAGTTCTAGAGTTCTGAGCTGCAGTGAACCTAAAGGAATCAGGTATCTACACAAAGTCTGGCCCCAATATGGTGAACCCATGAGAGAGGGCAAAGGTACCAGGCCATCTAAGAAAGAACAAACAAACCCAGGTCAGAAAACAAAGCAATTAAAGCTTCCATACCATATCAATCAGCAGTGAGGTCAGCCCATGAGTGGCCAACGAAATTCTAGCCTGGGCAGAAACTGGGAAGACCCAGCTTCAAAAGAAAAATAATTCTACCCATCCTTAAAGGCCCATTTCAAGCGCTCCCTCCATGCAGACTTTTTTGATTCCTTTAATCATAAATTATATTTCCTTCTTCATGCCTTGCATAGAAATTTGTTGTTATATTTCGTATACCTTTCATTGTCTCTTTTCTATCTCAGGTTCACATAAGTTATATCTCCCATGTTAGAGTTATAAACGTTATGAGGACAGGAACCATATTTCTGTATGCTCTAACCTTCAGCATAGTTCTTCACTCATAATAAGCATTTTTGAATCTTTGATGAATTGACTCTATAAAGGGGTCTTAGGTCACTGCCATTAAAGGGAATGGAAAAATACAGGAGAGACAGAAGATTAAGACAAAAGTGACCAATTTTGCTAGAGGCTTTCCATCACCTATGCTTAGATACATAGTTCCTGAGTAGCAGAAATATTTTTGTTCTGTGCGTGTGTAAGTACGACTACAGAAAAGCATGACACTTTGTCAAATTATCATTGTAAACAGGAAAGAAGGAAGGAGCAGTTGATATGTGGGACAGGAAGGCAGCAATTAACAATACCTCTGATAGAAGTACCATTCTCTTTCCCACTCTGAGGCTGCCTGAAAAAGCAGCAGACAGAAGCAGAGAAAATCTGGTTTCCCAGAACGATGTTTAGGCTGGTCTATTATACTGTCATGTCTGATGACAATGGTGGTGATGACATTAGTGACTGATGATAAGAGTAATAATAGCTCCTCGCATTAATGTGGTGCTTTGAGGTTTGCTAATTATCTTACAGTCACTATCCCACTGGCTCCTCAAAGTCCTATGAGATAAGTGTTGCCTGTAGTATTATCACCATTTTATAGATGAAGAAAGAAAAAGAAGAAGGAAGGAATCTAGCATTTATTAAATGTCTACTATATGCCACTATATGCCAGGCACTGTGCTAAGTGTTCCTCACAACAACCCTATGAGATAGATGCTATTATCTTCGTTTTACAGGTGAGGAAAATGAGACAGATAGAAGTTAAGTGACTTGCCCAAAGTCACACGTTAGCAAGTGTGTGAGGCTAGATTTCAACTCAGATCTTCCTGACCCCAGGCCAGGCACTCTATCCACTAGGCCACCTAGCTGAGGAAACAAACTCAGAGAAGTTTAATGACCTGTCCAGGGTGGATCTGCATGTAGGAGGAAGAGCAAGATAATCAGGTAAGAAAGATTAAGCTTTTTTCTTTGCCAAGGCCTACACTTCTACATGTACCCTTCTTCCCAACACCTTTCATCTTCTCCAGCAAATTGCATCCTTAATCATCCCTTCTCTTGAATCTTTAACTCCTTCTTCTTGTACTGGTTCCTTTCCTGCTACCTTCAAACTTGCCAAAGTCACTTCCATCCTTAAAATTAAAAAAAAAAAATCTTCAAGCTCTTGTCCTCTATCTCCCCTTCCATTCTCAATGAAATTCAGAAAAAAAAAACTGTCTACACTCAGTCTCCACTTCCTTTCCTCTCACTCTTCACCCTTTATAACTTGGCTTTGACCTTATCACACAACTAAAGTTGTTCTTTCCAAAGTTAACAATGATCTCTTAAATCGCCAGATCTTATGGTTTCTTCTAGTTAGTTTTCAACCTTTTAGAATCTGACCTTTCTGCTTCATTTGGACACTATTAATCACCTCCTCCTTATGGGCTTTCTCTGTCTCTCTCTCTCTCTCTCTGTGTGTGTGTGTGTGTGTGTGTGTGTGTGTGTGTGTGTGTGTGTTTGTCTCTGTCTCTGTGTCTCTCTCTGTCTCTGTCTCTCTGTCTCTGTCTCTCTCTTGCTCTCTCACTCTCTCTCGGTCTCTCTCTGTCTCTCCCTCTCTGTCTCTCTCTCGCTCTCTCTCTGTCTCTACCTCTGTCTCTCTGTCTCTCTCTCTGTCTCTCTCTGTCTGTCTCTCTCTGTCTGGCTGTCTTTCTCTCTCTCTCTCTCTCTCTCTCTCTCTCTCTCTCTCTCTCTCTTTCTCTTTCTCTCTGTCTCTCTCTCTCTCCTTCCCCCTCCTCCTCTTTTCCTCTCCCCATGTTTTCATGAAACTACTCTCTCCTGATTCTCTTCCTACCTGCCTGGCCTCTCCTTCTCAATCTCCTTTGCTGGTCCATTATGCATATCATTACCTTTTCCCTCCAAACTCTATTGGCAATCTCATCATCTCCTATAGATTTAACTATTCTCTCTATGCATATTACTCATAGATATATCTGTTCAATCTCAGTATCTCTCCAGAGCTTCAGTCTTACACCATTTGCCTACTGTGCATTTCAAACTATAAGTCCAGCAGACACATCAAACTCAACAGATCCCAAACCGAACTCGTTATCTCCCTCAAAAACCTACCTCTTCCAAATCAAAGCACCACCATTTTTCTAATGTCCTAGGGTTGTAACCTCAGCATTATCCTGTACTCCTCACTCTCCACCCCACACATCCAGTCAGTTGTAGTGCTGTTACTACCTCCACAACATCTCTCACACCCAATCCCTTCTCTCTATTTTAGGCCCTCATCACCTCTCACCTTGTTGAATGCAACAATCTCCTCATTGGTTTCCCTGCCTTAAGACTTTCATCATTCTAATCCTTCTCATGCACTACTTCTTAAGTAACTTTACTTAAATGCAAACCATTTCACTCCCTTACTCAATCAGCTCCAGTGGCTACCTATGACCTCTAAGATCAATTGCCATTGCCTCTGGTTAGCTCCTAAAACTCTTTTTAAAATGGCCTCAGTCTTACTTTCTAGCCTTATTGAACATTATTGCCCTTCCATACTCTAAAATCCAGACAAATTAGCCTTGTCTCTGGTCCTCACACACTCTATTGCCCATCTCTACTCATCCCTTCTTATCTCCAGCTCCTAGAGTCTGGAGATAGTTCAAGCACCACCTGCTGCACGAATCCTTACCCGATCCTCTCAAATGCTTGTGTCCTCCCCTGCCGACTACCTTCTATTTCATTACTTTGTATTTATTCACTTTGGGAAGCTAGGTGGCACAGTGGATAGAGTACTGGGCATGGAATCATGAAGACTCATCTTGAGTTCAGATCTGGCCTCAGACACTTACCAGCTGTGTGACCCTGGGTAAGTCACTCAACCCTGTTTGCCTCAGTTTCTTTATCAGTAAAACCAGCTGGAGAAAGAAATGGGAAACCATTCCAGTATCTTTGCCAAGAAAACCCCAAATGGGGTCATGAAGAGTTGGGCATGATTGAACAATGACAAATTTATTCACTTTATAATTATGCTGTATATGTTTAGGTAGGTGCTTAATGTCTTCCCATCTAAATGTAAGATCCTTGTAAGTAAGGACTGTTTTCTTCTTGGTACTTGCATCCCCCCTACCTAGCACAGCACCTGGCACATAGTAGGTGCTTAATAAATGTTGATGGGTTGATTAATTGTACATAGTACATAGTAATTGATTTATTAGAGAGCAATTCAATTCTGGAAAATATGGGTACCTGGCTGACTTTCTCAATGTCACTGTGCTTACGTGCTTTTTTATTGTGTATGTCGCCAGGAAAAGTCTTGGGCATCGAGCTGTGGGAGTTTTCATGGGTATTTCCATCTATACTGGGATGTCATTTACCAAACAGCTGTGTCACAAAATTATTAATAGCTGTATGTTTGCAACAGATTCTGAGCTCTTCCTTATTCTTTCAGGCACTCCTATGTCAAGAAGTCAAGGGACCCTAGTAATCAGTGGTTACATGACCCTTACAATATGAAATATTCATGTCAAGAATTTTTTTCTTCTTTAACACAGCCTTCTTCTTTATAAAGAGGTTTAATTGTCACAAAACTTGTGCTCAAAATAAAACTGTGAAGTGAATTCAACACTTTCAGTTTACTAGAGACATTTGCTTTCTGCGGCTAAATTGTCCCATGCCCTCCATTTTCTTAGGTTAGTTAAAAGGTAATTCCTAGTATTACCAATATATTATAAATCACTGATTTCAACTCCAATGCCCTTAGCAGTCTGTAGAAGGAATGGTAAAGGACAAGGAAGAGGTATTGCTATAAATTCAGAGTAGGCATTTAGCATATATCATGAATAAAGTGACTGTTTTTTAGATGCTACTTTAATGATAAATGTGGGGGGTTCTAAAGCAAGCTTAGCCCTATAAATTAAGTCTTAAACATTAAGTCCTATAAAAATAAATGAATATCAGAACCTCCCCCTCACTCAAAGTTGGAAGCCTAAGGACATTAAAAGTAAGTCTAAAGGAAACATGAGAATGAGGCTAAAGAAAGTCAGTCAAGGAACCTCAAAAAATTTAAATTTGAAAATCTATCTCTTCTTTCTATTGCTTCTTAGGTTCATATTTACAAAAATTGATGGTTGTGGCATACATAGAAGGGAGATAATCTTGAGTATTGCTTCCTCTGGAAGATGCTTCGCCCAATGATCAAAATATTGGTGCTTAGGACTGAAAGACTGCAGTGGTTGATACCTGTAAAGTAGGAGAGGGAACTTCTGTAAGTCAAATAGAGTTAAAGCCAGACTGGCAAATATTAGGCCTAGCTTAATAAATGTTTATTGATTGAAAAATGCTGAATCTAGAATCAGAAAACATGTTCAGATACTAACTCCGAAGCTAGTTTTACCTGTGTGGCTTAATATTGATGATTTCCCTTCTCCAAATCCAAGTTTCCTTATCTATACAGTACAGGGATATTATTAGATGATCCTGAAGGTCCCACCTAGCTATGAATTTAAGATCCTAAGAATTTCATTACATATCATCACTCAATGTCACCCACACATATGATTCCTGAGAACGGACTTTTGATAAGTGCAATAGGCATATGCAACCATTAGGCCTCTAGAATCAAAAGCAATATCATAACTGTTGTGATTGAATTAACCAACCAATAGTCCCCATGACACCTATGTGGTTTGTTGTCATTAATTGTAATTCAGGAACAGTGCAGCATATAGGATAGAAGGCCCACCTTACAGGAAGGGAAACACAGATTCAGGATGTATCTCTGATGTGGACTAATTATGTGATCACAGACACTAGCCATGTCACTTAACATTGCAGTACCCCAGGAAACTCTCTAAAACTATAAATTCTATATGAACTGCAGATTGTACTACTGGTGGGAGTTTCTAGATGAGAGATCTCTACACAATGAAATTACAGCTTTCTGACCAAAAAGAATTATCATAATTCATATTCCCATATTACTTTCTTTACAGTAAGGCCATAAGGTATGTAGTACAAATAAAATTATCCCCATTTTACAACTTAGGAAACTGAGGCTCAGAAAGGTAAAAAAATTTACCTAGGGTCACACAGTGAATAAGTATTAAACCTAGAATTCAAACCTAGATCTCTTGATTCACACGTCAGGTACCCTTTCCACTATACCCCCTCCTCCAGAATTTTTTTCTCTCAATTTAAACATTCTGGGTATTGTGTTGTTATTTTTGTTATTAATATTATTATTTAAATATTCTATCTTAAATATAGCAGGATACTGGAAATGAATATCATCGGTACAGGGAAATCTCTAGTATTCCCCTCCTTGATCCCCTGGGGAGCTACTCAGACCTTGTGAATATTTGGGAATAGTCTTTGACTGAGAAGTTAGCCCTCCTATCTTAAGAAAAAGGAAGGGTTGAAACTTTATAAATGGACAAGAAAAGAGAGGAGGCAAGCACAAGAGAACCCATGGAAGAGGAAAAACCCCAGGAAAATTAATGTGGATGAGCAGTGGATTAGTAACCTGGAAGAGCTGAAACCATGGAAGTGAAGAACCATGGAAATAAGAACAGAACTAAAATGATGAGGTCACCAGTAGAGATGATAAAGAAACGAGGAATGTCTGAGTAGATGCTCTTTTTCCTGAACTAACCCAGGGGGAACAACCAATGACTAACAATTTCTCATTTCCTACCACCCGTTTCTTACCTCTTCCTTTTCAGGAAATTATGTGTTCATTTCCAAAACCTCTCTCTCTTTTTTTTAAGGTTTATTTCCCTTCCACTGCACTTTGTCTTTAAATATGGTTTTAAAGATCAATATAGTAAACCATTTCGTTACTGCTTTACACAAATGTGTAACAACAATGCAGCTGCCGTGGAGGTGTAAGGCCAATAACACCAGCACACAGAAGGGCTGCTAGCACAGGTTCTTTGATCTGCTTTTCTAAGGAAAGCAGCTTTAAGGGGTTAACAATCTCAGTTTAATCAAACATACACATATCTTTCACTTAGTTCAGGGGGAAAAGCCAGCACCCTGAACTTCAGAGCAAATACAAACAGAAATTCTATAAGCAGAGCAAATAACACAAAACAGTAGAAAGGCTTCTAGCTGTCTGTCTAACATCTGGGTTTTCAAAG
>CM053622.1:438874094-438895559 GCA_028646595.1 Phalanger gymnotis
TCTTATTCTCCTGAGGTGTGGGGGAGGGGGTCTGGCTGCCCGAGATGTGTTCCTGCATACACATCTGGGACATCTTGTCTCATAGTCCAATATTAAATATTTGGGATCTTATGTGTTTATTGTTTTCCAATTTGCAGATTTGGGGTCATCATTCTGACTAGAGGTGTACTCCCTCCCAATGGTCTATTATTTGAATTACATAAAGCAGTGAACAAATTATCCTTCAAATGTTGATATGAATTATTACAACTTAGCATTCTTAACTGTTCTTTCAGTTATACATTCATTCTTTCAATTAACCCAGATGCTTGTGGATAATATGGAATATGATATATCCATTCTATATTGTTTAATATATGATATCTCTTCATTTCATTACCTTTGAAATATAACTCTTTGTCACTTTGGATGTGCATTGGGGTTCTAGAATATAGATTTATGATATTTAGAGCTTTACAGTTGTTCTTCTGAGTTGCTTTCTTATAAGGACAGGCCACTATTACACCTGAATAGGTATCAACACAAGTACATATAAATTTGCATCCTTTATCTTGGAGTAGGTGTAAAGGCAAGCAAAGTGGGACTTTTTACTGGTTTCTCAGCACTAAGGCAATCAAGTGCCTTTGATTGCATCTTGCCTCTGATTGTACCCTCACCCTTTTGCTAATTAAGTCATGAGAGTTGTGAAGCCCTCAAGAGTCATGAAGTCCTTGAGAGGTGTGAAGCCTTCAGGCCCTGAAAAGGGTATATATACTCTGAGGTTAGCATTTTGTTTGATGCTCACTCACTGGAAGAGCGTAGTGTGATTTGACCAGATGAGACTCCGGGTAGCCATTAAGAACCACCCCCCCCAGCTTTAAAAACCCTGATGTTGGTGCTTTTCTCTTTGGTAACTATGTATGTATAGCTTGGTTAGACAGCTAGAAGCCTGTCTGTTGATATTTTCTCTATTTGTAATTTCTGTTTACATCTGTTCTGAAGTTCAGGTTGCTGACTTTTCCCCCTGAACTAAGTACATGATATATGTATGTTTGATTGAAGTGAGGTTGCTAATCCCTTGAAGTTGCTTTCCTTAGAAAAGCAGATCAAAGAACCTGTGATAGCACCCCTCCTGTGTGCTGGTATTGTTGGCCTTACAGCCCCACAGCAGCTGCTAGTAACATTGTTGTTATGGTAGGGGACCAATATAATCTATCTGCCACATTTGGGTTGGAACTTTTCCCCTTTCTATCTCTCCAGTTACTACCTGAGGAACAACTGTTCCTTTTCCAGTTGAGATATATAACATTCCTCTTCCACTTGTTTTAGCAATGAATGAGAGATACTAATACCTCATTTTTGTGCCCACTAGTGTGTGGCCTAGACCCCTAAAGGGCTGGCCATTTGGTGGACCCATTTTGCTAGTAACAGATCATCAGCTGGTCTCAGAGTAGGGACAATATGTTGAGTACCAATCTTTGCTAGTTGATCGGCTTGTGCATTATACTTACATTCTGGCATGGTGAGGACCACATGAGCATCTACATGAAAAACTGACAAATTAGTAATTAGTAACCAAAGACATGTTCCATATATCTTCCCATAGTTCTTTGCCCAGACTTCTTTGCCATGAATTTCCCAATTTTGATTTTTCTACATGGGCATCTATGTAGCTAACCCATTAGCTACCACCCATGAATCAGTGAATATATGACACTGTCCTCCTTTCTCTGTTTTAATATCCTGATATACTGCCATAAGTTCAGCATATTGACTACTTCTACCTGTCCCAGTACTTTCCAAAGTTTGCCTAGTACATAGATTATAGGCTACTGCTTTCCAATGTATTTTGTGGCCCAAGTATTTTGCTGTCCCATCAGTAAACCATGCATGTTTCTTTTGTTCTTCAGTTAATCCATCATACCCCTCATTACATTTTACCAAGGACTATGCCAACAGTTGCTTTGGTTCAGGGGGTTTATCATTTACCTCAGTGTCTATGTTTGCTATAGATTCATGTAGAGCAGAAACTCCATTTTTGCCTGTTTTAGATCTATTTTGAATATATCATTTCCATTTAATTATTCTAGCTTTTTCTGTATGTCCAATTTTGTGAAAAGCTTGGATACTCATTACCCAGGTCATAATCAGGATTCCAGGCCTTAATATTACTTCATGGTCCTGAGTCAGTTGTTCAGTCTCTACCAAAGCTCAATATGCAGCTAACAATTGCTTTTCAAAAGGGGTATATTGAACTCCAGATGAAGAAATTTTCCTAGAACAAAATCCTAAGGGTACATTTCAGCTTTGTTGTTTTTGCCATAAACTCCAGTTTGCATATTCATCCCATACAGTCACTTGTAATTCCACTGGGCCACTTTGCATAGGACATAAATCTAGGGCCAATTGTATAGCAGCCTTGGCTTCTTCAAAAGCTTTACTCTGATTAAGTCACCAATCAAATTAATATTTTTTCCTAGTAACTTTATATAAGGGTTTCAAAATCTTTCCTAAATGTGGGATGTGATGTCTCCAATATCCAAATAGTCCTCTAAACTTTTGGCCCTCTTTCTTATTGGTAGAGATAGGAAAATCCTGAATCTTTTGTCAGGCTTGTAGGAGAATTTCTCGCAGCCCCTTATGCCATTGTATACCCCAAAATTTTATGCTTTAAGCTGGCCCTTGAATCTTTTCTGAGTTGATTTCCTACCCTTTGCTTTTCATATACTCATTTAAAAGTGTCAAAATCTTCTCCACTTCTTTTACATTTTCTCCCTGTACATAGCATCTATGTACTGGGTAAGATGTACACCAGGTAGCTTTAATTCATTAAAATGTTCAGCTACAATCCTATGACAAATAATGGGGCTATGCAGATATCCTTGTGGCAATTGGGTAAAAGTATATTGTTGGCTCTGGCATGTGAAAGCAAACTGCAACCATTGTTTAGAATCTATTGGGATTGTAAAGAAAGCATTGGCTAAATCTATAGCTGCATACCAAGTCCCATCATATTTCTGGATTCTTTCTATTAAGGTAACAGTGTCTGGAACAGCAGCATACAAGGGAGGAGTCATTTTATTCAGTTGTCTATAATCCACTCTCATTCTCCACATCCCATCTGACTTTCATACTGGCCAGATAGGATTATTCCACTGAGTGGTTGTAGAGACTAACACTCCCACCTCAACATATTCCTTTATAGTATTGGTAATTTCACCTTGCCCACCTGGCACATGATACTGCTTTAAAGTAATTACTTCAGAAGGTTCAGGTAAAGTGATCAGGTCCTTTTTTATTTTTCCCACTAAAACTATTCATTTCTATTTTCCTTGCTGCAAATTGATATCTCTCCTCAGGTAAATTTAGAGTCATGCTTCTCAATATATCTATTCTAGTGATGTATTCAGGAATGTTCACAATTACCACAGCATATTCTTTCTTAGGTAATTGTCCAATTTTCATCATTAGTTTGACTTGTCTGGCTGATATTTCAGCCCCTCCCAGTCCTGTGATGGTAATAGGAGTTCCATGTTTAAACCTAGCAGGGTTTCCTGTATAAAGGAGGCCTCTGCCCCAGTATCTATTAATGCCCTAGTTACAGTATTTGATCCATTTTTCCAATATATTGTCAGATTAACATGGGGTCTGCAATCCCATCTGTGTATTTCTTTAATCTGAGCTGGTGCTCAGCCTATTTCCTAGTCTCCCTGAGGTGTGACACACTTGGATACAAGGGTTCAGGATCTGAAGGGGGCAGTTCTTACTTCTCTATTCCATCTACTATTAAGCCCTTTATCTTGGTATGTTTTGTATAGTTCATTAGTTGCAATACCATCTACACTTCAATAGAACAGCTCTCAATAGAACAGCAAACATTTCTCTTCTTGTCAATCTATTCTGACTTTGAATCTACTGGCTATTCACTCTTCTCTCTAGAGGAAATTTATCTTTTCCCCAGTATGGTAGTTCACTTAACTGTGAAATCTTATTCAGCACCTATGAAAGAAGGTACCCTATCTCCCCAATTCAGAGTCAGTAGCTGTCTTCACTATTACATTTCTATGAGAGACTCCCAAGGGAGTAATGTAGTACATATCTTTGTTTCCCATCATAATACCAGTCTTCATTACCTCCTCCTTTAACTTTCTTATATAGTCCCTAAGTGAATACCAGGGTCTATCCCCACTAGACCACATAGAGTTAGTAGGATATTGTCTGCAGCATCTGTCCCAAGCTAAAGCTAACACATTGCTTGTATTGTTACCTCCTAACATATGGTAATTCCTAAAATCTTGCTGTATAAAAGGATTCTGACTAATATTTATGAATTTCAAGCAATCCACACAATCTACCCATACTCCGCTGGCCCCTTCATCACTGATTCTCACCATACAAGATATTAATAATTCTCCCATTCTTTGGATAAACCAACTCAAAATATCTGTAACCCCCTGCTGAGCAAAATCTTCAAGAATCTCTCAGAACACTGAATTATCTTCCTGATTCTCTTGTTTCCTCCATAGTATGGGGCATGGGTCTGCTTGAGGAGTCTGGACTAACATTGTTTCATTTCCCACCTGAGGAGCCTCATCTAAAATTGTTTCATTTTCTGTGCACACTCTCTCCTGGCAGCCATCACATTGACAACTAGGCTCACCCCATGTCAAATAGTGTGCACTTTCAACCTTTTTCTCTTCACTTTTTCTTGACTAAATTAACAGCAAAATCCTCATTCAAGTCAGCAGATTCCCAAATAGTAAACTGATCTTCTGCCACGTGAGATCCTATCACTTGCTCTTCTGAAGAAGAGCCCAAACACTTTGGCACAGAAAGATTCCCATGCAAGCTAGCCAGTTCCCTAACCATCTGAGATTTCTCCTGTAACAGTTTGTCTCCGCTTTCAGACATAAGATGGTAAGCTGTTAGTAAAACCCGGCCTCTCCAACACACTCTTGGTAGTTCTTTCCTTTGCTTAATTTTAATTCCTTGCAAACATCTTTCCAAATCTCTAGGTTCTCCCTTCTGTAGCTTCTGTTGCCTGTTTTCACAGAGTCCTGTGCCTTTAGCCCATTCCATTGCTAGGGAAAAATAAGGTAAATCCTCCCATCCTGGGATATACATTTCTTCCTCTAAAGCCCTTCTGCTTCCCAATAGAGATTTTATACCTTGGGATCCTGTTAGTGACACCAAATGTATTGTCAAGGTAATATTCACAATGTTGCTGTTGTTATGAGTGTGGCAGCATGGTTCTGAATCGCAAAATGTAACAGACTGTCCACATAGAAGACAGAAGCAAAATATTTATTCAGACACCAGAAAACCAAATCCGCAAACCATTAAGTCCAATCCATCTAAGCAAAAAAGAAATTAAAGCATATTATCGTTACAGAGAGCAGCTCCATTCTACAGGCTACTCCCCCACTCCCCCACCCCGACCTTCCCCCAAACACACTCACAGCACAACTAGCTCACTTCTCTCTCCCTCAGCTCTGACTACCCTGAACTCACTTCCTCTCAGTCGTACTAGCTTCCTTCCTGCTCCAGCCTTTCCTGTTCCACTCATTCAACAAGCTCCTCCCACCACATGTGACTTAGGCTTCCTGTAACATAAGCAGGTCACATGAGCCTATTAATGGATGGGGAGATCTTCAAATTTATATTACCATTACACAGGACCAGTCAACTGCAGGGCGGATGGAAAGGCCAGAGCCACTATGGGTGCTAGTGACAGGCCAAATGACAAGTTCCAAGAGCCTGTCCTGCATAGTTGGGAGTCTGGAGAAGACTTCCCCAACACAATCACCATCAACACAACCACTATCGAGAGAAGAACCTCCCTCTTCTAGTAGGCAGAAAGGTCAGAATGGAGCAGGGATTAAGGGCTCTCTCCAGCACATCTGGGCCATGAGAACATTGACAGAAAGGTTAGGGAATGGCACTCTGCTAGGTACTAGATCACATCCAATTAATACAAATGAACAATTGCCACCAGTGAGCTATTTCCCTTTTTCTTCCCCATTCTCCCCCATCCCCCAATACTCTAGAGTCTCTGTGACTTACAGCACTATCTTAGTGCATAGTCTGAAAGGTCCAAAGAATGAAAAAAACAGAAGAAAATATAAGAAATCTCATCAGAAAAACAACTGGCCTGGAAAATAGATGGAGGAGAGATAATTTAAGAGTTATCAGACTCCCTGAAACCCATGATCAAAGAAAGAGCCTAGGCAATATCTCAAAGAAATTATCCATGAAAACTTCCCTGATATCATAAATCTAGAGGGTAAAATAGAAGTTGAAAAAAAAACTATCAATTATATCCTGAAAGTCATCCCAAAATGAAAACCCTCAGGAATATCATGGCCAAATTCCAGAGCTCCCAGGTAAAGGAGAAAGTATTACAAGCAGCCACAAAGAAGCTGTTCAAATATCATGGAGCCACTGTCAGGGTCACGTAAGAGTTAGAGTCTTCCATGTTAAAAGAGCAGAGAGCTTGGAATATGATATTCTAGAAGACAAAGAGCTAGGATTACAATGAAGAATAAACTATGCAGCAAAACTGAGTATAACAATTCGGGGGGGGGGGAATGGATATTTGATGAAATTTCATGAAATTCCTATACACAAGACTCTAAAGAAATATAAAAAAAAAACAAACAGGAAAAGAGAAATCATAAGGGACTCAACGCGGTTAAATTGTATACATTTCTATATTGGAAGATGGTACATGTAACTAGTAAGATCTTTATCAATATAAGGACAGTTAAAAAGAGTTCACATAGGAAGATACCATGGGTTTGAGTTGATTATATTTGGGTGATCGAATGCAGTGAGAAAGACTAGGCACTGGGAGAAGTGGAAAGGGAGAGATAGAATGGGAAAAATTTTCTCACATAAAAGAGGCACAGAAGGAAGAACTTTTATACTGAAGATGGAAATGTGGGGGGGAGTTAGTGGGCAATGCCTAAACCTCACTTTCATCAGAATTGGTTCAAAGATGGAAGAATATATACACAGACTCAGTTGTATATAAAAATCTATCTTACCAAATAGGGAAGTAATAGGAGAAAGGGATAACAGAAAAGGGGAGGGGGATGACAAGAGGGAAGGTAGATTAAGGGAGACACTGAAAGAAGAAAAATATACTTTTGAGGAGAGATAAGATAGAGAGGAGAAGAAGAAATAGAAGAAAATGGGAAGGAGAGAAATACAAAGTGAGTACTCACAATTATAAATTTGAAATGGATGAGGTCAAACATACAACAAAAGCAGATAGCAGGGTGAATTAGAAATGAGAATCCAACAATATGTTGTGCACAAGAAACACAGCTGATGCAAAAAGACACACACACAGAGTTACAATAAGGGACTAGAACAGAATCTATTATGCTTCAGCTGAAGAAAAAAGGTAGACAAACAAATTCTGATCTCAAAGCAAGCAAAAATAGATCTAATTAAAAGAGATATGGGAAACTATTATTTTACTATACCAGAGATAATGAAGTAATATAAAAACTTTTACAATAAATTGCCCTGATAAATACCTCCTATCACAAATATATCAAAAGCTGGGACAAATTTATAAAAATAATAGCCATTACCCAAATGATCAACAGTCAAGGGATATGAATAGAGAGATTTCAGAAGAAGAAATCAAAGCTATCTATAGTACTATGAAAGAATATTTGAAATCACTAATTTTTAGAGAAATATAAATGAAAACATCTTTGAGGTACCATCTCACATCTGTCAGAAATGTCAAATACTGGAGGGGATTAAAGAACACAATACATCAGTGAATTGTTGATGGAGTTATCTGCTGGTCCCACAATTCTGGAGACCGATTCGGAACTATGTGTTTCAACAATCCAGCTAGCAGCTGCTGTGGGAGTGAAAAACCAACAGAAGCCCAACAAGAATGCTGCCAAAGTCCAGGTTCTTTTGATCTGCTTTACTAAGGAAAGCAATATTAAGGGGTTAACAAGCTTACTTTAATTCAGCATACGAATACCATTCACTTAGTTCAGGGGAAAAAGTCAGCACCCTGAATTTCAGAGCAAAATACAAACAAATTACAAACATCGACAGACAGACCTTGTCTGATTCAAATCTCAACGCATAGTTATCAGAGTTTAACAAAGTCCCAACATCCGAGTTACGAGCTAGAGGGCTCTTAGCTACAGCTGCCCAGAGTCTTAGCATTAGCACGCCACCAAGAGTGACAGCCCCGTGCAAATAGCTCTGTCTTTTTATACAATTTCAGACGTCATCAAACGTCACCTGAATGACCAGCACTTAGGCTGCTATGATTGGCTCTGGAGTTAGCGCCTCTCCTTAGGACCCTGGAAGCTTCATACCCACATGGGTTTAGCACCTAATTGGGGTTTGGGCCTGGGGCTTAGCACCTAGTAAGACTCAAAGACACTTAATTAATCATTTTAAAACTGTAAGAAAGTCTCAACTTAATTGATATTACACTATGCCCAAAACTATGCCCAGGGGCAGCTAGGTGGCTCAGTGAGTAGGACACCAGCCCTGGAGTCAGGAGGACCTGAGTTCAAATCCAGCCTCAGACACTTGACACACGTACTAGCTGTGTGACCTTGGGCAAGTCACTTAACCCCAATTGCCCTGCCAAAAAAAATTCCCAAAAGGCTATACCATCAACCCAGAAATAACAGTACCAGGTCTTTATCAGAAAGAGATCAATGGAAAAGGAAAATGATCAATATGTACAAAAATATTTATATCAACTTTTTGTGATGGCAAAGAACTCAAAATTAAGGAGATGCTCCTCAACTGGGGAATGGCTGAACAAGTTGTGGGATATGTATGATTGTGATGGAGTACTACTGTGCTATAAAAAATGACCGGGGCCTGGGCTGGGGTGGGGGGGAAGCCAAGATGGTGGAGTAAAAGCAGGGACTTGCTTGAGCTCTCCCCCCAAACCCCTACAAATACATGTAAAAATGACTCTAAACAAATTCTAGTGCAGCAGAACCCACAAAATGACAGAGCGAAACAAATTTCCAGCACAAGACAACCTGGAAAGTCAACAGGAAAGGTCTGTTGCACCAGTCTGAGAGTGGAGTACAACCCAGTGTGGGCTGCACTGGCACAGACTGGGTCCTAGCATACCCGGAGCAGGCCAACTGAATTGCTGGTAGCTGTAGCAGTTTCCCAACTTCTCAACCCACAAATGCCAAAGACAACTTAGAAGGTCAGTAGGAAAGGTCTGTAGGACCTGGGTGAGAAAGGGGCATGGCCAGGCCCCAGCCCCAGGTAGAGCAGGTAGCAGCAGTGGCAGTGGCAGTGGTAGCAGCTATTTCTGGATCTCTTGGCCCACAGATGGTGAAAGGATCGAAGGCTGATCAGAGGGGAATTGCAGGGACCTCTTGGCTGGCACTGAGGCAGGATTCTCTTCCTTTGCCTGTTCTTGGATCTGAGTTATGGTCCTGAGGGGCATAGGGGAGCAGGGAGGAGTGCTGGCAGGTGAAGCTTGTGGCTATGATGGAGAGAGGATCCTCCACACAGTTCCAAGGCAGAAAATAGTGCTTATAATCACCCATAGACCAGAGCACAGGCCAGGAGAGGAGAAAACACTTCTCCTTTGATCACACCACCTTGGAAAAACTGAAAATTTACAGGTGCCTCTAAATATCTCTGAAAACAGCTGCACAAACCCCCTGAAACTTGGGACAGTACACCCTCCACACCAGAAGCGGAGTCCTACTTTAGTGAAGAGTTGAAAAGTTAAGTAATTATTTGGGGAACTAAACAAACAGAGGTAAAAAAAACTCAGACTATAGAATCTTACATTGGTGACAAAGAAGATCAAACTATAGAAACAAAAGAAGACAGTAAAGTCAAAGCTCCTACAACCAATGTCTCCAAGAAAAATAAGAATTGTTTGCAGGCCATAGAAGAGCTCAAAAAGGATTTGGAAAAGGAAGTAAGAGAAGTGGAGGAAAAATTGGGAAGATAAATGAGAGTGATGTAAGAAAATCACGAAAAACATGTCAACAGCTTGCTAAAGGAGACCCCCCCCCAAAATACTGAAGAAAATAAGACCTTAAAATAGACTTAAACACACACACACACACGCACACACACACACACACACACACTCACATTGGAAGAGCTACAATATGTTGTCTCAGTGACCGATGACCATGTGCCTTTTAGCAGACCTGACTCTCTTGATCTGCCATGCAGCTGATGACTTGATCCATGTGTCCTCTGGAAACTTGAGTCTCTAATAGATTTATCCTTTCACCAAAGGAGGACATAGAAGAATGAACCTTGGTCAGTATCTCCCTCTTGCAATGAAGGTGGCACAGTGAGTAGAGCACTGGTCTTGGAGTCAAGAGGACCTGAGTTCAAATCTGGCCCTAGACACTTGACACACTTACTAGCTGTGTGACCTTTGGCAAGTCACTTAACCCCAGTTGCCCTGCCCTTCCTCCTCCAAAAAAAAATAGCCTAACCAAAATGGCAAAAGAGGTGCAAAAAGCCAATGAGGAGAAGAATGCCATGAAAAGTAGAATTGACCAAATGGAAAACAATGTTGAAAAGCTCACTGAAGAAAATAATTCTTTAAAAAAAATTTGAATGGAGCAAATGGAAGTTAATGGCTCTATGAGAAATGAAGAAATTATAAAATAAAACCAAAAGAATGAAAAAATAGAAGACAATGTGAAATATATCATTGGAAAAATAACTGACCTAGAAAATAGATCCAGGAGAGAGAATTTTAAAATTATTTGACTACCTGAAAGCCACGATCGAAAAAAGACCCTCAACATCATCTTTCAAGGAATTATCAAGGAAAACTGCCCTGATATTCTAGATCCAGAGGGTAAAATAGAAATTGAAAGAATCCACCGATCATCTCATGAAAGAGATCCCAAAAAGAAAACTCCTAGGAATATTGTAAGCAAATTTCAGAGTTCCTAGGTCAAGAAGAAAAGATTGCAAGCAGTCAGTAAGAAACAATTCAAGTATTGTGGAAACACAATCAGGATAACACAAGATTAAGCAGCTTCTACATTAAAGGCTTGGAATATGATATTTTGGAGGTCAAAAGAGCTGAGATTAAAACGAAGAATCATGTGCCCAGCAAAACTAAGTATAATCCTTCAGGGGAAAAATTGGACGTTGTTTCAACAATCTGGCTAGCAGCTGCTGTGGGGAGTGTAAGATCAACAACAATCAGCTCACAGAATGCTGCTTCTTTTGATCTGCTTTACTAAGGAAAGCAATGTTAAGGGGTCAACAATTTTACTTTAATCCAGCATACAGACATCATTCACTTAGTTCAGGGGAAAAAGTCAGCACTCTGAACTTCAGAGCAAATACAAATACAAAGATACATTAGAAACAGACCAAATCACAATTCATAGTTACCAAAAAGCATCAACCTCTGAGTTCACAAGCCGGGGAGTTCGACAACGGCTGGCCCAGAGTTATGTGCCATTCCTCCTGTGGCTCAGAGCTCCAAGAGAGAGAAAGCCAATCCCTGTTTTTATATCTTTTTCAGGGTTAAGGGTGAGTCACACATGCTACTCACCCACATGACCTAAAATCGTCACAAAGAGGTGACTTAAACCCACATGGTCTAAAAGCCTCTGATGTCCCAAACATGCTACTCAAACCCATGTAAACTAGGCCCTCCCCAGAGGCAAGGAGGTCACCAAGGACTCCCAATCTAATCAAGGAAACAAAGGCCAAACTCTTCAAGGGCCTTGGTTGAACTGAGTGCTAAGAACCCATTTTGTTTGCCAACACACACATTTACTGAAATGGAGGACTTTCAAACAGTCTTGATGAAAAGAACTGAGCTGAACAGAAAATTTGACTTTCAAATACATGACTCAAGAGAAACATGAAAAGGTAAATAGAAAAGAAAAATCATAAGGAAGTTCTTAAAGTTGGATTATTTACATTCCTACATGTAAAGATGATATTTGTAACTCATGAGACCTTTATCAGTATTAGGGTAGTTGGAAGGAATACACACATATACATGTATGTATGTGTATACAGATGTATATATACATACATACACGTATACATAGACATATATATGACAGAGAGAAAGACATAGACAGAGAGAGAGACAGAGGGCACAGGGTGAGTTGAATATGAAGAGATCATATCTAAAAATTAAAATTAAGGGGTGAGAGGAATATACTGGGACAAGGAGAAAGGGAGAGGCAGAATAGTAAGTTATCTCAGGGAAAAGAAATAAGAAAAAGCTTTTACAGTGGAGAGGAAGAGTGGAGAGGTGAGAGGGAATGAGTGAACCCTACTCTCATCGGATTTCATTTAAGGAGGGAATAATGTATACACTCAATTTTGTATAGAAATCTATCTTACCCTACGGGAAAGTAAAGAGATAAGAGAGGAAGAGGTGATAGAAGGGAGGGCGCACGGGTGGATGGGGTAATCAGAAGCAAACACATTTTAGGAGAGACAGGGTCAAAGGAGAGAATAGAATAAATGGGGGTGGAATAGGATGGAAGAAAATATAGTTAGTCTTTCATAACATGAGCATTATAGAAGTGTTTTGCATGACTACACATCTATAACCTATATCAAATTGCTTGCTTTCCCAATGAGAGTGGGTGGAGAGGGAGAAAAGGAGGGAATGTGGGACTCAAAGTTTTAAAAACAAATGTTAAAAATTGTTTTTACATGCAACTGGGAAATAAGTTATACAGGCAATGGGGTATAGAACTCTATCTTGTCCTACAGAAAAATAGAAGAGAAGCGGATAAGAGAAGGGAGGAAGGTGATAGAATGGAGGGCAGATTGTAGAAAGGGGTAGTCAGAATGTATGACATCTTGGGGTGGGGGGAGTGGAGAGTTGGGTAGAAAATTGACCTCAAAATCTTGTGGAAGTGAAAGTTGGAAACTAAAAATAAATTAATAAAAATTGCAAAAACAAAAAATGACCAGGGGGATGATTTGAAAAAACCCCTTGGAAGATCTCCATGAACTCATGGACAGCAAAGCAACCAGAAATGAGATTATTGTGCACACCAACAACACTTATGTAATGATGATTTACTATGAAAGACTTGCCTGCTCTGGTCAACACAATGATGAAGACAGTTCCAAAGGATTCATGATGAAAAAATATTAGCCTCCAGCAGAGAGAGTATTGATGAACTTTGAATGCAAATCCCATGTTTGTATTCATGCAATCTGAAATCACCTGAGTGAAAGCAGTTATTGGCCAGGCATAGTGCATTGGACAAACAGACACAAGTGCACACCCCCCCCCCAACACACACACACACACACACACACACACACACACACACACACCCCTCTTTTCCAGATGGATGGGCAAGGGAGAGAGGGGTCAGAGCTCCAACCTTCCAATTGGAGCTAGTGACACTGCTCCCTTTCCCTCTGCTGTTTCCTTTTGAAGGCCTCAAGGCTGAGCAGCACCACCCCTCCTTCCTACTTCCCCCATTTGCGATGCTGCCTCCTTAACAGAAGGGGGAAGGAGCCCCAGGGCAACCACTGCCCTCCTGCCTCCCTCATTCACTGGTAAAGGCCTAGAAAAGGTATGGGCAGAAGCCAGCATCTAGAGTCTTCACCAGGAGTACAGGGAGTATGTTGAGTTCCTGAGGCAGAGGAATGAGAATGTGGGAGGAGGAGAGGGAAATGTCTGCTGAACTGAATTCTCCCACTTCCTTCCTGCTCTCTCTCTAGTACAAAGCCACTCATACTCACACACACACACTCACTCACATTGGAAGAGCTACGACATGTTGTCTTAGTCACTGATGACCATGTGCCCTTTAGGAGACCTGACTCTCTTGATCTGCCATGCAGCTGAAGACTTGATCCATGTGACCTCCAGAAACTTGAGTCTTTGATGGATTTACCCTTTAACCAAAGGAGAACATTGAAGAATGAGCCTTGGTCAGTAGCTCCCTCTTGTAATGAAGGGTGCAGATATCTTCAAAGAACTTTCATGTCTGGCATATTCTCCCCACTCCTCCCCACAACAAACCCCACTCCTCCAGATAATATGGGATCATTAGCATTTGACATTCCACTCTCACCTCCACTAGCAGTATCGGCTTTCCTGACAAGCACACAGGCTCAAAACACAAGTAGTTTAATTGAAAAATAAATGAATGAATAAATGAAAAGCACTGGTTAAGTGCTGACTCTATGCTAAGAACTATTCTAAAACCTGCCTTTCCAAGTAGATAAAGAGAGTCAATGCTCTCAAAGAGCCCTCTCTCTCTCTCTCTCTCTCTCTCTCTCTCCTTCTCTCTCTCTCTTTCTCTCTCCCTCCCTCCCTCTAATTCTGGAGCACAATTCACAGAGGAAGGTTGAACTGCAGGGAGGATGGAAAGGCCAGAGCCACTAAGGGTGGCAGTGGCAGAGCAAATGATAAGGCCCAAGATGCCCTAGAACATATCAGGGAGCCTTCCTTGCCCAGTTGGGGTCTGGAGGCAACTCCCCCTCACCGTTAATAAGGTGAAGGAGAATAGCCATAAGGGTCAGAATGGAGCAGGGATTCAATGCTCCCTCTAGCAGGACAGGCTCATGAGAGCATTGAAGGAAAAGTTGGGATATGGCACCCTGCTGAGCACCAGCTCAAACAGAATTAATGTCAATGAACCAGAAGTTAACCACAATGAGCTACTTCCCTTCTTCCTCCCCATTCCATCTTGCCCCATGTACTCAATAGTCCCCCCCCACACCTTATCATACTATCATAGGTATGACTGGAAGGTGATGGCCTGGTGTTGATTGCCAACACTTCCCCTTCCATCTGCAGTCTGTTTCAGTGGACAGTGGCTTCCTTCCTACAATAAAACAGAACCAAAGAAATGAAAAAATAGAAGAAAATATGAGAAATCTCATCAGAAAAACAATTTGCCTGGAAAATGGATGGAAGAGAGATCCTTGAAAAGTTAGTGTATAGAACACCTGCCCAAAAATAATTCATAGAAGAAACTTAAAAGGACTTTAAAAATCAAATGACAGAGGTAGAGGAAAAACTAAAAAAAAAAAAAATAGGAATAATCCAAGAAAAACAGAAGATTATGAAAGGAAAGTCAACCAATTAGAAAATGAGATCCAGAATCTTAAGGAAGAAAATGACACCTTTAAAAGTAGAATTAGGCAAGGCATAGCCAGTAAAATAATTAAGAAAATTTTAAAAAATGTTAGTGGACTACCTGAAATTCATGATCAATGAAGGAGCCTAGGTATTATTTCAAGAAATTATCTAAGAAAACTTCCCCTGTATCTTAGATCTAGAGAGTAAAGTAGAAATTGAAAAAAAGAATCTATTGATCACCTCCTGAAAGAGATCCCAAAAGGAAAACTTCCAAGAAAATTGTAGCCAAATGCCAGAACTCCCAGGTGAAAGAGAAGATATTACAAACAGCCAGAAAGACACAATTCAAATATCATGGAACCAGAGTCAGGATCCCACAAAGGTTAGAGGCTTCCATGTTAAAGGAACAGAAAGCTTGGAATATGATATTCAAGATGGCAAAGAGCTAGAATTATGATGAAGAATAATAAACTATGCAGCAAAACTGAATATAAGGAAGAAAAATGGATATTTTGACGATGAAAGAGAAATTTTACACATTCCTAAACACAAGACTCTAGAAAAGCATAAAAGCATAAACAGGAAACAGAAATCATAAGGGACACAATAAGGTTTAAATTGTTTACATTCCCATATGTGAAGACAATACAAGTAACTCCTAAGATCTTTATCATTATAAGAGCAGTCAAAACAAGTCAACATAGAGACAATAGACAGGTGTGAGTTGGTCATGTTGGGAAAGTCTCAGAAAAAAAAAAACAAAGAAGGAGTGAGAAAGAGGGGGGCACTAGGAGACTGGGAGAAGGTGGAAGAGAGAGATAGAATGGGGGAAATTTTCTCACATAAAAGAGTCATGCAAGAAACAGCTTATACACTGAAAGGGAAAATGGGGGGGGCGCGTTGTTAAGCAAAATGGGCTCCTTAGCACTTAGTGCGCTTGAAGAGATTGGCTTTTGTTTACTTTGAGTACTGCTAAGCCCCCGGCCCAAACCCCTATTAGGTGTGGAACCTATGTGAGTGTGGATTGATGACTGAGGTGGGCCCAAGGTGGGGCTAACTCCAGGGAGGGCCTAGTTTACATGTCCGGGACAGCAGAGACTCTCAGACCACATGGGTTTAAGTCTGCCTCTTTGTGATGATTTTAGGTCAGGTGGGTGAGTCGCATGTGTGACTCACCCCTGACACTGACAAAGATATGAAAGGCAGGAGTTGGCCTCTTCTTCCTTGGAGCTCTTTGCTGCAGCGATGGTAGGGCATGACTCTGGGTCAGCCTTTGTTCTGAGCTTCCAGGCTGAGCCTAGATGTTGGTAACTATGAATTGTATTGGGTCTGTCTGTTTGTAATTTGTTTAAGGGCTCTTGAGATGGTGTTAATGAGGATACTCTGGGCAGCTGTAGCTAAGGAGCCCTCCAGCAACAGTACCAGGTTTGTGTCCCAAAAAGATCGAAGGAAAAGGAAAATGACCTATAGGCACAAAAATATTTGCATCAACTCTTTTTGTGGTGTTAAAAACTGGAAATTGAGGAGATGCTCCTCAATTGGGGAATGGCTGAACAAGTCATGGCATATGATCATGATGGAGTACTATCATGCTAAAAGAAATGACCAAGGAGGTGGTTTGAGAAAAACCTCAGGAGATCCATATGAACTCATGCAAAGTGAGGCAACCATAAATAGGAGTTCATTGTGCACGCTAACTGCAATGATGTAATCATGATCACCTGTGAAAGACTTTGCTGCTCTGGTCAGTACAATGATGAAGACAGTTCCAAAGGACTCATGATGAACAAATGTTATCCTCCTGCAGACAGGGAAAAAAAGAACTCTGAATGTAAACTGAGGAATAAATTTTCACTTTCTTTATTTTTTCTTGCTTTTTGAGATGGCTAACACAAAAATAGGTTTTACATGATTTCCTATTTATATATAATACCAAATTACTTGAATCTCAATGAGTGGAGGAGAGGCAATAAGGAGAGAGACAGTTTGGATCTCAAAATTTAAAACAAAAAGAATGTTAACAATAAGTAATAGGAAGAAGGGAGAGAATTTGGAACTCAGTTTCAAAAACAGATGTTCAAAAACAAAAAAAAAAAAGTTTTTGCATGCAACTAGAAAATAAGATACACAGGCAGTGGGGCATAGAAATTTATCTTGCCCTACAAGAAAGGAAGGGAAAAGGGGATGGGAAGGGAGTGGGGTGACAGAAGGGAGGGCTGTCTGGGGAACAGGGCATCCAGAATATATGCCATCTTGGAGGGGGGGAGGGTAGAAATAGGGAGAAATTTTATAATTCAAACTCTTGTGAAAATCAATGCTGAAAACTAAATATATTAAATAAATTAAATAAAATTTAAAAAAAAGAAAAAAGAAAAAAATAAGTAATAACTTCATTTTTAAATTAATTCAATGAAAGAGAGGGGGGCAGGGAGGAATGTGTAGCCTAGATCCTCTCTAGCAATTTTGTCCTTTCTAGAGATTGCCATCTGATTTTACCCTCAAGACAATTGTGTGGCTTCCCTTGGTTGTGTTCTGCTAGAGACATGACCTGATTGTTGTGTGTGCTAGGAAAACAGAGGGCCAAAGTGAGTGAGCCTACCAGATTGTGTTTGATTGTAGAAAGTGAGAAAGAAGCAGGAATCGGGCCAGAGCCCAGTGGAGCAGAAAGTATTTGGAGTCAGGACAGGGCTTCATGTCCTTCCTCCTCTGTGCAGTGGCTCAGATGATTGGTTCAGAGCAGGGGTCCATACCCCTTGGATTTTCAGTAAATCTCCATATGCCTCTTACTCAATTTGAAATGCAATAAATTCAACTGCATATTTATTTATTTAGAATTCTGCTTGTCCACCTGGACCCCATGAGAGTATCATATCAAATCCCAGGCCCCATTGAGAGCACCACTTGTGGTCCAGGGGCTCCATGAGACCCTAGTCATAGGCCCAACCACTCACTGGAACCTGGGACCTCATTGAGATCACTACTTGAATGCTAGGTCCCTGTCAAGATCACCAGTTGGGTACCAGACCTTCAGTAAGATCACCTACCAAGTCCTAGACCCCCATTCAAAAAAACCACCAGCCAAAGCCAAGCCCCATTGTGAGACCATCAATGAGTAAATAGAATCCCAGCAAGGTCAACTACTGGATTGCATTATTTTTCCTCAAAATCCATCCCTAATTCCATAACAGTCAGGTTGTGAAAGACTAACTATATTTCCTTCTATCCTATCCTGTCCCCCTTTATTCACTTTTCTCCCTTGACCCCTGTCCCTTTTCAAAAGTGCTTACTTTTGACTATCTCTTCCCCCAATATGTCCTCCCTTCTATTATCCCCCCTTTTTTGTCCTCTTGCTTCCTACTTTCCTATTATGGAAGTGTTTTGCATAATAATACATGTGTGTCTTATGTTGAATTGCTTGCCTTCTCAAGGAGGATGAGTGGGGTGGAAGAAAGGGAAAGAATTTGGAACTCAAGGTTCTAAAAACAAATGTTTAAAAAAAGGTTTTTTTATATGCAACTGGGAAATAAGATATACAGGCAATGGGGTACAGAAATCTATCTTGCCCTACAAGAAAGTAAGGAGAAAGGAGATAAAGGAGGGGAGTGGGCTGATAGAAGGGAAGGCAGACTGGGGAAAAGGCAATTAGAATTTATGCCATCTCAGGGTTGGGGGGAGGGTAGAAATGGGGAGAAAATTTGTCACTCAAAATCTTGTGGAAATCAATGTTGAAAACTAAAAATATTAAATAAAAAAGTACAAGTCTAAAAATGTGACTTTTCATTGTTCAATATTATATTAGAGATGTTACTTTTAGCAATAACAGAAGAAAAAGAAATTGAAGGAATTGTAATAGGCAAAAAAGAAACAAAGCTATCACTCTTTACAGGTGATACGATGGCACATTCAGAGAATCCTAGAGAATCGATTAAAAAAACTATTTGAAATAATAAAGAAATTTTGCAAAGTTGCAGGATATAAAATGAACCCATGTAAATCATCAGCATTTCTATATATTACTAACAAAGCACAACAGAAAGATATAGTAAGAGAAATCCCATTTAGAGTAACTGTAAATATGATAAAATATTTCAGAGTCTACATGTCAAAACAAACCCAGGAACTATATGAACAGAATTACAAAACAATTTTTGCACAAATAAAGTCAGACACAAATACCTGGAAAAAGTATCAATTGCTCATGAATAGGCTGAGCAAGTATGACAAAAATGACAATTTTACCTAAATTAATTTACTTATTGAATGCCATGGCAATCAAACTACCAAAAATATTTTATAGAGCTAGAACAAAATAACAAAATTCATTTGGAAGAACAAAGGTCCAAAAATATCAAGGGAATTAATGAAAAGAAATGCAAGGTAAAGGCGGCCTAGCCATATCAGATCTTAAATTGTATTACAAAGCAGCAGTCATCAAAACTACTTAGCTAAGAAATAGAGTGGTGGATCAGTGGAATAGGTTAGGTACACAAGACACAATAGTCAATGACTATAGTAATCTACCCTTTGATAAACCCAAAGATTCCAGCTTCTGAAATAAGAACTCGTTGTTTAACAAAAATGTTTAGGAAAACTAGAAAATAGCATGGCAGGAACTAGGCATAGACCAAAGATCTTAAATCATCTTAAATTTAAGATTAAATCAAAACATGCAGCCCATTTAGATATAAAGTTTGATACTATAAGCAAACTAAGAGAGCAAGGAATAGTTTACCTGTCAGATCTCTGGAGAAAGGAAGTAATTATGGCCAAACAAGAGATGGAGAGCATCGTGAAATGCAAAATGGATGGTTTTGATTACATTAAATGGAAATTTTTTGCAGAAACAAAGCCAATGCAACCAATATTAAAAGGGTAGCAGAAATCTAGGAAGCAATTTTTGCACCTAGTGTCTCTGATAAAGGTTTCATTTCTAAAATATATGGAGAACTGGGTCAGATTTTAAAGTATGCAAGGCATTCTCCAAATGATAAATGTTCAAAGGATTTGAACAGCCAGTTTTCAGAGGAAGAAATGACAGCTATCAATAACTATATGAAGAAATGCTCCAAATCACTATTGATTAGAGAAACACAAATCAAAACAATTCTGAGATACCACATGACACCCATCAGATCAACTAACATGACAAAACAGGAAAATGATAAATATTGGAGATGTGGGAAGATTGGAACCCTAATGCATTGTTGGTGGAGGTGTGAACTGATCCAACTATTCTGGAGAGCGATTTGAAGTAATGTCCAAAAGGCTATAAAACTGGGCATACCTTTTGACCCAGGAATACCACTTCTAGGTCTGTATCCCAAAGAGATCATAAAAATGGGAAAAGGACCCACATGTTCAGAAATATCTATAGCAGCTCTTTTTGTAATGGCCAAGAATTAGACATTGAGGGGATGCCCATCAATTAGGAAATGGCTGAACAAGTTGTGGCATATGATTGCAACGGAATAGTGTTATAAGAAATGATGAGCAGTCAGAAGTCAGGAAAACCTGGAAAGTCTTAAATGAACTAATGCTGAATGAAGTGAACAGAGCCAGGAGAATATTGTACACAGTAACAGCTACATTATGTGAGGGCTAACTTTGATAGACTTAGCTTTTCTTAGCAATGCAAGGATCTAAGACAACTCAAAAAGACTCATAATGAAAAATTCTGTCCACATACAGAGAAAGAATTATAGAGTCTGAATGCAGATCATAGCATACTATTTGTTCTCTTCTTTTTGTGGTTTTGTTTTGTTTCTTCTTTCTTGCAGTTCCTCACATTGGTTCTAATTCTTCTTTAAAACATGACTAATGTGAAAATATGTTTAATTTGAATGTATATGTAGAGACTATATCAGATTGCATGCTGTCTTGGGGAGGGGGGAGAGGAAGAAGAAGGACAAATTTAAAAATAAAAATCTTATGGAAGTAAATGTTGAAAATAAAAAATTAATTAATTAAAAAATTAAAATATGACTTATTACTTTCCTTTTTTTGTCAGTGAGGCCACAATGATGGAGTAAAAGCAGGGACTTGCTTGAGCTCTCCCCCAAACACCTCCAATTATCTGTAAAAAAATGACTCTAAACAGATTCTAGAGCAGCAAAACCCACAAAATGACAGAGTGAAACAAATTCCCAGCCCAAGACGATCTGAAAGTTCTACAGGAAAGGTTTATCACACCAATGTGAGAAATGAGTGGAATCCAGCATGGGCCACACCAGCAAAGACTAGGCCCTGTCAAACCTGGAGCAGGCTTCAGGGCACCGAATCACTGGCAGCAGCAGCAATTTCCAGACTCATCAACCCACAAACACCAAAGATAAATTAGGAGGTTGTAGTAAGAAGGCCGAATTTATGATCTCAAATATAATCATGTATATGTT
>CM053622.1:438896059-438911403 GCA_028646595.1 Phalanger gymnotis
ATCTGCAGGGAGGTGGTACTAAGCCTGCAGGAAACAAATCTCACAAACAAATTTAATAGACAAAAGCCAAAAAGAAACAAAGAGATGATCATAGCCTCATTCATGATAGTATACATGAGTCAAGAGTACAATTTCATAATTATTTTCTCCTAGGCAGACTTCTGTTACAGTATTGTCTTTCACATATGCTATAATTTCTGCAGCCTTTGGAACATTGTTCGGCTTCTGTTTTACCCATACTTTAGCTCCCAATTTTATTCTATCAGTAGAACCAAACCCTTCATTTCCTCTGGAAGTTATTTTGGAAGGAGGGGCAGTTTTCACAAGAGGTATTGTTTCACAAGCAATAATAAATAATTGAATTATTTTATCATTTTTATACAACTGTATAGGTTCTTCACCCAAACTCTGGAGTGTCACAATAATATCTCAGTGATATCTAGAATCTATCACTCCAGCTAATACATGTATTCCTTGAGCTGCTAATCCTGGTTTAGGTAATATCCATTCAAAATGACTCTTAGAGATTCTCATACATATCCCAGTAGAGACTTTTCTTATCTCTTTTCTATCCAACCAAAAATTCTCTAAATAATGTAAATCATATCCTGCTGAGCCAGGTATTCCTGGATACGGTGGTGGGACATCTTCCCTCACAGTCCAGTACTCAATTAACATATACGAAATTCCTCTATTACTTGCTTTAACAATGGTAAGAGATACTAATACCGTGATCTTGTGCCCACCAGTGTGTGGCCTGGACCCCTAAATGGCCAGCCATTTGGTGGACCCATTTTGCTAGTACCAGATCATCAGTTGGTGTCAGAGTAGGGATAATATGTTCAGTATAATCTTTGCTAGTCGATCAGCATGTGCATTGTACTCACATTCTGGTGTCGTAAAGGGCACACAAGTGTCTACGTGAAAAACTTACAAATTAGTAACCAAAGACATGTCCCATATATCTTCCCATATTTCTTTACCCTAAACTTGTTTACCATGAATTTCCCAATTTTGATTTTTCTACATTGGCATCCATGTAGCTAACCCATTGGCTACTGCCAAGAATCAGTGGATACATGACACTGTCCTCTTTTCTCTGTTTTATTAGCTTGATGTACTTCCATAAGCACAGCATAATGACTATTTCTACCTGTCCTGGTACTTTCCAAAGTTCTCTTAGTACATGGGTTACAGGCTACTGCTTTCCAGTGTCTTTTATGGCCCAAATATTTTGTTGTCCCATCAGTAAACCACGCATGTCTCTTCTGTTCTTCAGTCAATCCATCATATCCATCATTCCATTTTACCAAGGATTGCACCAACTGTTGCCTTGGTTCAAAGCGTTTGTCATTTCCTTTAAGGTCAATGCTTGTGATGGATTCACGTAGAGTAGAAACTCCACTTTTGCCTGTTTTTGATCTATTCTGAATTACCATTTCCATTTAATAATGATAGCCTCTTGCTCATATCCAATTCTGTGAGATGCTGGGGTACTCATTACCCAAGTCATAATCAGGATTCCAGGCCTTAATATCACTTCATGGCCCAGGGTCAGTTGTTCAGTCTCCACCAAAGCCCAACATCCAGCTAACAAATATGCTTTTCGAAAGGTATATGTTGCGAATCCAGATGAAGGTAGTTTCCTTGAGCAAAATCCTAAGGGTGCATTTCGGCTTTGTTGTTTCTGCCATAAACTCCAATTCACATTGTCATCTTGTACAGTCACTTGTAATTCCATCAGTCCACTTTGCATAGGCCATAAATCCAAAGCCAATTGTATGGCAGCTTTAGCTTCTTCAAAAGCTTTATTCCGTTCAAGTCCCCAATCAACTTCATATTTTTCCTGGTAATTTCATGTAAGGTTCCAAAATTTGTCCAAGATGTGTAATGTGATTCCTCCAATATCCAAACAGTCCTATGAAATTTTGTGCCTCTTTCTTATTGGTGGGAAAAGGAAAATCTTTGATCTTCTATCAATCTTGTGGGGGAATTTCTCGCAATCCTTTATTCTATTGTATACCCCAAAATTTTACAGTTTGAGCTGGTCCTTGAATTTTTGTGGGGTTAATTTCCCATCCTTTGCTTTCCATATGCTCACTTAAAAGCATCAAATTCTGCTCCACTTCTTTTACATTTTCTCCTTTTATCAAAATATCATCTATGTAGTAGGTAAGCTGTATACCAGGTAACTTCAATTCATCCAAATGTTCAGCCACAATCCTATGACAAATAGCTGGGCTATGCAAATGTCCTTGTGGCAAATGTGTAAAAGTATACTGTAGGCCCTTCCATATGAAAGCAAACTGGTCCCATTGTTTGGAGTCTATTGGAATGGTAAAGAAATCATTGGCCAAATCAATAACTGCATACCAAGTCCCATCATATTTCTGGATTCTTTCTATTGAAGGTAACAGTATCTGGGACAGCAGCATACAAGGGAGGTGTCACTTTATTCAATTGTCGTTAATCCACTGTCATTCTCCATGTTCCATCTGACTTTCATACTGACCATACAGGATTACTCCATTGAGTGGTTGTGGGGACTAACACTCCTGCTTCAACATATTCCTTTAGAGTATTGGCAATTTCATCTTGCCCACCTGGCACAAGATACTGCTTCAAAGTAATTCCTTTAGAAGGTTCAGGTAAAGTGATTGGGTCCATCTTTACTTTTCCTACTAAAATGGTATTAATTCCTATCTTCCTTACTGCAAATTGATTTCTCCCCTCAGGCAAATTCAGAGTCGTGCCTTTCAATATATATGTTCCAATGATGTATTCAGGAATGGGTACAATGACCATGGTATATTCTTTCTTAGACAATTGTGCAATTTTCATCATCAGTTTCGTTTGTTTGGCTATTTCAGTCCCTCGTAGTCTTGTGATGGTATTAGGAGTTCCATGCTTAAATTTGACTCCATAAATCAAGCTGGCCTCTGCCCCAGTGTCTATCAATGCACTAGTTACAGTATTTGATCCATTCTTCCAATATATAGTCAGATTAATATGGAGTCTATAATCCTGCCTGTGTGTTTCTTTAATCTGAACTGGGGCTCAGCCTATTCCCTAGTCTCCTTGAAGGTGTGACTCACTTGGATACAAGGCTTCAAGATCTGTAGGATTTATAGAGGCAGTTCTTATTTCTCTATTCTGTTTGCCACTTATCTCAGTACATTTTGAATTGCTCATTAGTTGGAATACCATCTATTCCTCTAAAATCTATTGCTGCTTTCAATTGCACAGTGAACATCTCTTTCTTTGTCACTCTATTCATTGGACATGAAATCCATTCTCTTTCCCGAGGAAATTTATCTCTTCCCCAGTCTCCTAAGTCACTTAACTATGAAATCTTATCCAGCACCTCTGAAAGAAGGTTCTCTACTTCTGCATTCAGCAAAATCAGAATCACATGTTTATAAGTGGAGGGTGCCATTTTAACTATCGAATTATATGAGAGGGAGTGGAGCCAAGATAACAGCTGGAAAGCAGGGACTTGCTTAAGCTCTCGCCCAAATCCCTCCAAACACCTGTAAAAATCAACAAATTCTAGAGCTGCGGAACCCACAAAATAGCAGAGGGAAACAGGTCTCCAGCCCAGGAGAGCCTGGATGGTCGCCAGGAAGGGTCTATCACACAGTGCTGTGAGCAGACCGCAGCTCTGCATGAGTCATGCCAGGACAGACCAGACCCAGAGCCAGACAGCCAGAACAGGCTTTGGGCCATGAATCAGTGAGCAGTGGCAGTTACCAAACTTTTCAACCCACAAACACCAAAGAGCAGTTAGAGGGAAACAGCAAAATTGAGTTCAGAGTGGTCCCATCACCAGCCCTAGGTGTGGCAGAGATGGTGCAGTGGAGGTGGTGGCAGCCACAGAAAACTCCTGAGCCTGCTTCCAGAGCTACAGCGTCAGCTGCTTCCCAAGTCCCTGGCTCACACGGTGGGAGGAATCTAGCAGCGGATCAGAGCAGGAGTGCAAGGAGCACTTTGTGGGCATGAAGGCAGATTCTCTTGCTGTGCCCTGCTTGGATCTGTATCGCAGTCCTGATTGGTGGTTCTTGGAGGAGGAGGAGCACTGTACTGACAGAGCCTAGGGTGACGGTGGAGGAGTAGTACCTCTGAAAGCAGCAGTGCTTGGACCCTAAAGCTTGGGACAAATTACTCTCTACCCTACAAGCAGTCATATCCTGACAAAAAGCTCAAGGATCAAGTAGTTGGCTGGGAACATGAACAGGCAGTGAAAAGGAACTCGACTGAAATGCAGACTAAAACTCAAACTCTAGATTCCTTTTTTGGTGACAAAGAAGATCTAAACATATAGCCAGAAGAAGTAAACAAAGTCAAAGAGCCTACATCAAAAGCCTCCAAAAAAAATATGAATTGGTCTCAGTCCATGGAAGAGCTCAAAAAGGTTTTGGAAAAGCAAGTAAGAGAAGTAGAGGAAAAACTGGGAAGAGAAATGAGAATGACTCAAGAAAACCAGGAAAAACAAGTCAATGACTTGCTAAAGGAGACCCAAAAAATACTGAAGAAAATGCACCTTAAAGAACAGACTAACCCAAGCTCAAAAGAGCTCCAAAAAGCCAATGAGGAGAAGAATGCTCAGAAAGGCAGAATTAGCCAAATGGAAAAGGAGGTCCAAAGGACCACTGAAGAAAATACCACCTTAAAAATTAGATTGGAGCAAGTGGAAGCTAGTGACTTTAAGAGAAATCAACATATTATAAAACAGAACCAAAGGAATGATAAAATGGAAGACAGTGTGAAATATCTCATTGGAAAAACCACTGACCTGGAAAATAGATCCAGGAGTGATAATTTAAAAATTATTGGACTACCTGAAAGCCATGATCAAAAAAAGAGCCTAGATATCATCTTTCAAGAAATTATCAAGGAAAACTGCCCTGATATTTGAGAACCAGAAGGTAAAATAGAAATTGAAAGAATCCAATGATCACCTCTTGAAAAAAATCCCAAAAAGAAAACTTCTAGGAATATTGTAGCCAAATTCCAGAGTTTCCAGGTCAAGGAGAAAATAATGCAAGCAGCCAGAAAGAAACAATTTGAATATTGTGGAAAAACAATCAGAATAACACAAGGTCTAGCAGCTTCTACATTAAGGGATTGAAGGACTTGGAATATGATATTCCAGAGGTCAATGGAGCTAGGATTAAAACCAAGAATCACCTACCAAGCAAAACTGAGCATAATGCTACAAGGCAAAAATATGGATTTTCAATAAAATAGAGGACTTTCAAGCTTTCTCAATGAAAATACCGGAGCTGAATAGAAAATTTGACTTTCAAACACAAGACTCAAGAGAAGCATGAAAAGGTAAACAAGAAAGAGAATTCATACAGGACTTACTAAAGTTGAACTGTTCCTACATGGAAAGATGATGTGTGTAATTCATGAGATCTTTCTCAGCATTAGGGGAGTTGAAGGGAATATAGAGAGGGTGCAGGATGTGTTGAATATGAAGGGATGATATATAAAAAATGAAATAAATTTAAGGAGTGAGAGAGGAATATATTGAGAGAAGGAGAAAGGGATAGATAGAATGGGGTAAAATATCTCACATAAAAGAAGCAAGGAAAAGCAGTTCTGTTAGCAGGGAAGAGGGGGCAGGTGAGGGGAAATGAGTGAATTTTGCTCTCCTCATATTTGACTTGAGGAGGGGATAACATACACACTCAATTGGGTATCTTACTCCACAGGAAAGTAAAGGGAAGGGGATAAAAAAAAGGGGGGGAATGATAGAAGGGAGGGCAGATAGGGGGAGGAGGTAATCAAAAGCAAACACTTTTGAAGAGGGACAGGGTCAAGGGAGAAAATTGAATAAAGGGGGACAGGATAGGATGGAAGGAAATATAGTTAGTCTTTCACAACACAAGCATTGTGGAAGTGTTTTACATAATGATACATGTGTGATCTATGTTGAATTGCTTGCCTTCCTAGGGAGGCAGATGGGAAGGGAAGAGGAGAGAGAATCTGGAATTCGAAGTTTTAAAAGCAGATGCTCAAAAAAAAAGTTGTTTTTTGCATACAGCTGGGAAACAAGATATACAGGCAATGGATCATAGAAATCTATCTTGCCCAACAAGAAAGTAAGGGAAACGGGGATGGAGGGAGTGGGGTGAAAGATCAGAGGGCTGACTGGGGAATGAAGCAATCAGAATACATGCCATCTTGGAATGGGGGGGTGGGTAGAAATGGGGACAAAATTTGTAACTCAAAATCTTGAAACTAAATGTTGAAAACTAAAACTAAAAATTTTAAAACTAAAATATTAAACAAATGTTGAAAACTAAAATATTAAATAAAAATGATAAAAAATCTAAAAATTCCTATGAGATACTCCCAAGGGAGTTTCATAATAAACTTCAGCATTTCCCAACATAATAGCAGTCTTCATTACCTCCTCCTTTAACTTTCTTGTACAGTCTGTAACCAAATACCAGGGTTTGTCTGGGGAAGGCCACATGGTATCAGCAGGATATTCCTCTTTACAGTCTGTCACAGCCAAAGCCAACAAATTAGTTGTTTGGTTAGTTCTTTGTGAATCATAATCCCTAAAAGCTTGCTGTACGAA
The DNA here is from genome assembly GCA_028646595.1 of Phalanger gymnotis. Classification (NCBI taxonomy): domain Eukaryota; kingdom Metazoa; phylum Chordata; class Mammalia; order Diprotodontia; family Phalangeridae; genus Phalanger; species Phalanger gymnotis. The sequence continues at coordinate 438,902,652 of CM053622.1, forward strand.
AGAGTTCTGATTAATACTTATGAATCTCATATAATCCACAGAATCTACAGACACTCCCATGGCCCCTTCATCACTGATTCTCATCATCCAAGATATCTGTAATTTCTTGCTGTGTAAAATCCTCTAAAACCAGCCTATGATGATCTTGTGTTTCCTGCCTCCTCCTCTCTATGGGGCACACTTCTCTTGGAGAAGTCTGGAGTGATACTGTTTGACTCTCTCTGTGAGAAGTACTCTGCAACAAAGTATTGCCCCCTACCAGAGGTTCTGACATTGTATCCTCCTGTCTATATTCTCTGCTTGTTGCCATGGTAACCAGACTGCCCGCTACGCACTCTTGACCTCCTTGGCTCCTTCTGCCTTCTGCCTTCTAGCTGAATTTATAACAAGGCTGTTAGCTTCCTACCACTTGAGTTTCTCCATCTTTCTGTGCTATAGGCTGAGTATTCTCAGATGTTTCAGCAACTGTCTGAGCCTGAGCTCTCTCTCCTAAATGTCTCTCTCTGTGTTCACATACAATACAATAGTCTGTGAGTAAAATCCAGCCTCGTCTAGAGATCGCTCTTGGGATCCCCATTCCTGGCTCAACAGTAACCTCTCTGAGATATCATTCCAAATCTGTAGGTCCTCCACTCTGTAGCTTCTGCTTCCAGTCATCAGAGAGACCAGTGCCCTTAGACCATTCCCTTGCTAGGGAGCAATAAGTTACATCTTTCCATCCTGGGACAACAATTTCTTCTTCTAAATCCCTTCTACCTCTAGAGATCTTATACCTTACCATCACATCCTCCTAGTTGCCAAGTTATGTGACAATAAGGCAATAAACACAACATCAATGATAATCATGAATATACCTATGTAGTTTTGTATCACAAGGTACAAGAGATTCTCCATAAAGAAGGTAAAAGAAGTGTAACATTTATTCAGACACCAGAAAATTATATTCCATAACCAAATGTTCAGCTCCCACAGCCAGTCAGCCCACTTTATCACAACAGCAAGGAACTTAAAATACCATATCACAGCCTGGAAACTTGCCATCACAAAACCTCTCCAACCTCCTGCTGGGGTCTTCCCAAAAACAAACTCACAGTACAGGTAAGTCAGCCTGTTCAGTTCTAACAATCACGAGGGTTGCCATTAGCAGCCATAACATCTTTTTTTCTCTCCCCCAGCATTTCTCTGTGACATAACTTCCTTTTCCTTTCAGGAAGCTCCTCCCCCCATGTAACTTGGGCTTCTTGAGACATAAGCAGGTCACATGTCCTATTAATGGGTGGGAAAGCTCTTCAAATCCAATTGCTACTACAGGGGGAGGGGGTGTCATCCTGGAAATTTACTCTCATGCGGAATGGGTTAAAGAGAAAACAACATATATATCAAGAAAGGGTATGAAAGTCTTCTAAATTCAGAAAGAAATAAGGGGCCAAATAAATAAGGTGAAGGAGAGAATAAATGGGGACTCTAAGAGCAGTAGGTAGGCTAAGGAATAAGAGGGCAAAGTAGTGGGAAGAAGTAAAACAGAAGAGTGAGGAGGGGTAAGGTAAATAAGGTGAAGATAGTAAAGAAAATAGGAAGGAGGAAAATACACAAATAATTATAGATTACAATGTGAGTGGCACAAATTTATCCATAAAACAGAAATGGATGGTTGATTAAAAATTTGATTTCAACATTATGTTGCTTTCAGGAGACATTATAAAATACAAGATACACAATGAGCAGGAGTAGCATTCAGTGTTTAAAAAAATAAGCAGGGATAGCAATCATAATCTCAGGAAAAGTTAATGTTAAAATAGATTTAATCAAATGTGAAAAATAGAAAATCTACACTGTGTCAGTAATATTATTCAATATTGTTTAAGACCATTTAAATACCCAGACTGTAGAAGGCCAGCTCTGAGAAAGTCCATTCTGGGATAAGATACAGGCCAGGTTTTCCCTGAGGCCTGTTCTTGCCCTTGGGCTGATAACATGGTATGTGGGCTCTCCATACCCTACTTCTGCATACACGTGCTGCTCAGAATGAAGGCTCTCCAAACCCCCTCGATATATATGTGCTCTCTCCAAAACCCCCATGGCACACACGTGCTAAATACCACCTGTGGGCTATTAAAACAATATTGTTTATGGCAAAAGGGGAACTAAGCATGAGGAAGTCATGCATTATAACAAATGTGTCATATGTGAATTTGTTGATCTGCTTGCCTAAAAGATATATAAGCCCTTTCCCTCTACATAATAAATGGAGCTGTCCTTTACTCGCCCACTTGGCCCGTGTTTTCTTTTCACTCTCTGCAGCATCCTTTTCACTCTCTGGTGGTAACGGTCACTGGCAGCAAGTGGCAGCAAGTGGCGGCACTAGACAGCATAAAACATGTGAGTGTATACTTACCAAAACAGACACAGGGATTACATGAAGATAAACATAAGACACTTTTTGTGCAGATAAACTCTGATCTAAAGAATTGAAGTAATATTTATTGTTCATTTGTAGAAAAACCAATATAATTTTTAAAATGACAGTCTTACCTAATTCAATGCCATCCCAATTAAATTGATAAAAATTACTTTACTGAGTTAGAAAAAAGTAGTAAAGTTCATTTGGAAGAACAGAAGTTCTGGAACTTCATAGAAACCAGAGAAAAAAGAAGTAAAGGAAGTAGATCCAGCAGTATCAGACCTTAAACTATATTATAAGGTGAGAGAATTATTGAAATGTAAAAAGGACAATTTTTATTAATTTAATTAAATTTTTCTTGTATAAATAAAACCTATGTAGCCAAGAACAGAAGGAACTAAGAAAATTGGGAAAAAACACTTTCATAGATAATCTCTCAGACAGGTTGTGATTATGCTGGAATATTGCTGTGATATAGGAAATGCTGAACTGGCTGATTTAGAAAAACATGGAAAGATTTGGATTTATGAAGATACTATTCACCTTCACAGAAACAAATGACAGGAGGAAATAAGCACAGAATAGTCTTAATTATACGTGTATGAGTGTGTGTATATATATAAATATATAAACATATTTGTGTATATGTATGAATACACACACATATATGTGTGTGTACATACATATGTGGGGGGGTGTATCCATGCTTAATTTCAGTCTTCTTAGGGTGAGAGGGAGGGGAAAAATAAGTAAAAAGTGCACAGTAGAGAACAAAAGAAAATCTAGGAGGAAATACAGAAAAGCTGGGCAGCTTTGAAAATAATGTATAATATCTATTATATAGATTTTCTTTATTTTATTTCTTTTTTTGGAGGGGGGAAGGCAAGGCATTTGGGGTTAAGTTACTTGCCCAAGGTCACACTGCTAATTAGTGTGTCAAGTGTCTGATGTCAGATTTGAACTCAGGTCCTTCTGACTCCAGGGCCGGGGCTCTACTCACTGTAGATTTTCTTGAAATGGAAATTTGTCTTATACTGAATATGCTCTTATGGTCTGTTTTATACATCGCAATATTTATTTTTTCATTTCTCATTTTGTATTTAAGTTTAATGTAAAAAAATTACCAAAAAGAAAGGAAAAAGGAATTTTTCAGTTGCCAGGTAGCAAAAATGAAACCATGTAAGCCTAGCAGAGCTCAGCCCCTTGCCATTGTGGCTGGTGCTATCTGATTTGGTTCAATCATGGCAAATTATTGATAAGGTAGATCATTTAATCAATATAAATGTAAAACTATAAACAGGCATTGAAGCCCCTGTGCCAAAAAGCCCAAACACCGGGCCCCGGGATGCTTGCCCCTGGCTTATTCAAAGAGCAGAACATAGGACAAGGGTCTCACTCTTTGTCAAGTGAAACTACAAATCAAGTTACTCACTCCACCTTTGGTGGAATATAATCTCTCTAGAGGCAAAATTTACTGCACAGCAAGACAATCACAGCTAGTCCTAATCCCTGGTTGCCATGGTGACTGGTTGTTGCCAAGGATACCTGGAATCCTGAGTTGCTGGCACTCAGGCTATTTCCTTATCAGGCCTCTATTATGATCCCTAGGTCAGGAAGATGGGAGGGTTTCTTCCCAGCTTTATCTTGGACTGCCAGCTAGATGCAGATTTAAATCATCAGGGGCTACAAAATACCAGGAGATACCCACAAATGCACACTTAGGGTACACAAAGGAACATACATCTTATATATTGAGATACAGAGGACAAAACAAAGATAGACATAGAGATGCAGAGGCAGAGACAGAGACAGGGACAGTGAGAAGCAGAAAAGGAGGAATATAGATACAAATTACAAAATGGTATGCACAAGGAGACATGTAAAGCAAGCAGCTGTTGCTATGATGCATGCATCAGGGAAGGGAGCAACATCATCCCAGACTCTCTGGTGACCTCAGTGATCTCCTCCTAGCCAGGAGAGAAGAAACTGATGACCAACAAGGTTAAGCTATTACATAGGGTCACACAGGCATTATGCATCAGAGGCAGCCTTTGAACCCAGGTCCTCTGACTCCATAGCAGCCAGTTCTTTCCAGAATACAATCCTGCCTCCCAAAGTAGCTTTTGCCACCAAACCATGGCTGCCCCAGGGGACACCAGGATTTGACTTTTAATTTTCTAAAAAGAACAGGTGAAGTACCGTAAGCTTTCATGTGAGTAACTGGGCTAATAACATAACAAATATAGGACAAACTTCATTTTTACCTGGTGAAAAATGCAATGTGCAAAGGATTTGTTCTTGATAACAGTGCCTGGCATATACATAGCAGGCACTAAATAAACACTTATTAGATTGGCTGTGTCTGTAAAAGTCAAGACGATACTTCTTCCCTCTCCAATGATCTTCTCTGTCTCCCCAAGATCTATCCTTAGGTTGAGGTCTTCAATTCACCAAAGAGGAAGCCCATGGGCTCAGCAGAATCCACCCCTTTCCTTCTGTTGGGGTTCACCTTAGGTGTCTATTTTGGTATGATGATGCTTGAAAATGGCTCACTGATGGAATTGTAGACCCAGAAGTGGATTTAGACAAGCTTCCACCTGGGAGCCTGGGTTGTCTTTTGCTGAATGCCGTGTTTTCTCTTCAAAGCATCAACATAGCTGTAGGCTTTTCATCAGGAAAGTATGAAAGTCTTCCATTTCAGTAAAAGTCCGTGTTTTTCCCTTTGAGATTATACTATCTGCCTGGATATGTTCGTTTGTTCATAAACTCATATTCTTTGCATTCTGGAATTTCATATTTCAAGCTCTCAGCTCCTTTAGGGGAATGGCTGAAAGTCCTTTGTATTCCTGTCTGTGGTTCCTTGGTACTTGAATTGTTTGTTTTCAGGCTGCTGGCAAAACATTCTTTTTCCCTCACCTGTGAACTCAGGATTTTAGCTGTAACGTTGCTGGGAGTTTTCATTTTGTGGGGTCCTTTCATTTGGGGGGTGATGTATAGATTCCATTTCCTCTTTGTTTTCTGGTTTTAAAAGGTATAGAATGTTTTCCTATTTGAATTCTTGAAATGTTTTATCTAGGCTCTTTTGTATGGCATAGCTTTCAGGTTGTCCAATAATTCTTAAATTTTCCCTCCTTAATCTTTTTTTCTATGTCACTTGTTTATTTTTTCTAATATGTTATCAATTCTTTCTTTTTAAATGAATAAGCTTAATTTTTTCTGTGTGTTTGTATAACATGAAGGCAGAATTCATGATTTCAAAGAAAATCATAAATATGCTTGAATGGTTCAGAATTGCAGGATATAAGGAATTCTCTAAGTAGAAGGCAGAGGAATTAAAGCATTTATTCAAACTCCAAAGTAGCAGACCCATGGACCACTGTCCCCAATTCAATACCCTGGCCAAAAGTTTCCGGGCCCAATAAGTCCACCTCACAAAAGTAACCAGGAGGTTACAGAAAAACATTATAACAGTAAGCCAAATCATATTCACGCTTCCCCCCAATGCTAGGGCCCTCCAGTAAGAAGATTACCCACTGGCCTCAAGCCCTTGCTCAGCACTCTCTGGTCTGCAGGCGGGTCAGTCCTGCTCTCAGTAGCACCTGCTGCTTCAGCTTCTTCTGCTTTGGCTTCTGCTTCTGCTGCTTCCACCACTCCTCCTTCTCCTGCCTCCACCACGTCTCAGTCTCCAAGCTGTGTTCTATTTTTATACAGTTGTCAGATGTCATCCAATCGACTAGAACATCATCTGAGTGACCAGAACCTAGGCACTTACTATTAGCTCTGGTCTTAGCAACTCCTCCCAGGACTCTGGGGGCTTTATGTCCACATCGGCTCAGCACCCAGTAGCTAGGGGTTTGGGGCCTACTTGGGAGCTAAGATAATAATCAGACCTCCCTTCATTGGCCCCACCAGGGGCCTCACCTGAAGCCTATTCAAATGGACGAGCGGAGAGGGAGATCTCATTTACTGATTGCCTTAACAGTTTGTTATATCACCTTAGTTATCCTACAAATTCCTTCCCTTCCCTCTCTCCCAGAGAACCATCTGATATGAACAATAGTATTTTATACAGACAAGAATTAACTCAGCAAAACTGATTGATGCATTAAAAAGGTCTGAAGACATGTGCAAGCTGCAACAACTGTAGACATCTTATCTCCACAAAAGAGTAGGTTGGGGTGTTCTCATATGTCTTCAATTTGAATTATGCTTGATCTTTATCATTTTTTAACATTTACTTTTGAATTTCCATTTCCATTGTGGTGATTATTGTGTATGTTGTTTTCTTGGCTCTGCTTACATCACTCTGTATCAGTTCATATAGATCTTTCCATGCTCCTCTGTATTCTTCAGGCACATCATTTCTCATAGTATAGCAATATTCCATTGCATTCGTGTACCAAAACTTGTTTAGCCATTCCCCATTAGCCACAGACATCTATTTGTTTCCACCTATTAGCTAATGCCAAAAGTTCTTGCTATAAATATTTTGGAGAATAAATGGCCCTTATCATCTTGGCTTCTGTAGTAGCAATTTGGATTTGAAGATCTTTCCCACCAATTAATAGGACATGTGACCTGCTTATGTCACCGGAAGCCTGAGTCATATGGGTTGGGAGGAGCGTCCTGACAGGAAAAGTAAGTTATGTCACAGGAAATGCTGAGAGAGAAAGATATTATGGCTACAAATGGTTGCTAATGGCCACCCTCGTGATTGTTAGAGCTGAACAGGCTGACTAAGCTGGACTGTGAGTTTGTTTTGGGGAACATCCCAGCAGTGTGTCAGAGAAGTTTTATGATGGCGAGTCTCTAGTCTGGGATATGGTGTTTTAAGCTCCTTTCTGTTATGATAAAGTGGGCTAACTGGTTGTGGGAGCTGAACATTCGGTTATGGGATTTGATTTTCTGGTGTCTGAATACATGTTATACTTCTTTTACCTTCTTTATGGAGAGTCTCTCACACCTTGTGATACAGAACTACATAGGCATATTCATGATTATCATTGATGTTGTGTTTATTGCCTTACTCTTTCAGTTTCCTTGAGGTATAAGGTCAATAATGGAGTCTGATTTAAAGGGCATGGACATTTTAGTTACTTTATTACACAGTTCCAAATTGCTTGATGAAATGGTTGTACAATTTCACAGCTCCGCCAAAAATATATTTATGTGCCTATCCTTTAGCAACCTCTCCAGCATACACTTTTGCCATTTTTCCCAATTTATTTATGTAGGCTCTAACCTCAGAGTTGTTTTGATTCATATGTAAGAATTATGTTAGCAGAAGGCAAGGCTTGCATAGTAAAAATAATGGGCAGATTTAATAAACTGAAATCTACACAGAAGTGAATGACAGTCTAAAAGAAGAGAAGCAAAACCCAAGAACATTTAAAGAAAATATGGTCACTGCACAGGAAACATATCTAGAATAAAGGATGCATACAGACAGCATAAGGATAAGAGATCTCCCAGAACAAAAGAATAAGACCAAAAACCTTAGCACATTAATGCAGGAAATTATACAACAGAACTGCCCAGACTTTCCAAAGATAGAAAATGAAACATCAAATGTTAAAAATGCATAGATCAACTCTAGAAAAGAACCAGCACCAAAGGTACAATTTCCAAGATTCATGGTGTTTGAATTTGATAATTCAGCTGAGAAACACCAAGTTCAACAAGCAGTGGACAAACACTGGCCATACCCTGCCTATCAGAAAAAAAAAAAGGGATAAAGAGGAGTGTGTGATGTGTGTGGGTCAATTTGAGGATTAGCAAAGAAAGAGAATTAACACTTGTGGTCTGAGGAAGTGAAGAATCTTCAGGGCAATGGGTGAGGAGGAGGGAAAGATTTAAAAAAAAGGAAAGAAAAAGGAGGGAAGCCATATTTTGGTAGTTAGACAGGAAGTCTACTGGACTGAGAGGGGTGAAGTGATGTAGTAGGAAGGCCAAATTTATGATCTCAAAAAGGATCATATAAATATCTCAATGGTTCGAAATCATTGGGTATACAGAATTCTCCAAGCAGAAGGCATCAAAAAATTTATTCAGGGCCCAGAGCAACAAATTAGCGAACCAACCTCCCCATTCCAGTATTGTGAACACAAGCCTCCAGGCCCAGTAGGCCCACCTCACAAGAGTAGCCAGGAGGCCACAGAAAAATAAGATGGCATAAATCATATTCACCGGCCTCCAGACCTCCCTTGACTCCTGGGTCCACACAGGGGTCGGCTCTGCTTCGGATTTTTTTCCAGCTGTAATTTCTTGCCTCTCCTCGCAGCCAAGCCTCTGGCGTTCTCAAGTCCCGCCTCAATGACTAGAGATCACAGTCCAGAGACCCATTGGTTCCGG
>CM053622.1:438911903-438941262 GCA_028646595.1 Phalanger gymnotis
CTAAGCCCATTTTGCCTTACTGGCACAAGTGAGGAAATAAATAAATAACCAGAAAAAAAGGGAAATAAATAACCACAAAAAAAAAAAAAGGAAAGCAAAAAAGGAACTAATAAGCAAAACCCCAAAGAGAAAGGGTACCAGGAGGAGGTGGTCAGGGGTGAGGAGAAAAGAACATTTGGGAATACATACAAAAATTAAATACTAAAGTAACTGAAGGAACAGAGTACTACATTTATAACCAGAGATGGGAAAAATCTTAAATTTGAGAAGCCCTAATATTAATTTAAAAAAAAAGGATTTATTATGCACTATCTTTGTGCTACGCACTGTGCTCATTAAAGGAGAGACAGAAAGAGGCAAAAGACAGTCCCTGCCCTCAAGGAGCTTTTAATCTAAATGGGGAACTCATATTCTAATAGGGGGTGCTACAGTTTAATGAAGGATCTTATAGGTTTTTTTTTCTTTTTTAAATTGATTTATTTGTTTTTAACATTCACTTCCATGAGATTTTGAGTTTTTAATTTTCTCCCCTCCTCTTCCCCCCCCCACCAAGATGGCATGCAACCTGATATAGGTTCCACATATACATTCATATTAAACATATTTTCACATTAGTCATGCTGTAAGGAATTAGAACCAATGGGAGAAACCACAAGAAAGAAATGAAACAAAACAACAAAAAGAACAGATCAAATAGTACGCTGATATCTGCATTCAGACTTCATAGTTCTTTCTCCAGATTTGGACAGCATTTTCCATCAGGAGTCTTTTGAAGTTGTCTTAGATATTTGCATTGCTCAAAAGAGATATGTCTGTTAAAGTTAGGAAAAGAGCTATGTCTATTAAAGTTAGTCGTCACACGATATGGATGTCGCTGTGTACAATATTCTCCTTGTTCTGCTCACTTCAGTCAGCATCAGTTCACATGAGTCTTTTCAGGTTTTACTGAAGTCCACCTGCTCATCAACTCTTATGGAACAATAGTATTCCATTACATTCATATTCCATTACTTCTTCAGCCATTTCCCCATTGATTGGCATACCCTCAATGTCCAATTCTTGGCTACCACAAAAAAGGCTGCTGTAAATATTTCTGTACATGTGGGTCTTTTTCCCATTTTTGTTATTTCTTTGGGATACAAACCTAGAAGTGGTATTGGTGGGTAAAAGGGTATGCCCAGTTTTATAGCCCTTTGGAGATCATTCCAAATTGCTCTCCAGAATGGTTGGATTAGTTCACAACTCTACCAACAATGCAGTAGTGTTCCAATTTTCCCACAAATTCTCCAACATTTATCATTTTCCTGTTTTGTCATATTAAACAATCTGATAGGTTTGAGGTGATGCCTTAGAGTTGTTTTAATTTGCATTTCTCTAATCAATAGTGACTTAGACCATTTTTTTCATGACTATATATAGGTTCAATTTCTTCATCTGAAACTTCCTGTTCATATCTTTTGACCCTGGCTTGTGGGAGTACCTTTCTTCCTGTACTGCTCCACTTCCACCAGAGTAAGAAGCACCTTTCATATTAATCCCCCAAGCTTCCTGGGGGGAAGTCTCCAGCTACCAGCACTTGAGGCTCCAGCACACAAAGCCACTGACCAGGACCCTGGAACTGAAGGACAAGAAGCTTGGGACAGTGGCCCCTGTACTCTAACAGGAGAGCTCAACTTTAAAAGCCAGGAAATAGGCAAACAACATGGGCAAAATACAAAAAGTGAATACAGAGCATAGAGAATTTCTATGGGGATAGGGAAGATCAAAACACAAACTCAGAATAGAACATTGTCACTATATGGGACGTTTTTACTGTTTTAGAATGCTTGTCTTTGATTGAGCCTTACTAGGTGCAAAGCCCCAGGCCCAAACCCCTATCTACTAGGTGCTAAGCCTACGTGGGTGTGAAGCTCTCAGGGTCCTAAGGTTAGTTGCTAAGACCAGAGCCAATAGTAGGACCCTGAGTTCTGGTCTCTCAGATAACATTTGGTGATGGCTAAAGAGTGTATAAAAAGAGAGAACAGAGCTATGTGCAGAGGCTCTGACTCCTGGAGGAGTGTTGGCACAGGACTCTGGGCAGGTGCTCTAAGAGCCTCCTGGCTCACCCAGATGTTGATGGTTTCTTGGTAACTATGAATTGAATTTGGTCTGTTTATAATATGTTTGTAATTGTGTTTGCTCTGAAGTTCAGGGTGCTGGCTTTTTCCCCTGAACTAAGTGAATGATACTATAGGTTGGGTTGAAATAAGATTGTTAACCCCCTAACATTACTTTCCTTAGTAAAGCAGATCAAAAGAACCTGTGCTAGCAGCGTTCTTGTTGGGCTTGTGTTGGTCTTTCAATCCCACAGCAGCTGCTAGCCGAATTGTTGCAATAAATGGTGTAGCTGGGTAGGATCTGCATATTAAAAGGAAAGTATGGCACTTTGGGGTACTAGGATGGTTGAATGTTTCCCAGTTTTTAGATTGCTCTTTGTACTTAGGGTGGCTATGGTTCTATGGAGCCCCAGAAGCAACAAAGACCTGAAGGAAAGAAAACAGGCTGGTGGAAGTGACGGGAGTGGTTTCCCTGGGGCCCAGAAGATAATCCCTCCTTCTAAGGGCTCGAGTTGATAAGCCTGGCTCCGAAGGACTGTGTTGAAAGGGTGAATGTTTTGAGACTGTATTGTATGCAGAGTTTTGAAACAGGAGCAGAAAACTGCCTTTGTACAGACTTCAGAGAAAAATCAGAGAATGGCCTTTGTGCAGATTTGGCAGGAGAAGCTGGTGAAGAGAGAAAAAAAGCCAATGGTGGCCGCCGACATATTAACCCAGACAGAGCAGAGGAATGCTTGCATGGGAGCTTTGGAAGGGTGAAAGCAGTGAGCTGCCCTTCAGCCGACTCTGATGGGATGAGACTGTAGGTGGATGGTGGCTGCCAACATATTGACTGCCTTCTTGAAAACCTTGAGGTGAATGCAAAGGTGGAGAACTGCCTACTTCCAGATCTGGATTCCAGCAGAAGCCAGGAGAGGCCAGCCAAAGCTAGACAACCAGGAATCCAGGGGCTTGGAATTCAGTCCTGGGTCGAGACGGAAACTTTGCAGCAAGGAGCTAAGTGTGCCTTTTTGCTGCCTTCCCCTAGGGCTGTTTGGGACCCAGGAAGGAGGGGTGGATTTGTTTATGGTAGGGTGGGGGAAGTGCCTTGGACCCCCAGGGACCCCACCTTGTTGGATTTATTGCCCAGCTTCCCCTCAGGACTTGGAAGCAGGGACTGGAACAGCATGGAGAGGACAGACCCCCAACAGAACTTTGTTTGGATGTTTTGAGTTGAGACTTTGGGTGCCAAGAGGAGACATGCAACAGCAGTGTGGGGTGAAGGACCCAACCTCAAGAAGTACTTTACTTGGACACTCTGTATTAACTAAGGAGATTAACTTGCTTTGACCTAGGGGTAGACATTTGAATTGTAAACAAGTATTTTGGGAATGGTTGATTGAAGGGGTGGATTATATTTGTGTTGTAAACAAGTATTTGGGAATGACGCTGAATGTTTTGTTTTCTTGTGAATGATGTTTTAGTTTCCTTCTTGATTGGATCACAATGTATAATGCTTCTATTTGTTCCAGGATCCATGGCCCATTTAGATCCATTTAGATTTTTGTTAGGCCATGGACCCTGGAAGGGTAGTGTAGTATCAATTAAGTTGGAACTTTTTTTACTGCTTTAGAATGATAAATTGTGTCTTTGATTGAGCCTTACTGGGTGCAAAGCGCCAAGCTCAAACGCCTATCTACTAGGTGCTAAGCCTATGTGAGCGTGAAGCCCTCAGGATCCTAAGGGGAATTTCTAAGACCAGGGCCAACAGTAGGAGCCTAAGTTCTTATCGCTCAGATGACCAGAGGCTAAAGAGTGTATCAAAAGAAAGAACAGAGCTATTTGCTTGGGACTCTGAGACACAGGAGGAGTGGCACGTGACTCTGGGCCTGCCATTGTTATGAGCATCCCGGCTCATCAACCCAGATTCTGGTTTCTTGCTAACTATGACCGGTATTTGGTCTGTTTATAATGTATCTTTGTAATTTGTTTGTATTTGCTCTGAAGTTCAGGATGTTGGCTTTTTCCTCTGAACTAAGTGAGTTTATATGTACATGTTGGCTTAAAGCAAGATTGTTAACCCCCTAACACTACTTTCCTTAGTAAAGCAGATCAAAAGAACCCATGTTGGCAGTGTCGTTGTTGGGCTTGTGTTGATCTTTCACCACCACCCCACCACCCCAAAAACAGTTGCTATCTGAATTGTTGCAACACTCATTGAGGAAATTCTCATTCCTTTTAACCTTCATTATATTCCTTTAGGCTCCTCTAAGCAAGATCCAGAACCCACAAGCTTTTGATCTCACTAAAGCCTGGTTAGCTGCCTTCCTGTCTGTTTCTGTCTAATTTTGTCATCTGTAATCTGTGTTGGAGACAAAGATCCTTAAGGCATATTCTCCCAAGAGGAGGCCAATATTGAATGGAAAGAAATTTCCTAGAGATTAAAGACTTGCAAGGGTATTCTTGACTTTTAGTAGTTATGGAACTCTTAAGTCTGCAAGTCTGTATGTTTTGAGTCACTTGAAGACTATCTGGTCATGTTCAGGGAGCCAATAATCAGCCTTGGAGAACTTCAGGTAACTCAGTCCTGCCAGACCAGGCTTTGATCTGAACAGATAAATGACACTTCGAGAAAATTATACCTAAAACCCATCAGAAGGCAATTGGCTATGAATTGTCTATTTATTGATTCTGTGTTATCTATAAAACAAAACCAGCTGTCCCTAAAGGGAGAAAAAAACCTTATCAGCTAAGGGTATAGTGGAGGGAGTAGATGAAAATGAATACTGTAAGAGTTGAGGAAGCACCTCTCTAGAGAAAGTAGCTTCAGGGGTCAAAGAAACAGAGTTAAGCAGTTACATAAATAGAAACCTTTAGGCCATACTTTTTCATACCCCTCTTTCTTTTCCTGGTAAGAACCGCAATAAGCTTGATTGATTCTATCTTGAAGGAGACCTTCACTATCTTAGAGATTTACTCCCAACATGGGACATTCTGATTAAGACTTGACCACAGAGAAAAATATCGTTCCACAGCAACAAACCTGATATTTAGCGATTTCTGTAACCCCTAAGGTTTGCACACTTTCCCATTTTCTTTTCTAATGAATGCTGCTGAGTGACTTTGTACTCTAAGCAAGCCTAAAAAGCTATAAAAATCCAATCTGTACTCTAAGTTGAAATTGCTACCAGCCCAAGCAGTCCTCCTTAGTACACTAATAAACTTCTTTTCCTTTCAGTCCGCTTCTCATGTTCTGACCCTCCAATCCTGCATACTTCATGGTACATGAGATACTCCCTAGAATCTCATGGAACCCAGGCTGGAAGTTTCCCCAGTGGTACTCTTGCTAAATATATGTATGAGAACTATGGGTCATATGCTGCAAATATTAGGGGAAATGGCATTTATTAACAAGGAATAGTGAAAAATTGCAGTGACCTCTTAAGGTATCACTATCTTTCCCCATCCTAAACTATTGGGGAATAAAGAAACAAAGGACCTTTCTAATGGAGGGCATACTTTGACTGGAACATGAAAGCAGGAAAAGTACAGAATTAGCTGCTAATTCACTCCCCACCCCTAGCACTCCTCTAGCACCTCTATGCTCATCCTTCCATTGAACCTGAGGAGAAAGGGGCAGGTTGAAAGATTCCTTGGCATTGGGGCAGCTCAAGAAAAGGACAGCCTCCTTTGTCTTCTCCCATAGAAAATAAGACTAAGAATAGTACTTCCTCAAAACAAGGACTTATCCCTCAATGCCTAGTTCAGAAAACAGGACACCCAGAGCAGGAAACCATTTCTGTTTATTCTTCCTTTAAAGAGATACCAACTTAGGAAAATAGTGAAGGATTTCCCTAAGCCTAAAAATATTCCCAGTTAAATGCTGCTCCCCTTTTTCCATTACCAGAGGAAATCTCCACAGTTCATCACCCTTACTGACACAACCTATCTCCCTAGATCAGGTCTGAAGAATTCCTTTCAAATGCATTCTGTGATGGATCTTACCTCAAAACAAACAAGGAATATTTTCTGCAGGTTATGCTGTTACAACCCCTCATCAAGCTCTTGGAAAAGTACATCTCTACCATGTACATTCAGCTCATGTTGCTAAACTTATAGCTTTAATCTGAGATGTCATTTATAAAACAGCCTATCATATATGAGGTCTACCTACCTATTGCTACCTAGATAGACAGACAGACAGATAGATACACACACAGACAGTATGCCTTTGGTGTGGTACATTATTTGAAGAGTATTTTGGAAACAGAAGGGCTTCCTTATGTCTACTAACAGTCCAATAATGGCCAGATTCCAGGTACGAGTCTTTCATGATGCTGTTCTTTGGCCACTAAAGATAACAGTCATGCAAGTCAAAGTACATGCACAATTTCTCTTTTTATAAATTTCTGCTCCAGGAGTTTGAGATTCAAACTGGATCCACTGGACTAGATAGCTAAAATGAAGGAGGCCCAGAAACTTGCCTCACCCAAAAAGAAACATAACTGGCTCCAATGTGATTTCTCCATGGATCTGTATGGGATACAAAAGACCAGGTACAGTACCCTACTGGTCCCTAAGTACAGACCCATTAGTAACAGCCCTACATAGTCTAACCCATTCAAAAAATATCTAGTTAAGATTTTATCAAATTGGTGGTGAGGGAATTTTTCTGCTGCAACAAAGGAAATAAGCATACACTAAGTGTTTAATATGTGCCAGGCACTGTACTAAGGACTTTACAAATATTATATCTCATTTGACCCTTACAACAACCCTGGGAAGTAGGTACTATTATGATTCTCATTTTACAGTTGAGGAAACTGAGGCAGAGCTTAAGTGACTTACCTAGGGTCACACAGCTAGTTAAGTGTCTGAGGCTGGATTTGAACCACGTGGTGTCTTTCTGACTCCAAGCCCAGCATTCTAGCCATTGCCCTATGTACCTGCCCAGTGAAAAGGCCAACTTTCTCTTGTTCTGTCTGTAATTTATACAACTCTGAAAAACCTATAAGGATTTGTCAAGGTCAGAAATATGTCTCTGTAGTCCATCTACAATTAGAATTCTTATAATATGCTTTATTTGCATGCTTGATGGCCATAACACTTGCCAAGATTCTTTTGAATAATGTATATCCTATATGAGGAATTCTGTATCAAGTGTCTAGTGACTAAGGGAGCACAGTTTAACAACTCTTCAAATCTTCCACTGCCCCTATTCTCCCCATCCCCAGAACTCAAGACAAGTGGAAAGAACTAATGGACTGAAACTTTAACTGGCCAAATTATGGAACAACTTTATTCCCAGTAGGATGTGCCACCAAATGTTATTATATTCTAATCTACCTCTTAAGAATCAAACTGTTTTTCTACCTAGGAAATAGTTACAAGCAGGCCAAGCAGGCTCTAGCTTTGGTTCTAATCAGTATCTACAGACTATGTTCTAGTGCATTCTACAATAACTATTTTATTGGAAGCTTTCTAGATTTTGCTCAATTCTCAGTTGCCTGTGCTCAGGCCCCACCCAGGGGCCCACTCTACTGTTCAAAACCAAGATATTAGGATTGTTAGAAGGAACACTTGCACAAAGGATCTGAGATGGAAAGGGCTTCAACAGGTACTGTTAACTGCTTCCACTACTGTCAAACTTAGAGATATTGATAACTAGGTCCATATTTTCCAGTGCAACCAAGTCATCTCTCCAGAGCTTACCCATTAGACCATTCAAATTGCAAATCACTCAGAAGGAAGCATCCCCTGAAGCAGACAATTCCAAGAAGTAGACAAAACTCTTCATTGACAGATGATGGGCCACAACATGGACACTTTGTCTTTCTGCTCACTGTGTGTTCTACTTTACAGGCTTTCTACAGATTCAACACTAAGTTGATTCCACTACATCAAAATAATGTGGCAGCTCTTGCTAGTCATAGTTTTACTCAGGAACTTCCATTCTATTCAAGGCTGTGTTAAGAGATGCAAAGTATTCAGAATAAGTAAAGTAATAGTTCCATTATATTTTATCTTGGTCAAGTCATATTTAGATGACATTAGAAAAAGATATAAGGAAATATTCTAGTAGAGGGTGAGTACGAGGGTAAGAAGATTAGAAAATATCCAGACAAGGACTGGTTAAAGGAATGAGGCACATAGAGTCAGGGGAATTAAGACACAGAAGTAACATAACTGACTTTCTAATACTGACAAGTTATCATACAGATGAGGGATTCAGGTTGTTCTGCTTGGCCCCATCTGCAGAACTGAGAGAAATGAGTGGACACTGCAGAGAGCCAGGTTTAAATCTGGTGGACATAAAAAATGATTAGCAAGGAAGAGTTAACAAAAAGTAGAATAGGCTACCTTGGGAGACTGTGGGTTTACTCTCATTAGAGGTTTTCATGAAGATAGAAAACCTACTTTTGGGATGCTGTAGAAGGGATCCCTGGTTGGGTAGATTGGACTGGATAGCCTTTAAGGTAGTGGTTAGCTCTTTGGTTCTGTAGGTCTGTTTTGAAGCCCATTTTACTTGGCCCTAGACAACAGAACTAAGAACAGAGTGCAAATTGTATAGTCGGGTAGTCTATGATTCTGAAAAGGACAAAGAAATATGAATAAAAATCATGAGTCATTGTATTTACAAGGTTTCTCTTCATTACGCTTTCTTTTATGCTAAAATGTGCTCTCAGATTGAAACTTCTGACCATCAATATTTTCAATAATGTTTCTTTCCCATATGAATTCTCTGATGTTGAGTAACATGTGCCCTCTGGGTGAATGCTTTGCCACAGTCATTACATTTGTAGGGTTTCTCTCCAGAATGAATTCTATGATGTCGAGTCAGGTTTGCCTGCTTGGCAAAGGCTTTGTGACACTCATTACATTTGTATGGTTTCTCTCCAGAGTGAATTTTCTGATGTTGATTTAAGTTGGCCCGCTTAGTAAAGGCTTTTTCACATTCATTACATTTATAGGGCTTCTCTCCAGAATGAATTCTTTGATGAAGATTAAGTTGAGAAAAGTAGCTATAGTCTTTTCCACATTCATTACACTTAAATGGTTTCAATCCAACGTGAGTATGCTGATGTCGATTAAGATTGGATCGTTTGGTAAAGGCTTTCCCACATCCATTACATTTATAAGGTTTCTCTCCAGAATGAATTCTCTGATGTTCAGTAAGATTTGCCCACTTAATGAAGGCTTTCCCACATTCATTACATGTAAAAGGCCTCTCTCCAGAATGACGGGCATAATGAACATTAACTTGTGAAATTCTCCCACATTCATTACAGTTAAAAGGTTTCTCTCTAAAATGAGGTTGCTGATGTTGAGTAAGGTCTAACCTCTTAGTAAAGCCTTTACTACATTTATTACATTTATAATAATCTGGACTGTCCTCAGAATGAATTCTCTCATGTTCAGCAATGTTTACCCACATGGTAAACGTTTTGCTACATTCATTACACGTATAGGGTTTCTCTCCAGAATGATGGTCATAATGAAGATTAAGTTGTGAAATGTGGCTAAAGGCTTTCCCAAATTCATTATATAGAAAAGGTTTCTTTCCTGTGCAGATTCTTTGACACTTAATTAGCCCTAAATTATCTTTGAAGTTCTTTCCATAGGTATCATATTTACAGATGTTTTTTACTACATGACTCTGTTCTGTATCTAGGATTGGTCTCAGGCTGAAACTTCTCCCAAATTCATTACCCTCAAAGCTTTTCTCATTACTGGAGATCTCCTTAGGTATTACAGTTTCTTGCTTCAAATGCTCATGGTAGCCTTGCTGCCTCACTAGTCTCCCATAACAGTGAATGGCTTCTCTCAGTTTGAAGTTCCAAGAACTATATTTTCTGGGTCTTTCCATTACTGCTCCCTGAGGTGATCCTTCCACAGATGTTTCCCACTTTTCAAATGATGCCTTGGCTTCAAGACTGATGTCAGAATCTGAAAGAAGTTTAAAAACATCAATGTCGCCTGTGGTAGAAGGAAACTGTTGTGGTAGAAGTGGAATAACAAAATAAGGGGAAAAAACGCCTCTGATGAAATAGTTGTTATTTCTATGGCTGCTTTAAAGTTAACAATATACTTTTCTCAAAACAACCCTGTGAAATAGGTAGCAAAAATATTATTATAATCACCATTTTCTGGATGAGGAATTTAAGATACTCTCAGCCCCTGTCAACAGGTCCTAAAGGTTTTGGAGTTTCTTGGATCAACATTTCCAATGTGTTTTCTTTCTGACAGACAAAATGAGCTGTTGCTTGCAATAAACTCCTATCAGCTAGTTTTCATTTACTCAACAGACAAGTACCTCTTAGGGCTTCACTTTCTAGCATCCATGGCACTTCCCCATGTTCCAACTGGGAGATGACATCTGGTTTGGAAGCTGAAAGCCCTATTCATGGAAAAGAAAAGTGAAATGGATATTTGTGTGGTAGAAAAATCATTTCAAAATACAATCCAAAACTCTACATATTTAGAAAGGAGAGAATATGCTAATTAGCCACAATTTAAAGGACTTCGAGGGTACTCAATGTTACATCCCCACAAAATAAAGGAGGATGGACCATAGGGCTGATAAGAACACAAATCTTCTACCTGTGGAAATATTGCACTGGGCTCTTGGCAGAAAATTTGGACACAAAAGGATAAAGGAATGGAAAAGGACAGTATCCAGGTTAATAATGGGGGGAAGAAACTGCCCCATTTTCAGTTCTACACTACAAAAGGATCAATATTCTCTGGCTTCTATACTAAAAAATAAAATCCATTTAATACTTTTGAAAGCCTATGGTCTTTAAAAATCAGTGATTTTGAATCATAAGGGGGAAATTTACCAAGAAAAACCAAGTTCCTGTAGTTCTCCAGCAACACATCCCTGTATAAGTCCTGCTCAACAGGGTCCAGCTGCACAAGTTCTTCCCAAGTGAAGTCTGGAACAACATCCTTGAATGTCACTGATTCCTGAAACACAAACACAATTCTGCTTGCCCAGGACCAGCTAGTTCCCTACATTATTCATAAGGGTGAGGTTGACAGCACTGAAGAAATGAATAGGGTGTAAGACACTGATAAAATAGCAAAGTGACAATATAATTTGTAATCTACTAGATGTAGTTACCATGTGCATCACTTATATCAGAATTGGCAGTGGGTGTGGGGAATACAACAGAAGAATGTGATATGCCTCCTGCTTTTATGGAACTTAAAATTCTGAAAAGCACTGAATCCTATTAGACAGCAAGAACTTACCTCTATTAATTAGTCTCACAATTCTTGTTGCTATTTAAGGATCCCCTTGGGACATACAGCATGCTCTTAATTTGTTCAAGTCTACCCTTGTTACTTGTCTTCTAAGGAGAGAGGGTGAATTTTAAATGAGACATTCACTAAAACCCAAAGAATGAATTAAATTCACCCTAAGATGGATGTAATTAACACTAACATCAATCTCACTCCAAATATTAATTTCCAATTAAATATAACATAGTTACAACCCTCCAATATTAATCAAAGATTATTTGTTATCCAACAGAATCATTCATACCTCCAATGTTACCAGTTTAATAACAAAATATACTATATGGTCTTTAAAATAACTTCTTATCCATAATTCCTCTCCTATCAACAAGATGCTTTCCTCAAAATTTCCCATTCCTGTCAGTATTAATACATATAGGGAAGAATATGGACTCAAAAATAATAACAATCCCCATCCCACCCCACCAAAATATAAGGATCAGATCAGAAAGTACGGTTCCTCTATGACTAAAGTTAAGAATGAGTCTCTACTCATTTCTTCCCTTCTGCACATTCCTCCTCAAATTCTGGTTATTCCCAGTACAAATATATCCTTTAAAAATCCACCTAAGTCCTTGTTCTATCCAACTCACCTGAAACAAATGATTATGTAATCTCCTACATCCTTCCTTCTGCTGCTACCTTCCTCTATGTCCTGTGCCCTCTTCACTAATAGGAATTCTGATCAACTATGAACTTTTTCCTCATCTCTTTCCATATTATCTCAATGGAAGCTTGGTTGTCACCAAATCATACCATATTCTCCAATGGTTTCTCCTGGATGAACCTCAACTTTTTTCCACTCCACCAAATATAATGGAAAAACAAATCTGTTCTTCATTGCCTGGGACCAGGTCTAGACCACTTCAAAAACCTTCAGAGAGCAAAAATGTCATCAACACATACACCCCTTTCATAAGAGCAGGCTGCAACCAGAAATAACATTCAACTTTTGCCCAATATTTCCATAAATCCTCCAAAGAGAATCTATGCAACATGTTGAAGGCTTTCTACTGCTAATGGTAGGATTTCATGTAAACAGTAAAACCTGAGGTATCTGCTATGCTTCCCCTATTGCAAAAATACAATAGGTATCATATTGAATAAAGACACTCCAAAGTCTAAGGACAAAGTCAGAAAATGCCTAATATAGAATATTACAAATTAGCCTCTTTCCTGAGAAATCAATAAATAAATATTTATTAAGTTCCACTGGAACAGGGTCAGCTAGGTGACATAGGAGCCAGGAAGACTCATCTTCCTGAATTTCAGATCTGGCCTCAGATACTTACTAGCTGTGTAACCCTGGGCAAGTCACTTAACTCTGTTTGCCTCAGTTTCCTCAAGTGCAATGAGATGGGAAAGGAAGTGACAAATCCTTATCTGTCAAATGAGCTGGAGAAAGAAATGGCAAACCACCCCAGTATCTCTCCCAGAAAACCCCAAAATGGAGTCACAAAGAGTCAGACATGACTGAAACAACTAAATAACAAATATACCAGGCACTAATCACCTCAATGGAAGTCTGGCTCTCCCTAAATCAAAACGTATTCCCCAAAGACTTTAATGTAGAAAAGCCCCAGCTTCTCCCACTCCCCCCAGACACAATGGCGTCCCTGGCAACCCTATCTCTCTGTGTGCCAAGGAGATCAAGTATTTTCTGGCTGAAAGACTTTCTGAGACCTTCTGGCCTCATTATGGGAATTCTTACATTAGTTAAAACTTCTCCAAGAAATGGTGAAAGACAAAGTCAATATCTTCACTTTATTATTCATCTTTCAGAGTTCTTCAGATAAGTCAGCTGAGAGTTGCTGTATCTCCAAGTAGCATTTTCTTAGCTCATTTCTAGTTTGGCCTTGATTTTTAACAGTTTACTCCCTTCTAGACAGAAAACTCAACAAATCCTTGTTGACAATAAATATGACAACATGACTTTATGGTTCCTCAACCTCACTAATTTCCTTTTCAAACAAATAAAAAAAATACTATTGTTTATGGTGTGATGTTACTTATTTATGGCCTACACAGGAGAATACAATCAAAAGAGCACTGGATGGGTAGAGAAATGAGCTGAGTTCTAGGTTTCAGTTCTGCTACTAATTATCTAGTGATCTAGCATCACTTTACTTCTCTGGACTCTATATCTGTTTCCTCATCCAAAAAATGAGTGTTGGACAAGATGATTCCCTAAAGCCTGTACCAGTTCAAAACACCTAGGAATCAAATTCATCCCTTCATTTTCTCCACAAGAATAATATAAGATACTTGATTAAAAACTTTGCTAAAATTATCTCTGCTGGAATCCAACTGCTTTATTAATATAGTAGACTGTTTCAAAGACATACTATTCAGTTTGTAGGACTTTGGTACCTCCTCCTCATTTTTGAGCATTTTACTATTTATGGCAAAGCCTATTTTTGCTACTTACTAACACTTCTATTGAAAAGGTTGGTGAACATCCAGAGAAAGAACTGATGGAATCTGAATGCAGATCAAAGCATGTTATTTTCACTTTCTTTTCTGTGTGTGTTTTTTTTTTCCTTTTGCAAGCTGTAATGGTTTTTGCAAACAGTTTCTTCTTTCACAACATGAGTAATATGGAAATAGGTTTTACATGATTGCAATATATAACCTATATCATATTGCTTACCATCTTAGGGAGAGAGGCAGCAAGAAAATTTGGAACTCAAAATTTAATAAAACATGAAGGTTAAAAATTGTCCTTACATGTAACTGGAAAATATAAGATACTATAAAAAATGAGGGGGAAAAAAGGCTAGTGACAGAAGTTCAATGACAAAAATAAGAATTAGTGCTTATTTATGAATTTGATTTTCCATATCACCAGTAAGAAGTGACAGTTGATTATTTCTTAACATCAAATACAATAAAAGCATTCAATCAATTAGTCTAGTAAACAAAAATTTATTAAGTACTATGTGCTAGGCACTGTGCTAAGCAAAAGGTATAAAAAGAAAGCAAAAGCATGGTCCCTGTCCTCAAGGAGCTAGCATCCTAGTGGGAGAGAAAACATACAAATAACTAGGCACATAAAAGATGTATACAGTGTGAATAGAAGATAACCTTGGCGGGAAGCCACTGGTGGCAGGACAGAATAGTAAAAGTCTCCTTTAGAAGGTGGGATTTGAACTGAATCTTGAAGGAAGCCAGGGAACTGAGGAGGTGGCAATAAGAACATTCCAAGATGGGAGCATCCCATGTGAGGAACAGCAATGTGGCTAGATCAAAAAATAATTGGAGGGGAATAAAGTGTAAGAAGACTAGAAAGGTAAGAAGGGACCAGGCTGTGAAGAGCTTTAAATGTTAAACAAAGGATTTTATATTTGATTCTGAGGGTAGAAGGGAGCTACTAAAGTGTACTGAGTAGTGAGGTGACATGGTCAAATCTGCGCTTTAAGAAAATCACTTTGGGCTTTCCTTCTCTCTCTTTCTGTTGGAGCTTCCCGTGGAGAGGCGGCTATCTCTTCACCGGCGCCCTCAGACCTCTCATGAAGCCTAAAATCGTCAAGAAGAGGACCAAGAAGTTCATCCGGCACCAGTCCGATAGATATGTCAAGATCAAGAGAAACTGGCGTAAACCAAGGGGCAGTGACAACAGGGTGCGAAGACGATTCAAGGGCCAGATCTTGATGCCCAATATTGGTTATGGAAGCAATAAGAAGACAAAACACATGCTACCAAGTGGATTCAGGAAGTTTTTGGTACACAATGTCAAAGAACTCGAGGTGCTCCTGATGTGCAACAAATGTTACTGTGCTGAGATCACTCACAATGTATCCTCTAAGAATCGGAAAGTTATTGTTGAGAGAGCAACTCAGCTCGCCATCAAGATCACCAATCCAATGCTAGACTGAGGAGTGAAGAAAATGAGTAAAGAGCTTTGCACATTTTTATTTGTGTTAAATAAATCCTCGAAATACAAAAAAAAAATCATTTTGGCAGTCATATGAATCTCTAACTAAAACTACATGCACTTTGAAGATGCTTTTTAGTCACCCATTAAAACACAAGCAATTTCCACTTACATTCAGTAGATTCATAGATAATGGTTATTCTTGCCAACAAATCATAATCTCTGAGCCTCATTTTCTTCATTTGTAAAATGACAGAGTTGGAATACAACTCTAACACCCTTTGATCAAAAATTGTTAGCAGAAAGCATTTAATTAGTCTTAAGTTTAACTTATTGCTTTTACCATGATCTAGCAAACACTTTGGAGAAAAAGAAAATCCCTATAGTCCATGTATGGCTTGGGAATTTTAAGGGAGAAAGTGGTCCCATAGACTAAACACAATTTCTTCAATTGCCTAATCCAGAAAACATGTTTAAAAATGTGTTAGAATATATAACCTTTAGTAAGTTACTAGACAACCCTTTTTTTTTCCACATATCATGGTTAGAATATCATCAGTAATGTGAGATTATAATTCTAAGAATATCATTTTGAGTATGACTGAGCATTTAGCTAATTTTCACTCAAGTATTCGTTACCCAAATAACTGAATGTTAGTCCCAGTCCCAGTGAGTGCTTTTAAACCTATTCCTTACTTTTACAATTTAGTAAGCTAGGTTTCTTCTTTTAACAGTTAGTTACATGTCTCGTGTTCAAGAGCACATATTTTGGCACATATTTGCCATGTACTTCAATTGCTCTTTACTTTCCCAAATGTTGGCCTTGTTATTCTAATAAGGATATGAAGTCTTTGTGATACCAAGGACTATATTTCATGTTTCTTTTATAAGAAACATGATAAAAACATAAATGAATGAGTGCAGGTTAAGTAGAGAAGGCACCAGGATGTGAAGCATGTTCCCAATGAATCTATCAACCAGGATGGGCCCAGTCTCTTGGGAGAAAATAAAAGACTTAGAACTCTGGACATGACTTGGTTAGACACAGAAGCGCTACTAAAAACGAATGAAATGTGAATACACTTAGAAGTAAGATGGCATTTTTGGAAAGGGAGAATACATTCCACTCACCTGAAATCTAGCTGGTGGAAACAGAGCAGACTTTTCTTCTTTCTCTGTGTTCCCATCTTGGAGAAAGACAGAATCTTGAGAATGCAAAGCTACAGAGGACAAAGGATGAAAATAGGATCAGTCCCCAGCTCCTAACAAATTCAGAGAGAAAGGTAGTGCTGCCTATGGCTCTAGAGTTCTGACAATGTCTTTTCAGTAATAGCAAGTTTCCAGTGACAGAATTCTGGTTTGAATGCACTGATTTCAAAACTGTTTCTAATATTTTATATCACATGAAATGCCTAATTCTAGGTATCTGTCATGGTTACCTCCCCATTTCACAAGGAAATATTTATTTTTATGTCTCATAGAATATGAAACAAAATCAATTTTGCTGAGTTTCTTACAGAAAATAGCTTCATAGAAAATTTTTGTCTTCTGTCAGGGAGGAAACATGGCCTAGATAAAAAAGCATAGGATGAGAGTTAAAAAAACTGAGATCCAAAAGCTTAATCTATTTGTGCAACCCTTATAGCAAGTCAACTGATCATGCATACTATACCTTAATTTTATCATCTCCAAAATTGGGGTAACCACATCAATCTTTCTTACCTCACAGGGCTTTTAAAAATATTTTTTTTAAAAAATATAAATTATTATTAAGCCCAACACCAAGATTGGTTGATGGATGGGAATGTTATAAACCTTGAGAGATAATCTCTGTGAAAGTTTTTAAGAGGCTTACTACTTTGATTATTTCCCCTGTCACTACACTTAAATGAACAGTGCACGAAGAACTTCTTTCATTTTGTGGCCAATTGTTTGCACAGCGTCAAGTTATAAGAAAGCGACTAGGCTAGATAACATGAGAGAGAAGACCAGAATTGAAACTGAATAATAATAGTACCTGCTTCCTCACTCCCCCCAGTCCAAAGATGTCCTTTCTCCTGACTATGTTTTTCCTTCACTACTGTTTCTCCAACCCTGTTCCTGGATTGTCTCTTCTTATTTCTCATGATCTGAAGAGATTTTGTTCTCTTATGGTATATTTCATTAACTTACCTTCCTCCTTAAGCATTTGAGTCAAATCTTCCACCAAGGTGACCACCTCCTCAATGTTCTCTGGATGTTGTGACTTCACCCAAATCCTGATCTCACTGGGCAAGATGGTCAGGAATTGCTCCAGCACCAGAAGCTCCAGGATCTCTTCCTTTGTGTGAATCTCTGGCCTCAGCCACTGAAGGCAGAGTTCCCAAAGCTGGTTCACAGCCTCACGAGGTCCAGCTCTCTCTGGGTATGGAAAACATCTGAAGCTCTGGCGAGAAGCCTCTGGATTAAACCTTTCTCTTTCTAGAATATTAACCTGCTCCCTGGGGAAATTTATTCTCTGTAACCTGTCTTGTTTATGTATATCCATGATTTGGGAGCTCAGAGAGATGGACATCTTATCCAGGGACAACAGCTCTCCATCTGAGACCATCACAGTGGACTTGATATCTGTAGGGATCCAGTTCCCTTCAGACCCAGGCTGCATACTTGCACACATTCCTGAGGGATGCTGTCGGCAAGAATACAAGATCAATATCAATCAAGAAATCTTAGTCAAACCATCTATTGTCTAGCTCCTACAAAGACTGCTAAAAGATTTTCAATATACAAATTACCTACAAACCAAGTAGGGGGTAACACTGGATCAAGTAGACAAAATAACACAATTACATAGTGCATTATGGTTTACAGAATTTTAGAGTTCTTTATGGTTTCCTTATATCAACCATGTAACCATGGCCTAACATGATCTGGTTAGATGAAGAAAACTGAATAACATGGATATCTCCAGACTCCCAGACCAGTGCTCTTTACCTTTATACTGAAATGAATATACACACCACCATCATTATATAGACATGCACATACAGAGAAACACACAAACTGGATCTGCTTCTCACTACATTCATGTTACTCAAAGCTAAAAAGTAAGTATTTTGCCTGGGCTATAAAATTCTACAAGAAAAGAGACTGTATCTGGTATGATGCCTTGAATATTGTAGATATGCAATAAATGGTTAATTTATGAACACTGTTGAGAAAGAACAGGGATGTGAATATAACAATGAATCCAAAGCTGTAACAAATTGCATTAGCCTACAATGAACCAACCTAGTTCTATATAAAAAGAAAAATTCTTTGTTTAATAATAACATATGCCATACATCCATATGTCTAAAAATGTCCTTATCAACAATCAAAAAACCTAACATTGGGGGGAAATGATAAATTCTCCTTTACCAAAAATACCTAGATTGTTGGGCATTTCCAAGTAAACAGTCCTATGAATGGGGGAAGTAAATTTTTTTGGTTATTGTACAATCCAGCAATTTCTAATTAGAACACTGAAAGGAAATTGTTATTTGTCAAGGAAGAAAAGGGAGCTATTTAAGATACTTTATGCACCCACAAAAGGAACATTTCAAGTCACCAAGGAAACAGAAAAAAGTGTACTTGTCTAATAGCTCTCTGAGCCAGAAAATCTTATTTCATTAAATCAAGTTGTTACAAAGAATTCTATTCCAAAATTCGATCCAATTTAACAATCATTTAATTGCCTGCTGTGTGAAAGGAACCTAGAAGGCCCTGGAAGGACAAGAACGAAAAGGTAAATACTCTTAAGAAGTTACATTCTGGTGAGGCAAAACAACATATATAGATATGTAAATGCAAAACTACATATACGTGTGTGTGTGTGTGTGTGTGTGTGTGTGTGTGTGTGTGTGTGTGTACACCAGCTTCTTTTAAAAATCCCTAAAAACTGGAGAATCAGGAAGGGCCATTGGGCAGGGGCAGAGGATTCCAAGAGACAGAAGTGAGGAGAGAGCACTTCAGATATGAGGTTCGACCTGAACAAAAAGGCAAAGAGGTGAAATGTCATGTGCAGGAAACAGCACAGCCAATTCAGCTCTAATATATCATGTGTGGGAAAATCAGTCTAGAAAGACAAGTTAGAGCCAAACCAAGAAAGGATATGTGACAGAGATTGACTTTTATCCTAAATGAGGTAGAAAGCCACAAAAGCTTATTGAAAAGGTGTGTGACAGTCAAACTTGCATTTTCGGAAGGGAAGAGGAGAGATCAGAAGTAGATTCCAATTAAAAGGCCACTGTAATAATCTGGAAAAAGGTAATGAAGGACTGAACTAGGGTAGTGGCCTTGTGAATAGAAAGATGAAGGATACAAGAGGTATTGTGGGAGGAGAATCAACAAGACTTGGCAATTATTTGGCTAGGGGAGGAAGGAAGAGGGAGAAGAAGAGTTGAGGTTGATAGCAAAGTGACAAATCTGGTTTATTATGACTAAAAGAATGGTGGTGCCTTCAACAAAATTATGGAAATTAGGTAAAGGGATGAGTTTAAGGAAAATGAGACTGTTTCCATTTAGACACCATGAGTTTGAGATGTCCATAAGGCATCCATCTTGAACAGGTCATAAGGGACTAAAGCTCAGGATACATTAGTACTAGGTGCGTAGATTTAGGAGTCATCTGCTTAGAGATAACAGTTGAACTAGGGAGAGTTGGTGAGGTAAGGCGAGAGACAGACAGAGATAGCACTTAGCATAGCGCCTGGCACATAGCAGAAGCTTAATAAATGCTTACCAACCAAGAGAAGAGGGTAGAGGATCTGGGTTACACTCATGCAGAGAAGTGAGACACGGGTTATGATCCTTCAAAGGAGACTGAAAAGGATTAAACAGATTAAAGATCAACAAATCAGAAAGATTAAACAGATATTCAAACAATATCCAAGAAGGGGTTGTCCACAGTGTTATGTACTATAGAATCAAGGAGAAAAAGTCACAGGACTTGGCAATTAAGAGACCATTGATAAGCTTGGTGAGAGTCGTTTTAGTTGAGTAATGGAGTGAAAATCCAGAATGCAAGGGATTAAGAAGTAAGTTGGAAGAAAGGGAAAAAAGGCAAGGTGTACAAATAGCTTTTTCTAGATTTGCTGTGAAAGGGATGAGAGAAAACTGAGAGAATGAAGGGGTCAAGTGAAGCTTTATTTTTAAGATTTAATAAATTTGCATATGTCTATAGCCACAGGGAAGAAGTTAGTAGGAGTTGGAGTGACGGAAAATTTAAGGAAAAAAAGATGAGCTAAGGGACAAAATCCAAGAGAAGGGAATGGATGGGAATAAAGGCAAAAGAGTAAAGGAGTTG
Organism: Phalanger gymnotis; assembly: GCA_028646595.1. Taxonomy (NCBI): domain Eukaryota; kingdom Metazoa; phylum Chordata; class Mammalia; order Diprotodontia; family Phalangeridae; genus Phalanger; species Phalanger gymnotis. Next base: position 438,932,482 of record CM053622.1, read on the forward strand.
GCACATTTTTTATCAGACACTGGAGAGAACCGAGAAAATGTTGAGTGGATTTAAGGAACAGAATTGGGGAAAGAAGGAAAGACACAATAGAGAGCCTCTCCTTCCTCTATAAAGTATGAAGAGAACCTTGGTCAAGAGAGCTACATAGAAATAAATAAATCAATTCAAAAGGAAATAAATTTTAAATAAAGTTTAAACAAAAGAGAGAGCTATGTAGAAGGAGCTCTGCTGAGGGGGACACCGAGGTACTCGGGGAAGAGAAGGCAAGGGAATAGGCATTTGTGTATTTTCAACAATAGGCCCGGCACCATGCTAAGCACTTTACACATACTGTCTCATTTGATCCAACCCTGAAAGGTAGATATTACTATTACCACTTTACAGTTGAGGAGACCGAGGCAAATAGAGACTAAGTGATTTGTTCAGGGTCACACAGCTAGTGACAATCTGAGACTGAATCTGAAATCAGGTCTTACTGAATCCAGGCTCAGAACTCACTGCGCCAACTCAACAGAGTGAGAAGAAAAGGTTTGGAACAGACATTATGAGGAGTTCTACAACAGAAAGCAAAAACATGACCTTGCTGCAGTAAAAATCCATCTGACATCAGGCAACAAAACCGTGTAGGGCACAGTTTCAGCACAGATATATGACTTTTTCCAGCAGTGTTCAGCAGCACAAGAGGAGGTGGACGGCAGGAGGTAACCTAGGAATAAGATTTGGTGAGACATGTGAGGGAACAGGGCAAGGAGACAGTATAAAGCAAAACTAGTTAATTAGAGTTTTGAGATTCCTAAGGCAGGGAAAAGGAGGCCACTGCCAGGGTGATGGACTAGAAAAGCAGGAGGGGTAGAGTGACTTGAGATGCCAGGATGAAAACAAAAAAAAAATAAATTTAAAGAAAGAAACAGAGGTAGATATTGAAGGATAAAAGATCCAAGAGAAATTTCAGAGCTCTAGCTCATGGAGGTGGAAATTACTGGTGATGGTGAGATCATATCTGCCTGTGGTTTTCTGTAAAGTAAAAATGGAGTTCCTGGGAACTGAAGGTGACAGACTGGGAGACCTGAGTACTGCAGAGGCTCTCAACTGATATAACAAGCATTTATTGAGTACTTGTATGTGCCAGACACAGTACAAAAATAAGTCTGCTTAAGTCCTCGAGTGATGGCTGGGGAGAACGGCAAAGGTTAGTCTGCTCATACTCTCATTCTCCCCCGTTTTTCCATCCTTTCTACCTCTCCTTCTTACTCTCTCTTCTCTATTTTAACCAAAGATTCTTCTTGGCCGTTTGTGTGTGGTTGTGTCATGGACACTTTTAACCATCTGATCAAACCTATGGAACATGTCAGAATTTTTAAAAATATTCATAATTATAGGAAATGGTAAATTTAAGTCTGAGCAAAGTGTGTGTGTGTTTGTGTGTGTGTGTATGTGTGTGTGAGTGTGACAGATCCCTTTGCCAGTCTGGTAAGGGCTATGGACCCCATCTAGGAATAATCATTTCAGAGATTCATAATTGAACGAAATGCTAGATTTCCGTAAGAGCAGAGTTGAAAAAGCACTTTTGCCCGTCATGGACCCCTTTTCAGAACATTTTTAAATGCATAAAAATAAAATACATAGGATTACAAATAAAAGTGATACATATTAAAATAATTATCAAAATATTTTTTAAACATCTGAGTTAGAGGTTAGTGGAAATAAGAACGTAGCTTTTTTCCTCATTCACTGACGGCTCCCCACCCCCCCCAGAAAAAATCTATCCACCGACCACGGAATTCAGCTCGAACTCAGAGCCTTCATTCGCCCCTCCCCCAGTGCCCTCTTCCCTCCCACGGTGGGTGTCACTGACACTCAGGACCGCGGATGAAGCAGAAGGAAGAAGGACGCGAAGAGAAGAGGCAAACGTACGAAGAGCAGGTGAGGACAAAAATACTCCGAGCTGAGTTCGCCTACAGCGCTGTGGCTCCCTCCCTGAGCCCAGGCCTGCGCTCACAGTCACTGGACGAGCATGAGTTACGGTACCGAGAAGCCAGACCCCACAAGTGGGGAACGACTGGGCTCCTCTGGGGCGTACGCGAGGTGGGAACGCCCAGCGAGGAGGCGGAGGGGGAAGGGTAGAGGAGGGGTGCTGAAGCCTGGTCACCAATACCTGTAGTCTCTATACGTCTGACTCGACCGGGAGACCGAGGGCTCACTGACGCCGCTTCCGATCTGACATTTACGGTAATGACGACAACAGAGGGCGGCATCCTCAAGCCCGCACTGCGCAGACTCTCTGCGAGCTACCGTTCCCTCCACCCTTGGGCACGCCCTTTCCCGGAAGCTCATCGCTTCCCAACCTTTAAATAGGGGCACGAACCGTGGAGGTAGAGAAGCCTTGAGTCCCAGCCTCAGCGCCTGATCTAAATAGTAACGTTGTATCCTTCTGTGGGCCTCAGTTTCCTTTTCCGTAAAATGAGGCATTTGGACTGTTTAATCGTTTTAATCCTGTCCGAGTCGTCGCGACCCTATCTGGGGTTTTCTTGGCAGAAATAGTGGAGTGGTTTGCCATTTCCTCCTCCAGCTTATTTTGAAGATGAGGAAACTGAGGCACACAGTCCCACATCCCACATGTCGTAAGTGTCTGAGGCCAAACTCAAGAAGAGGAGTCTCCTGACTCCAGGCCTGGCGCGCTGTCCACAGCGCCATCTGGTGGTCTCCTTCCGGCTCCAACATCGTCAGGAGGAAATTTACCCTTTCAAAGTATCACCCGCGGTTACTTGGTTTTTGTACCGGACCTTTGCAGACCTTTTGTATTGGACTTTGTACAAAAGCAAGATTAGAAAATTGCCGGGAGGGCCACACGTAAATCAGCAGTGGCATGACAATCTTAGAAAACCGCTCAGGAAACAGAGGATAAGTGACTCGCCCAGAATCCCCTAGCCAAGTCCGGAAGTGGAATCCGAACCCAGGTCTCCCAGATTCTGAGACTAGCCTGACTAGGGTGGGTCACGTAATTAGCACGTGTGAAAGCTGTGACCTCAGTCCGTATCTCCTGCCAATTCCACGCCTCTTTTTTCCATTCCTGCATACCGTCAGAAGATATTAACCAAAAAAAATGTTAGTGGATAAATAGATGGAGATACGCCTGTAGCTCAATGAAAGCCAAAAGCTTTGTATTAATATTTGGCCCAGGTTCAATACCCTTAGGGGCGAGTTAACGATAACTCAGGGCCTTGTGTGTTTTCTATATTTTTGCGGATGCCTGTAAGTCATTGTCAGCATTTTGTGCATTTTTAGTGGGATGAAATAAAAACAGCATTTGTTGCTTTGAGTATGAGAGTTGGGAATTGTCCTAATGCCCATTTCAGTAAAGCTGGTCATAATCTACACCAGGCCTGTACAAGGGAGAACCTATTGGGCAGCTTGGGGCCAAAGGAGTTCTGTGGCATTGGGGGAAAAATGTTAGACTTGCCACTGTGCACCCTCTGCTGTTTGTCATGTGACTCCTGGCAATCAATCATCACCAGTCTGTCTCTAATCTATCCCCAGCCTTAAGAAACTTAGCCTGTTTTAATTTTGGCCCCCACCTACTGCCAAGTTGTGCATGTCTGACCAACGCTTGAATGTATTAGAGATTTTCCTAGAGCACCTCCAGGTGGGGACATCAAGCCAAAGAAAAAAAATAACTTTGGGGGAACCAAACCCCCCTCGAGCCCTGTCTAGGCCTGATGTCAGCCAAGGCCAAAGCTAGAGATAGGGAGACAATAGCAGAGCCTCAGAGGAGGCCCAGGAGGCTCCAAGTGAATTACCCAGCATGAGCCATACCCCCTGAAGAGAAGCATGAGCACAACATGGTAAAACATCAATAGGGAACTAAGTTACCTTGGTGTTTTAACAATCCGGCTAGCAGCTTCTGTGGAGGTGAAAGATCCACCCACAGCCAGCACCCAGAAAGCTGCCAACAGCACAGGTTCTTTTGATCTGTTTAACTAAGGAAAGCAAGGTGAAGGGGTTGGCAAGCTTACTTTAATTCAGCACACAAATATCATTCACTTAGTTCCGGGGAAAAAGCCAGCACACTGAACTTCAGAGCAAAATACAAACAAATTACAATCATCAACAGACAGACCCAATACAATTCATAGTTACCAACATCTAGGTTCAGCCCTGGGAGCTCAGAACAAGGGCTGGCCTAGAGTCCCACGCGCCACCACTGCTGTGGCAAGGAGCTCCAAGGAAGAGGAGGCCAACCTCTGGTTTTTATATCTTTTTCAATGTCAGGGGTGAGTCACACTTTTGACTCACCCACGTGACCTAAAATCGTCACAAAGAGGCGACTTAAACCCACGTGGTCTAAGAGCCTCTGCTGTCCCAGACATGTAAACTAGGCCCTCCCTGGAGTTATCCCCCACCTTAGTTGCCAATCCATACTCACATAGGATTTACACCTAATAGGGGTTTGGGCCTGGGGCTTAGCACTTACTCAATGAAATACACTGAATCACTCAAAACAAAAGCCAAACTTTTCAAGGGCTTGAAGTTCAAGGGTTGAACTAAGTGCTAAGGAGCCCATTTTGCTTACCAAAACACTTGGCCACATGTGTTCTCTATATGTGTGCCTCTCAACTTGTGAATCATATGTGCCCATTCTTCATATTGACACTGTATATTTGTATACCCCAGTCTTATTGGGGGTCATAATGTTCGTTGATTTTGTTCTTATCGTGGTGTTTTATTAAGTGCTTTTGCTTTGAACTAATTATGTCCTCCTGCTAACTCTAAGGTAAACACATAAGTGGGGACTTGTCAGTTATAATTGTAGGAATACAGATTCAGCCTGTGAGTGTGAAGTTGTTTAGAGGGTAGGTAGCCCAGAGAGGGACTACAAAATCCATACATCAAACTCATGACTATATGTGCCATGTTCCTCACCCATTGAGACTTTAATCTCAATACCTATGCAAAGAAACTAGTTCAAGTCTTTTTTGTCCCCTGTGAACACATAAGGAAATGAAGGCTGATAGAAGTAAAGTGATTTGTTTGTCCATGTTCATATAGCACCTAGGTGGCATAATGGATAGAGTGCTAGGCCCAGAGTCAAGAAGACCTGAATTCAAATCTAGCCTCAGACACTAGCTGTACAACCCTGGACAACTCACTGTTTGCCTTAGTTTCCTCTTCTGTAAAATAGGGGTAATAATTGCACCTGCTTCCCAGGGTTGTTGTGACAACCAAATAGATAATATTTTGTAAAATGCTTAGCACAATGCCTGGTACATAGTAAGTGCTTTGTAAATATTAACTATTATTATTATTATTGTTATTATTATACGGGTGGTAAATATCAGGGGTTGCGCTCAAACCTGGACCTTCTGACTCTTAAAACCCATGCTTTTTCCATTACAAAGTGAAACTAACAAGAATTCACCTACAATACATGGGAATAGCTCTCATAGGAAACCTCAGAAGTAATTTCTTTTTGCCCAGTTATTATAGTGAGAGTTTATTGCTGAGATTAAAATACTACGATTTATAGCATCAGAAATCTACTAATCTAAAATGTAATCAATGAATAATAAATATGAATATGTAATGTTTGACTTCAGTTTTTAAATTTAAGCTTGCAGATTCCAGTTTCTAAAGGTTTTTCATTCAAAAGAAATGCACCAATAATTAGCATTAGTTGTCATAAAGTTATCACAAAAGTCCACAAATCAAGAACATTTAGATTTTCTATTCACATTTTCATGTTACGAGGCCTGACCTATGTCAGTAATGGTACTGATGTGCTATGAAGGAGCATGGGCAGAATAGCTCAATAGACTTGATAGAGGTTGAGTTTCTATTCATAAAAGCGACAAAGCTGTGGGAGGAATCAGGACAATGTATGAGACTCTAAGCACAAATAGATAGGGCCTCACATTAGATGATTAGACCAGCTTGTATGGCCCTGACTCAGTTGATCCTAGAAAAAGGAGATGGATGCAAAATTTATGCAAAGCTTTTCAATTTCATGTAATCAAAATAGCCTCTTTTATCTTTTGTAATCATCTCTATTTTTTGTTTGTTTAAGAATTCTTCTTTTAGCCATAGCTGTGAAAAGGGTCAGGAAGCAGCAGACAAGGAGAAGATTCATCCTTAGGAAGGAACAGTGAGGAAGCTGTGTTAACATAGCTATAATATAGGTGAAGGGAACAAATGTTCTGGTATCCTCATTTTGGAAGGGAGGCATAGTGAGGAAAGCCATAGTGACATAGTATGAAGGATATGTACAACAGACATACAGGGCCATTTTCATAAGACATGCAAATTAAATTTTCTATAATTTTGTTGTTATTCAGTTGTTTTTCAGTTCAACCCTTCCTCACCCCACTTGGGGTTTTCTTGGAAAAGACACTGGAGTACTTTGACATTTCCTTCTCCATTTTACAGATAAAGAAATAGGGTTAAATGACTTGCTCAGGGTTGTATAGCTAGTAAGTGTATGAGGCCAGATTTAAACTCAGGAAGATGAACCTTCCTGACTTCAGGCCTGGCATTCTAGCCACTATGCCACCTAGCTGCCCTTCTATACATAATAGAGATTGTCGTTGTCAATTTCATGCACGATTCTCTTTTTCTGTCCTGCTGTGTAGATGAAAATACTCATTTTATTTGGTGTTCATTAAGTTCGGAAAAAAATAAAATTTAAAACAAAGAAAGAAGCCAGTGGTTCTATTTTGATAGTCTAATGAGAAGAAAGAAAAGAGAGGAAAAGAAATACATGAAGGAACAAATGAACAAGAAAAGTGTGTAATGTACTATTTCCTGTAACGGGAAGAGGCACTACACAATCCATACATCAAACTCGTGGTACTATATGTACCATATTCATCACCCATACACACAATCCAGCAGACCCAAACCTGAGTTAGGAATTTATAGAGCTCATACCATAAGGGCAATGAAGACCACATCACCTTAGAAGCACCAAAAACTTGCATGCCTCAGACTGAGCTGTGAAAGCAGCAGAAAGAAGGACATAAAAAAAGTCAGGCCAGACAGTCTTCCCCCACCCACTAGAAGTGAGAAGAGCCCAATACCAACATAAAATCCAAAGTCAAGAAATAGGCTAGAAGAATCAGCAAATAGAAAAAAAGAACCTGACCATAAACTGCTACTATGATGACAGAGAATCTCAAGATACAAACACAGAAGACAATGACTTCAAACATCTACAAGCAAAGTCTTATAAATTGGACATAAGATTGGACATGAGCCCAACATTCTTAAGAGAGTTAAAGGGAGATTTTTAAAAAAGATTTTAAAAACCAAATAAAAGTAGTAGAGGAAAAAGTAGGAAAAGAAGTGAGAGCTATGCAAGAGTTATGAAAAGAGAATTAACAGCTTTGTAAAAGAGGTACGGAATGGTTACTGAAAAAAATAACTCCTTAAAAATTGATTCGGCCAAGTTGTAAAAGAGGTCTAAAACCTTACTGAAGAAAATAACTTTTTAAAAATTAGAATTGGCCAAATGGAAGCTAATGACTCCATGGGACAACAAGAAATAATAAAACAAGTCAAATGACTGGAAAAAATTGAATATATATAGGAAAAACAACCAATATGGAAATTAGATTGAGTAGAGATCATTTAAGAATCACTGGGCTACTTGCAAATCATGAACAAAATGAAAAGAACTATTAGACATCATATTTCACAAAATTATAAAGGAAAATTGCCTTGATAACTTAGAACCAGAGAACAAAGTAGAAATTGAAAGAATCTACTGGTCACCTCCTATAATAAACCACAAAATGAAAACTCCTAGGACTATTTTAATCAAAATCCAGAACTCCCAGGTGAAGGAAAAAATACTACAAGTAGTATAAATTCAAGTGCTATGAAAACACAATAGGGATAACAGCCACCACTGTAAAGGAGTAAAGGGTTTAGACTGGATCCTTTGTAAGGCAGAGGATCTAGGAATATAGCCAAGAATAGCCTATCTAGCAAACTAAGTACAATCCTAAAGGGGAGAAGGGATATTTAGGGAAATAGAAGACTTTCAAGCATTCCTAATGAAAAGACTAGAGCTGAGTAGAAAATTTGATATTCAAACCCAGGATTCAAAAGAAGCATAAAAAGGTAAATATGATGAAAAAATCAAATGGTACTTAAGAAAGTTAAACTATTTAGATACTTATACTTGGAGAGGATGCATGTAACCCTTCATATTTTTTCCTTAATTAGGATTCTTGGAGGGAGTCTATTTAGACAGAAAGCCTGTGTGTGATTCTATTATGCTGGGATGATCTCAAAAGAAGAAAGGAATGGTGGAGAAAAGGAATGCACTGGAAGAGGGCAGCAAGGGAGAGGAAGAATGGAGGAAATTATCTCACATAAATGGGGCATACAAGGAAGAATTTTTTTGGATTTTTTTTTAGATTCATTTTAGTTTTCAACATTCATTTCCACAAGATTTTGAGTTACAAATTTTCTCCCCATCTCTCTCCTCCCCTCCACCCCCAAGATGTCATGTATTCTGATTGCCCCTTTCCCTAGTCTGCCCTCCCTTCTATCACCCCACTCCCTGCCCCTTATCCCCTTGCCCCTTACTTTCTTGTATGGCCAGATAGATTTCTATACCCCTTTGTCTGTGTATCTTATTTCCCAGTTGCATGTAAAAACAATTTTTAAACATTTGTTTTTAGAACTTGGAATTCTAAATTTTCTCCCTTTTTCCCTCCCCACCCACCCTCCTTGAGAAGGCAAGCAATTCAATATAGGTTACACACGTATCATTATGCAAAA
>CM053622.1:438941762-438961872 GCA_028646595.1 Phalanger gymnotis
CTTAACTGCCACCCACAGGCAAGTCTCCTTTTCTCTGAGCCTTATTTTTTTCCCTTTGTAAAACAGGGATAATGCTTTCATTACTATATTAAAGGAGGAAGAGCCTTTAGAGACCATCTAGTTCTTCATGAAGAAATAGAGGTTTAGAGGGGGAAATTAGAATTGCTAATTGAGGGTATGAAGTAGGAGCCGAAACTGGACTAAAATTTCATGTCAGGAAGTTCCAAGCTCTTTATGCTCATCAGTACTTCCAAAGACAGCCGGAAGGAGCCATGCCTCGAGGTATTCTGGGAATCGTAGTTCTGAGAGAGTGCGTGCCCCAGGGAACTTTGGGAAAAGAAGCTTTGAGAGAGTCAGCTCTGGCAGTGGTCTTGGTCGCTGGTGTGGTTGCGTGCTCATCAGAGTCGCCGTGATTGTGATGGTTGCCTCAGAAGTGGGATGGGGTTTGCTTCGGTGTAGTTGGAGGGATTCCAAACAGATGGTTTTGGGGACCCAGGAGTCTAGTTCCTCGCAGGGCCTTCGCGGTCGTTGGACCCAGCAGCTGCAGCTGTGGGAATAACTGAAGTTCTTCGAGCGTGTTGGGAGACGGGGGTGGATGAAAAGGGATGGTAGAAAATAATGATTCTGATAAGCATTTATACGGCGCTTTCAGGTTTGCGAAGCGCTTTACATGTCCCATTTGACCCCGCAACAGCCCCTGTGTGTTATCGTTATTTCATAGAGGAGGAAAATGAAGCAAACAGTTAAGTGAGGTGCACAGGGTCACACAGCTAGTGAATTTCTGAACCGGGATTTGAGCTCGGGGCTTCTTGATTCCCAAGTGTAGCACTCTCATCTCTGGTCAAAAGAGAAGGAGGAGGGAAAAGATTGGGACTTTCTGCTACCCAGATTCGGGGGTAGATTTTATTAGGACTGTTGAATTTGATGGGAATAGAGTTGCTTAGCTCAGAGCTGGAGTGTGCCTTGTCTTGCATGTTTCCTTGGAGACACGAGGCCTAGAATTTAACCTGAAATAGTGGTTTCTTTGGGGGATACATAAAATCACTTTGAAATATCTCTGCAGTGTCAACCTTGGAACGTGTGTGTATCTATGGTCCTTGGCATGGGGGCGGGTCTGGACCTGTGACTTAGAAGGGGCTCGGAGGTCATAGGGTCGTATTACAGATGAAGAAGCTGAGGCCCAGAGAGATTTGGTGAAGTGCCCAGGTGCAGAAAGCTAGTGTCTGAAGAAGGATTTGAACTCAGGTTTTCATGATTTCCTATCCAGCACTCTGTCATGGGCACTTCCAGTGAATAAATCCCATCTACCAGTACAGGTTGCTCTGCAACTTAAGGTCTTAGAGAGTTACCTGGAGCCCTGTGAAAGAAGATTAAGGGAGATTTGCCCATGGTCACCTGTCCTGTTTGTGTCCAAGGCTGGACTTGAACCTGGATTTTCCTGATTGATTCTAAGGCCAGCTCTATTAACCATGCCAAAAGTTTCTGTCCGGCACAAAATAAATTCTTAATAAATCCTTACTGAATCGAATTGGATTTCAGTACACTATTTGAAAATTGCCATACCATTTACTGGCCTTAAAATGATAAAAGAGTGGTTCCACTTTTTTCAAAGTACTTTTTACTTAGGAACCACAAAAACTTATTTTTTTTCTGCTAAAGGGGACCAGCTTCCCTATCAATAGTGGGTTTTTAAATTATTGTTAAGAACAGTTTCAAACATGCCTTATATCACATGTGCAATTATTGAGCAGAACATCGTGTATTGGTTCATTTGATTGTCTAGTAGATGTTTGCAAGGTGATTCAAGCATCTTTTTGGTTTTTGGTGTGTGTGTGTGTGTGTGTATTGTTTGGCATGTCTGATGCCAACCCATTTATTCAACAGACATTTTTGGAGTTCCTGTTTGTGCACAAGGCACAGTACCATATGCAGTGGCAGATCCAAAGAAGAAAAACATATAGTTTCTGTCTTTGTGGAATTTACAGCCCAAGCAAAAATAATGCACTTTTTCATCCATTAGCGAGGATAGTGGGATGCAGGACTAGTGTTTGTCTATATGTGTGTATTTTTACATAGAGGCAACATGGCATAGTGTAAAGGAGTCGTCAAACTCATATAGAAACAAGAAAGCCACAAATTAACATTACCTATTTTGTATCAGATTTTTATATATTTTGTTAAACACTGCCCAATTACATTTTAATTTGTTTCCAGCATTTGGCTGAGTTAAACACTTCTAGCATAAAGAACATTGGACTAGGAATCATGAGATCTATGTCATAGACCTGGTTCTGCTTACTTGTTACTATATAACTTTTAGTCAGATAACCTATATAAATTTTAGTTTCTTCAACTGTGTAATGCATATAATAAGATTTCTATTGCTTACTGGGGGATATGTGGAGATATGTAAAATGTAATGGAGAATGTGAAATATAGTATCAATCAGTCGGTTAACTAACATTTAAGTACCTAGAACAAATTCAAACATGAAACAATCTCTGATCCCAGGGAAATTACATTGTCTTAGGGGATACTGTAAGTATTAATAAGTACAAAATATATACAAAGTAAATACAAGGTTATTTCCAGGGGGAAGTACTAGCATCTGGAGCAGAGGAGAGGTCAATCAGAAAAGGTCTTATGTAGGAGGTAGCATTTGTGCAGAGTTTTGAGAGATGGTGGGGATGCTTAGGAGGTAAGGGAATACATTCTAGGAGTGGGGGACAGCCTGTTCGAAGGCAAGAAGATAGAAGGTGGAATGTCACCTGTGAGAAACATCGGGTAGTCTGAGTGGTCTTGGAGTATGAAGTAGGTGAAGAAGAGTAATATATAATGAGCATGGAAAGGTAGAGTGGAGCCAACTTGTGAAGGGTTTTAAATACCAAGCTAAGGAGTTTGCATTTTATCAAAGAGGTCATAGGGAGCCACTGGAACTTTTTAAGCTTGGGGGAAAAAAAACCCTACCTCTTCCAAACTTCTTTTGAAAGCACTACTATTCTTATAGTCTCAGATTCATAACTTCAAGGGGTTAGTCTGTCTCTTCCTGTCAATTTAACTCATCTTACATATCTACTCAGTTGGTGAATCTTGCCATTTCTACTGCCACATCTCTTATAACTACTTTCCTGTCAGACTTGACAGCACCTTAGAGTATTATAATATCCCCCTAATTCAGAGAGTTTTAACTTGGGGTCCATGAACTTTAAAAAATATATATAACAATTTCAGTATAATTGGTTTCCTTTGTAATCTAATATATGATATGCATTCAAAACATTATTCTGAGTTGGACTCCATAGACATCACCAAACTGCCAAAAGGATCTGTGATACAAAAAAATAAAAAAGACTAAGAACCCCTGTCCTAATTGACCCTTCTTCAAGTCTCTCCCTACTCTATGTCATTTTAAATACTGCTGCCAAAATCATTTACCTTAAGCATAAATCTGACTATATTATTCTTCTACTTGATAAACTCCGGTGACAATTGCATTTAGAATAAAATGTAAACCCCTCTGTTAGGTTTTGAAGAACTTCATAGCTTGACCTCAAGTAATATTTCCAGTAACACTATACATCATTTTCTCTCCCTCTGTATAATCACCGAATTTCCTTTCTCTCTGTTCCTCACCTATGACATCCATCTCCCATTGGAAGCAACAATTCCTATAGTAATCTGTGTGAGAGGTGATAGACTAAGGGGCAGGCAGAAAAAGAAACAGGAGGCAGCATGTTCCAGCCAAGTCAAAACACCACTACTTTGACTACCATCTCCCCTTTAGACAGACACCTATGGAGACATTCCAGGTCCCTTAATACAAGAACCTTGGCAATAGTAATGCCCTCCAAGTCATCAGACCTGCCTCTAAACCATCCCCCACAACTATCATTGAGGGAAGAAATGACCAGATACCACCAGTGGGCAGATGGGCACAAGAGCCCTAGAAGAGGAACTACCTCCCAGAACAACATCTCTGCTTCTAGTCCAGCCCTTGTGACCATCCTCTGGAGAGGCAACTCCTGTGGAGAAGAGACCAGCCATCTCCATCAACTGCCAGCCGTTAGCTCAATAGGGCAAACAGGCCAGTCTCGCTGAAGCAACAGGGTGCTCTGAAGGAGAGACAGGCATGTGCCAGTCAAGTCAAACCACCACCACTTTAACAACCATCTTTTCTCATACTAGTGGAAAAAGCACCACCATCTTCCCTTGTACTGATGGAGATAGCCTAGGACTCTGACCACAAGAGCTTTGGGAAGAGCAGTCCTCCTCAGGCTATTGCACATGCTTCCAGGTCACCCTCAAAGTCATCTTTGTGATGACATCATTTTGAAGAAAAGTCTGCCTTCCTCAGCACCAGAACCAGCAAGTGATGACCAACTGCCACCCACATGTGGATGAGCACAGGAGCCCTGGGAGTGGCAGACTACTGAATCTGCTTCTAGCTCAGTCCTCATGACCATCATCGGGAGAGGCAGCTTCTACAGAGAGGGGTCAACCAGCCCACCCAACTGCTACCCACAGAACAAGCAAACTAGCTAGCTGAAGTAGCAAGGCACCCCAAGGGAAAGAGAGGAGGCAGCATGTGCCAGGATGTCAGCCAACTACCATCACCTTAACTACCATCTCTCCTCAGACCCAAATCATGGAAACTGAATATATTGTCCCAGAGGGCCGAATATAACTTCTAGTCTGACTTCTCATTTCCTCAATATACTCAATGTGCATGATCCAAAATATCCCAAATCTTTCTTGCTTTGGAGATAGGCCAGGATCCTGAAAACAAGAACCTTGGGAATAGTAGTGTTTCCAGCCCAGTGCCTTTAGCCATCATCTTGGAAAGCAACGATACAGCCTAGTAACTGCTCCTGCAGGTGCTAAAACCACAGCTACTGAAGACTCAGAAAAGAAAGTTCTTGCTACCAAAATCCTTGATACCATCAAAGAGTTCAACATTACAAACTGATAGGATTTTTACCAGTGAAAATGGCATTTACAAAGAGGCATTTACCATTTGCTTTGCCACAGCATCTTAAGGACCATGGGACTCTTCCTATAGTCTTTACAAGTGAAAGCTTACAACTGAAACCCTCCATATGTGTTGTCTTCCCAATTAAAATGTAAGCTCCTTGAGAGGACAGACTTTTACTCTTCTGTTTATATTTCCAGTGGTTAGCACTATACTTTTCACATTGTAAGCACTTGATAAATGTTTTTTTAATTCATATCCATCCCTATGCTTTTACATTAACTGTGTCCAATGCTTGGAATTCATTCCTCTCTCATCTCAACTTTAAGAATCCTTTTCTTCCTTCAGGATGCAGTTCAGGAAGTACTTTCTACACAAAGTCTTTCCTGACCCCTCCAACTGCTAGTGCCCTCCTCAGACTACCTTGTACTTAACATACTTTTGTATTCTCTTTATATTTTTCTCTATATAATTAGATAATGTACTTGTCTCCTCCATTAGAATATAAGCTCCATGCAAATAGGGATTGTTTTATTCATTATATTACGTGTACAGTACCTGGCACATAGAAGGCAGTGTTTGTTGATTATTTGTCCCTGTTACTAACCAAGATATATTTCTTTCCACAGTACTCCTCATGAATGTGTGCAGATGTCCCACCTGAATCTGAAGAGAATTGACTTCCCTCTGGGAATGCAACTCTGAAGCCCAGTATTATAGTACCAGATGGAGAGATGTTAGCCCTGAATAAGATGACATCCATCCCCCATATTCTGGATGTACATGAACAAGACAGCTTACTAAAACTTTCTCCCAAGGGACAGATCACCATTCTAAGAAAAGAGAAATTCAACTCTGAGGCTTCTCGCCAGAGCTTCAGATATTTTCCATACCAGAGAAAGCTGGACTCCATGAGGCTATGAACCAACTCTGGGAACTCTGCCTTCAGTGGCTGAGGTCAGAGATTCACAAAAAGGAACAGATCCTGAAGCTGCTGGTGCTGGAGCAATTCCTGACCATCTTGCCCAGTGAGATCAGAGTTTGAGTGAAGTCACAGCATCCAGGAGGTGGTCACCCTGGTGGAAGGTTTGACCTAAATGCTTGATGAAGAAGGTGAGACCTACAGAAGGATAGAGGGAAAGAACAAAGTTTCTTCAGGGTATGAGAAGAATAGAAAATCCAGAGAAAGGGTCCCTGGGAAAAATAATAATGAAAGCAGGAAATATCAGAGGTGAAAGAAAGTTTGTGGATTGGTCAGGATGAGAAAGGAGGTTCTATATACACTCTCTGGAGACAGGGAATGAGAACCTTTTAAATACCAACATTGTTTCTGTGTCTTACATCATCCAGGCTACTCCATTCCTTGTAGTTTTACTTTATGTAGAGTATGTGGTCATTTAATAAGAGCATACTTCTTGGACTGTTCTTATGAGAGAACAGATATGAGGCAGTCAAAAATATTCCTTCTTCCTATAAAATTCTCACAAGAGTTCCTTCCAAGGAACTGTGATGACCCATCCATAAATCAATAACTGGGCAATTGGCTCAATAATAATATTTTTCTTGTACGGTATGTTTTCATCTATAAGGCCCTTATGAGATAAATAAGGCAGATGTAATTATTCCTAGTTTTACATATGAGAAAATGTATAGTGTGATCAGTGGACTTGTTCAGTGTCATATAGCTAAAGAGTAAGTAAGCTTGGTTTTGGTCCTAGTTTCCTAACTCCCATCTTGTCCCACAGACTACATTTTCTGGCTGATCGATACAAAATACTAATTTTATTATGAAGCCATTTTATGTGATTCATCCCACACTCTATATAATCAAGAGTTCTCATTAAAAGTAGAGGATTCTATGACAAAGAAATTGTATTAAAGACAGAATTGTGAAATCAGCTGCGTGTAGGCTCCTAAATAAAATTTTTGTCCCTGGCAAACTGCTGTGATCACAGGTAAAAAGTCAGGGCTCTAAGTGATATTGCCATTCTCTCTGAATTTTTCAAAGGCTGCATCTGTTCTCATTCCCATCCTTGTTTCTTCCTAGCTCCAAGTTCTGGAGATCCAACTCTTCTCCAAGAGGGGAGCATAGAAAAGGAAAAGCCTACTATGTTTCCAGTAGTCAGATTTCAGGTGAGTTGGAGTGTCCTTTCCCTTTACTAAAATGCCATCCTGATTCTCAGTGTAATAATAGCTAGCATTTATAATAGGATTTACTATGTGCCAGGCACTGTGCTGAGCACTTACAAATATTATCTGATAATCACAGCAGTGCTGGAAAGTAAGTGCTACTATTATCCCTGTTTTTACTGAGACAAATAGAGGTTAAGTAACATGCCTGGATAAATTTATGTGTGAGGTCATAGTTGAACTCAGGTCTTGATGACTTTAAAGCCAGTACTCTAACGAGGCGACCACCTAGCTGCTTAAAGTATAGACAGTTTTCTTTGATGCCTCATATTTATTGTTCATTAAATTTCAACAGTATATTTTTTAAATATTGGTGATGCTCCAAATAGAATAATTTTTTTTGAAATCCTCAGACTAAATAGGCATAATCCCATAAAACAAATTCACACATGCCATGTTCAAATATGCATGTCTGATTCTGGATTTTAAGTCTGTTACCTTTCTGGAAGTAGGTGGGTGCATAATTCATTTTTAGTCCTCTATATTCATATTTTATCATTGCATTAATTATAATTCTAAAGTCGCTCAAAGTTGTTTTTCTCTATAATGTGATTTTGTAAATTATCTCACTATACTTTGTAGCAAATCATAGACATCTTCCTAATGTCTTCTGAAACTGACAATTTTGTCATTTCTCATGGCCAAATAATATTCTTACATTTATATGCCATAATTTGTTTAGCCATTACCTCATTGGTGGGCATCCCCCTAGTTTGCAGTTTTCACTACTGTGAAAAGAGCTACAATGAACATTTCTTTCTTTGTTCAAAAAAATTAATTTATTTTTGTTTTTCAATCTTCACTTCCATAAGCTTTTGAGTTTTAAATTTTCTCCACCTCCTTCTCCTCCCCCTCCCCAAGACAGCATGTAGTCTGATATAGACTCTATGTATATACATTTTTATTAAACATATTATTAAACATAGACATGTTGTAAAGAAAAATTAAAATGAATGTGAAGAACCACAAGAAAGAAAAAGCAAAACAAAACAAAAATAGAGGCAAATAGCATGCCCCAATCTATATTCAGACTCCACAGTTCTTTTTCTGGATGTGGATAGCATTTTCCATTGTGAATCTTTTGGAGTTGTCTTAGATCTGGCATTGCTGAGAAAAGCTAAGTCCATCAAAGTTAGTCATCGAAAAATTACTGTGTACAATGTTCTTCTAGTTCTGCTCACTTCACACAGCATCAGTTCATGTAAGTCTTTCCAGGGTTTTCTGAAGTCTGCCTGTTCACCATTTCTTATAGCACAATAGCATTCCGTTACATTCATATAACACAATTTGTTCAGCCATTTCCCAATTGATGGGCATCCCTTCAATTTCCAGTTCTTGGCCATCACAAAAAGCTGCTATAAATTTTTTTTATATATTGTAAATATTTTTATATTTGCTATAAATATTTTCTGGGTCCTTTTCCCATTTTTATGATCTCTTTAGATTACAGCTCTAGAAGTGGTATTGCTGGGTCAAAGGGTAGGCACATTTTTGTTTTGTTTTATTTTGTTTGGAGGGGGGAAGGCAGGGTAATTGGGGTTAAGCGACTTGCCCAAGGTCACACAGCTAGTAAGTGTGTCAAGTGTCTGAGGCCGAATTTGAACTGAGGTCCTCCTGACTCCAGGGCCAGTGCTCTACTCACTGGGTCACCTACCTGCCCCAGGTGTGCACATTTTTATAGCCCTTTGGTCATAGTTCCAAATTGCTCTCCAGAATGGTTGCATCAGTTCACAACTCCACCAACAATGCATTAGTGTTCCCATTTTCCCACACCTTCTCCAAGATTTATTTTTTTCCTGTTTTGTCATATTAGCCAATCCTATAGGTGTTATGTGGTACCTGGGAGTTGTTTTGATTTGTGTTTCTCTAATCAATAGTCATTTAAGAGTATTTTTTTCCCATGATTATAGATAACTTTAATTTCTTCATCCGAAAACTGCCGGTTCATATCCTTTGACCATTTGTCAATTGGGGAATGACTTGTATTCTTATAAATTTGATTCAGTTCTCTATATATTTAGAAATGAGGGCTTTGTCAGAGACATTGGGTATAAAAATTCCCAATTTTCTGCTTCCCTCCTAATATTGGTTGCATTGGCTTTGTTTGTGTGAACATTGCTTTACATATGGGTCTTTTTACTCTTTAATATATTTAGGTGCAGGGGTGGGGAACCTGTGGCCTCAAAGCCACATGTGGCCTTCTAGGTACGGCCTTTTGACTGAGTCCAAGTTTTATAGAACAAATCCTTTTATTAAAGGGATTTGTTCTATGAAATTTGGGAAAATTACTTCACAGATTTTTCCTCAATTACCTGTTTTTCTTCTGATTTTAACTGCATTATACTTGTGCTAAAATTTTTAAATTTTATATAATCAAAATTGTCCATTTGATATTATGTGATCTTCTATCACTTGTTCCATCATTCTTCCTCTATAGATCGGAAAGGTGATTTCTTCCTTACTCCTCTAAACTTTGCTTATCATGTCAGCTTTTATGTCTAAGTCATGAATCTATTTGGAGTTTATCTTGGTATATGGTATAAAATGTTAGTCTTTACCCAGTTTCTGCCAAATTGCTTTCCAGTTTTCCTAGCAGTTTTTGCCAGATATTGAGTTCTCACCCCAGTAATTATGGTCTTTGGAGTTGTTGTTGTTTTTTAACACCATGCTATGCCTAATTTGTTCCACTCTTCAGCCTATGTGTGTTTTAACTAGTGCCAAAATCTTTTGATGATTACTGCTTTGTAATAGCTTTGTATAGCTTGAGATCTGGTACTGATCTTCCTTCTTTCTCACTTTTCTCATCACTTCCCTTGAGTTTCTTGATCTTTTGTACCTCCAGATGAATGGCATTATTGTTTTTTCTAGCCCTATAAATTGACTCTTTTGAAATTTTGAAATATGACACTGAACAAGTAAATTGATTTAGTATTGTCATTTTCTGATATTGATTCAGCCTACCATGAGCAATTACCATTTCTCCAATTATTTATGTCTTTCTTATCCCTACACACCTTATTTTATAATTGGATTCATATAGTTCCTGGATATGTCTTGGTAGATATACTATCAAGTATTTTAAACCTCCTACAGTTATTTTGAATAGAATTTCTCTTTCCATCTCTTCCTGTTGGTCTTATTGATAATTATACAGGAATATGATGATTTATATGAATGTATTTTATATCCTACAACTTTGCTAAATTTATTGTTTCAGTTTAGTGGTTGACTCTACAGTTTCTACAAAAATCATATAATTTGCAAAAAGTAATAATTTTGTTTTTTATTTGCTTATGCTTGTTCGTTTGATTTTTCATTCTTGTCCTATTACTATATGTATCAGTAATTAAGATGGTGATTTCTTTTACTGTTTTCTCTTTTAGCACTTATTTAATCAAGTGCCCTTGAAGATTCTGGCCTTTGTTTGAATGGGCCAGGCAAAATGGGATCTTTTTTCTTGGAGTATTTCTCAGCTCTAAAACAATGTAATGGTAATCAAGGCAAGACTTTTTGTTGTCTTCTCATTTGGAATGCTGAAGTAATTAAGTACCTTTGATGAGTCTTGCCTTTCAAATGTAGTGGCCAGAAAAATGGGATTTTTTTAACTGTTCTTTGTTTGAGTACTTCTCAGCACTGAAGTAATCAAATGGCCTAGAGCCCTGAGAAGGGTATAAGATCCAAGGTTGGCATTTGACTTTTGGGGCACACTCATGGAAAGGAGTGTTGAGACTCTGGACAAGCTGTAACTGCCCCCCAGCTTTGTAACCCAGACAGGTAAGATGTTGGCACTTCTCTGGTAACTCTGAATTGTGATCTGAATCAGATAAGGTCTGTCTGTTGATGTTTGTAATTTCTATTTGTTCGTATTTGTTCTGAAGTTCGTGGTGCTGGCTTTTCCCCCTGAACTAAGTGAGTTATATTTGTATGTGTGATTAAAGTGAGATTGTTAACCCCTTAAAGTTTTCCTTAGTAAAGCAGATCAAAAGAACCTGTGTTGGCAGCCCTCTGTGTGCTGGTTGTTGTTGGTCTTACATAGCCACAGTAGCTGCTAGCAGATTGTTGCCACACTATAGCAAACATTTCTAGGACTATGTTAAATAGTGATAAAGAGTGATGTCTTTTGTTTTCATACTAGTCATTTTCCCTAAATAGAACACTCTTTTACCCCCTAGAACACTTTAGTGTAACAAAGAAAAACAAGTAAAACCAAACAATACTACAATTTTATCTAATGATATATATGCAGTATTTCACATCTGAAGTCTGCCTTATCCCTTTACTGTTCAAAGGAGTATCAGTTTTTTGGAAGTAAGATTGGTTTTCACAGTTACTAATCTTTTCATGTTGTTTACATTTTTTGATTGTAGTCATTATATAGACTGTTCACATTCTGTTCACTTTGCTATATCATTTCCTGTAAGTCTGTTTATGTTTCTCTGAATATATTGATTAATTGTTTTTTTTTCCTATTTCTCCTTATTTATACTGCAATAGTATTCCATTACATTAATACATCACACTTTGTTTAGCCATTTCTCTCTTTGGGACATACACCCAGAAGTGATATTACTGGACTTTTTATTATATTGCCAAAACTTAAGGATGAACAATAAATTTCTTTCTAAATGAAGTCTTGGGGTGGGGGGAGTGGCAATTTTTCTTTATTTTAAACTTAAATACAAAACAAGAAAAGAAAAATAAAACATTTTCTTGTACACAGCAAAGTGTAAGAGCGGATTCAATATATAACAATAAATTTCCACTTCAAGAAAATCTATACAATAAATGCTACACATTGTTTTCAGAGCTGCCCAGTTTCTTTGCTTCCTTGTTTGTTTTCTTTTGTCCTCTCTGCGCACTTTTTACTTTATTTTTTCCCCTCCCTCCCCCCCGCCCCCCAAGGAAGACTACAATTAGACATGGGTGTATATGCTTATTTCTACCTGTCATCCATTCCTCTGAAGGCGGACAGCATCTTCTTTCATAAGTCAAGTCTTTCCATGTTTTTCTAAATTAGCCAGCTCATCATTTCCTGTGCCACAGCAGTATTCCCAATTACATCCTCTCTGAAAGATTGTCTATAAACAGTTTGGCTAGCAGCTGTTGTTGGGGTGAAAGGCCACCACAAGCCCAACAACAAGAACACTGCTGGCATAGGTTCTTTTGATCTGCCTTAGTAACATTAAGGGGTTAACAGTCTTACTTTAATCCAACATGTACATGGAAACTCATTTAGTTCAGGAGGAAAAGCCAGCAACCTAAACTTCAGAGCAAGTACAAACAAATTACAAATATACACAATATAAACAGACACAATTCATAGTTACCAGGAAAACATCAACATCTGGGTTGAGGAGCCAGGAGGCTCTTAGAGTGGCTGCCCCGAGTCTCCACATCAATGCTCCTCCGGGAGTGAGAGCCTCAAGCAAACATCTCTGTTCTCTCTTTTTATACAGTCTTTAGCCATCATAAAACAACATCTGAGTAACCAGAACTTAGGCGCTTACTATTGACTCTGGTCTTAGCAATTCCCCTTAGGGCCCTGAGGGCTTCCTGCCTCTCTCAGACTAGGGAACTAGTTTGCTAACCAGCCTGGGGCTTTGCACCTAGTAAATCATTCAAAGACAATTAATTTAGCATTCTAAAACAGTAAAAAAGTCCCACCTTAATTACCAATACAAAGTTTTCCCCCGATTTTCTGCATTCCTTCTGTTCTTGGCTACACAGGCTTTATTTATACAAGAAAATTTTAATTTATGTTAATGTCAGCCTTACTAATACTTGTAACTTGAAAAGGAATTAGGTTTATAGGTTAAAATCTTCTTTAAATTTTCCTCTTTTAATCTCATGTACTTTTCCTCTTTTTAAATAAACAAATGAATTTTTGACAAAAAAAATAAAGAAAATTTTAATTTAAAATAATCAAAGTTATCCATTTTACACTTCAACAATGCTCTCACTTATAATATAGTTTAAGATCTGATATAGCTGAATCTACTTACTTTACATCTTTTTTCCTTGTTTTTTTTAAGTTCCTGACCTTTTGTTCTTCCAAATGAACTTTGTTATTTTTTTCTAACTCAGTAAAATAATTTTTTAGTAATTTAATTGGGATGACATCGAATATATTAGGTAAAATTGAATTTTAAAAATTACACTAGCTTTAACCTACCCATGAACAATAAATATTATTTCAGCTATGTAGATCTTTATTTATATAGAAAATGTTTTATGTTTATATTCATATAGTTCTCATGTCTGTTTTGGCAGGCATATACTGAGATATTTTATACCATCTAGTTATTTTAAATCTTCTAAAACAATATTTAATAATATTGTTGATTTAGTGTATTTTCTCTATTTTTCTCTTTTGATTAAATCTATTTTAACTTTAACTTTGTCTGAGATCATGAACACTATCCCTGCTTTTTTTACATAGTAAATTCTACTCCTGCCCTTTATTCTATCTTTGTATCTCTCATTTTTATAATGTTTTCTGAAAGCAACATATTGTTGAATTCATGTTTTTAATCTGCTATCTATTTCCGTTTTATGGGTAGTCATACCAGTCACATTTTAAGGTACATTTACTTGTATATTTTCTTCCTTCCTATTTTTCCTCACTATCCTTCTCACCCTATTTACCCTGTCTCTCTTCACTTCTCTGCTTTACTTCCACTTGCTACCTTGCCCTCCTATTCCTTAATCTATCTAGCTCTCTCTTATCCTCTCTCCCCATCTTATCCCTTTGCCCTCTTATTTCTTTCTGAATTTAGAAGACTTTTATACCCTTCTAGATGTACATGCTGTTCCCTCTTTAACCTGTTCCCAATGAGAGTAAGGTTCCAGCACTACCTGCCCCCAGTTGGCTTCTTCTGTATCAATTTTTCCTTTTATGGCTTATTTGTATGAGACAATTACTCCTTTTTATCTCTCCCTATACCATTTTTTTTATAATCACTCCATCATAGTCAGCTTAGCCCAAAGCTTTTCTTTCAAACTACCCAAATAGTGATGATGATTACAAGAGTACTGCTAATATTTTCACATATAAGAAGTAAACAATTTGACCTTATCGAGTCCCTTTTAACTGCTCTTTAATGTTTACCTTATATTTCTCCTGGGTATTATACGTAGAATTTTCCCTTAAGTTCTAGGGTTTTTTGTCACTAATGCTTGAAAATCTTTCAGTTCATTAAATGTCCTTTTTTTCCCATTCAGGATTATACTGAACTTTGCTGGATAAGTTACCTTTAGTCATAATCCCAGCTCTTTTGCTTTACAGAATATAGTATTACTACAATCCTTCAATGTAGTAACTGCTAGGGCTTGTATAACCCTTATTGTGGCTCCATGATATTTAAATTGGTGGGTTTTTTTTTGTTTGGTTTTTTTTTTTTTGCTGTTGCTCCCAATATTTTCTCCTTAACCTCTCCTTTTCCTCATCTCCTCACTATCTCAACTCCAGAAACCTATGTAGTTTGAGAAGGCAACAGATTTCAGTGGAATTCACTGAGGAATTTTGTGACTGAAGTTTTGAAATGGTAAAGGTTCAACAGCGTGTGGTGTCTAATAAGTTACCTCGGAAGAGGCCAAGTATTTGTAATATATGCTTCAAGCACTTTAAACACCACAAAAATTAGCCAGATGTCATCTTATTCATGCTGCTCAAAAGCCATTTGAGTGCTATGTGTATTATAAAACTTTTAGGCAACTAGTTCATTTGGAAAGACATCAGCTAATTCACAAGCTGCCATTTAAACATAGTATTTGTCAATGCCACTTTAAAAATCTAATGATCTTTTTGAAACATCAGCAGCTCCACAGTGAAACCTACCAAAATGATGTAAAGCAAGTCAAAAGATTGGTGGAATCCAAGTAAGAGAAGCCAAGTTATGGCGTATACCATTCTTTTTCAACAGAAGAGAAGTGGGTCACATAATGTGTGTGGTACTACAAGGAGAAGAAAGAAAATCCATGCATGTGATGCCTACAGCAAGACGTTTCTATACCACTCAAAGCTGGAAAGGCACTTACTTATTCATACTGGCCAGAAACCTTTTAAATCTTCTCTTTGCAGTAAGTCATTTAGATAGTCAACTCATTTGAAAATCCATCATCTTAACAGCATACAGAAGAGAGACCTTTTCAATGTTGATTTTGTCAAAGGGGTTTAAGATTCAAAATAAACTTCTAAAGCATAAACAAATTCATAACAGAAAAAAGAATTTCCAGACTATTTCATTCAAGAAAAAGAGTCTTTGAAACTTGGCTATGATATTCCTGTAAGTTTTCCTCCTGAGATCTCTTTTGGGTGGTATTTTTTCTATTGGTGGATTTTTTCTATTTCTGCTTTGCCTTCTTGTTCTAAGACTTCAGGGGGCAGTTAGGTGGCACAGTGGATAGAGCACTGGCCCTGGAGTCAGGAGGACCTGAGTTCAAATACAGCCTCAGATACTTGACACTTACTAGCTGTGTGACCCTGGGTGAGTCACTTAACCCTGATTGCCTCCTCAAAATTCACTTCTTAAAGAAGCCTATTCACTGAATGGGTATTACCTCACTCAAACTGATAATCTGAAAAGACCCCAGCCTGAAAGAACCTGAAAGAATTAGGGTCTCCTAATGCGTCCTGGGCCATCTCCGGTCGTCCTGGTGAATATCAGGCTACTGAACCCAGATGGCTCTGGAGGAGAAATTGAGGCTGATGACGTTGGACAGCTCTCCCTCACTCAAATCAAAGTCAACTGCAAGTCATGTTATCATTTCCCTGATGTCATGGTCCTCTTCAAGAAAGAAGGACAAACACACATAGAGGACTTCAGGGCAATTTTCGTTGATAATGTCTTTTAATATTATATCAAGATTCTTTTTTCTAATCATAATTTCCAGGTAGCCCAGCTATTCTTAAATTATTTCTCCTTGATCTGTTCTCCAGATCAGTTGTTTTTCTGATGAGTTGTTTCACTTTCTCTTGTTTTTTCATTCTTTTGTTTTATAATTTCTTGGTGTCTTAGACCATCATTAGCTTCCCCTCACCCAATTCTAGTTTCGAAGGAATTATTTTCTTTCTCGAGTTTTTGATTCTCTATTTCAAGGTGGTTGACTTTTTTTTATATAATTTTCTTAGATTGCTCTTATTTTTTTTTCTAATTTTCCTCTATCTTATTTGATTTTTTTAAGTTCTTCCAAGAAATGTTTTTGTGCTTGAGACCATTTGACATTTCTTACTGAAAAAGGGTGGCTTTTTTATCTCCATTATCCTCCTCTAAATATGAAACCAGATCTTCTCTATCCCCATAGTAACTATCTATGGTTGGGTTCTTTCTCTTTTGCTTATTCATTTTTATTTATTTGTTTGTTTTATTTTGTCATTAGCAGCTATTAGTGTAATTAAATTCCAGTCCCCGGGAATGATGCTCCAAGCCTCAGGTCTTTCTTACTGTTATTTTCTGAGGTTTGTCTTTAGGTTCTCCTTAGCCTCTCCTTTCCACTCCTAAACCAGGGCTAGGGCACCCAGCTACTCTGTCCTGCAAATGATCTTTCTCCCTGATGTCCCTCCAGTGGCTGCAAACTATCACAGTCTTCTCTGCTCTGGTGCGGAAGCCAGAGACAGCAGGGTCCCCACCACTCACTACTGAATTCACCAGGCGTTTGCTTGCTCCTTGTTCCCGCCGCAGTCACAGCCAGGAACTTGGCATTCCTTGACAGTGGAAAGGCCTTCAATCTTATGCTCAGTGGTCAAGTGAAAGTTTCTAAGGCTGGGGCTGCTTCCCAAGCTTCCCATGACCCCAGGGCTAGTTTGATGATTCTACAGAGTTGGCCTGGAGGTGTTTGCACTTCACTCTGGCCAAACCTCCTCCCCCGGAGGTCAGTCTGTCCTGAGGTCTTCTCAGGTTGTCTTATCCTGTGTTTATTTCTGTTGCTCTGAGCAACAGTCTGTCTTTTTTTTGTGGAAAAAATTTGGAGAGCCGTATGTTTTCTACCTACTCCACCATCTTCCCCTAAAGTCTTTCTTTATCAACAATACAAAACAAACCTGAGTGATTTTACAAAGATAACACAACGCAGTAACAAAGTTTTTAAGCACTTCAGCTATGGGAGTCAACACTCATGAGTCTGCATATGTTGGAAGAGGCCCTTTCAACTTAGAAATGGTTGTATTCGGTCCATACAGCCTGGTAGACAGAAAGTCCTTAATACACATTTTTTTGATTCATTCCATAATTTCTTCTGTAAGTCCATTGTTTCAATAGAATGTCAGAATATGGTATCATAATGTGTTTTTGGATGCCCTTTGCCATCACATCACAGCTGTTTCTGGGAGGGAAGGAATTTTTCTTCCCTTTATTGTCAAAACAAAACAAAACATTAATAAGCAAAACATTTGTTTCTAATGATGTAGAAAACGTAACTTCCCCTATTAGATGTGTTGTCCAGTACCATCACTGGTTTTTCATTTACTTGGTTCAGCTTTGTTTTAGGGAACTCTTCATTTACATTGTTGCAATTATTGTGTATAATCTTCTTTTGGCTCTCCTTATTTCACTGCTGCTAGGAATATTTTGGTGTGTATTGGACATTTCTGTCTTTTGACTTCCTTGGGATATGTGCCCAGTAGTGAGATTGTGGAGCCAAAGGTTTTAATTTTCTTGCATATTTCCAAATTGATATCCATATGGTTCAGCTACGTCAAATAATTTTAGCTTTAACTTAATTCTCGTGAGCCGGTCTCCAACTTCTAAAGCTTATTATATATACAATAAGTATGCTAACACAGGAAGGTTGCATGAAGGTCGAATGCCTCAACTATCAACATAGCATGTATAAATATGTGTATTAGATATGTATTTTGTAGCTTGCAATGTCAATTTGTTTCACAATGAAAGGAATGGTACTTGTGGTTACAAATATCTTAAATAGTGAGCATCATTGTATACACTATGGGGCGAATCAAAGTAGCCAAAAACCAGACATTAAAGAATGGATTGTAGCAATTGTAGTTTAGCTTGCCTTGCCAAACTGCTGGACCATTTCTCTTTTTATTGATTTTGTTTCTGGAAAACTTTTTAAATTTTAAATGATCAAAATAGGATTTTTAAACTTGTGATTTTTCTCTAACATTTGTGTGATATTACTTCTCATAATTATGGTTATTGAAGTAATCTTTCTTTTTCTATAATTTTATATAATGTAACCTTTTACATTTTGCTTCCTAATACATTTGGAACTTAGTATGGCATATGATATAGGATGCTGGTCTAAAACTTATCTGTGAACCCGCTTCACATTTTTCTCAACAGTTTTTAATCACATAAGGAATCTTTCCTCTAGTAGTTTGTATAATTGGTTTTATTGCGCTACCAAATCCAACCATATCAAATTTGCAGATTACTAAAAAAACAAAGGAAAGATACAGGGTGAATATAATTAGCTTCAGCATCAACAATAATGACTAGAATATCTGTAAGCAAAAAAAGAGATGTACCAGCCATGTAAGGGGAATTTATCAAATCAGTATCTCAAAATGTCACTCAAATTACATTCAATTGCAAGTCATGTCATCATCTCTCTGATGTCATGGTCCTCTTTGATAAGGAAGGACAAATCACAACCTCAGAGTTTTCATTCATTTCTATGAAGTGTCAGAAGAACTAGTGGAAAACCTCCGGGTTATTGTATTGATGCTTTTAGGAGAGTTTCTGGAGGGATTTGGACACAGATTGAGAAAGGGTATATAGATGGTTTATAATCTGCACTGTTGTTAAGGAGTGAAATCAGTGAGAACACAAGTGCATCAGAGTTAGAGGTATAATAAACTTCATCTCCTCGAGTAACATTAAAACATAGGAGTAGGATGCACGACTCAAAGAAGGGGTTGGAATAGAAAAAATGGAAAGTGCCATGCTTGAGTAATCTAATAAACTCAAATTTGCTTTTTTTTTTTTGTGGTGATAGCTTGATATCAGCAATTTGGAAAGAGTAATACAGCTTTATAGCATTTACAGAGAATGAAGGTAAATGGAGAGAGGATAATAGGTCAGTGGCTTAGACCTGGTACTAGAGAGGAAAAAAGGAAGAATGACTTTCTTATTTTCTCTGGGGTAAGTGGGAGAAATTGAGCTTCTTCTAGGAGAAAAGCATTGGATACAGTAGTAGAGTTAAGGAGAGCCAGGCTTCCCCTGAGATGGTAAGGATAAGGTTCAGTGCTGAAGGCATTTTATCCCCTTTAGACTGGGAATTCCATAAGCACAGTGGAAGGGGATATTAGAAAAGAAGGTGGAGGAGAGCCTGTATGTATCATGTGTATCAGCTGATCTAACCAGATCGAGTTTGAGTGAAATTTTCTTCAGAAGTGGAAGCCATATTTCATTTTTTTAAAATCTACCACCATGTCTGACAAAAAGTGATACATAGGGTGAAATAATAACAATACCTAGCATTTGTATAGTTCTTCAATCAGCAAATGACTTAGGGTTCTTTTGTGTTCTGAATAATGTTAGCATCATCCTCTATATACTCCATTTATTTTCCCAGTGCTGCCAACCTCCCCTAAGACTAAGGAACTAGTCTGGAGAAACACAAATGTGTTTGATGTTTCAGGAATCAGTGACATTCAAAGATGTGGATCCAGATTTCACTTGGAAAGAGTGGGCTCAACTGGCTCGTATTCAGCAAGACCTCTATAAGGAAGTGTTTCTGAGGAACTATAGGACTCTGGTTTTTCTTGGTAAATCTCCATATGACTCAGTCTTTACTTAAGGGTGTTTATGTCCTACTGTGCCAGTAAGGCAAAATGGGCTTAGTTTAACGGGTGCCCTTGAGGAGTTTGGCTTTTGTTTACCATGAAAGTACTTTCACCTGTTAAACGCTAAGCCCCAGGCCCAAAGCCCTATCAGGTGTGAAACCTGTGTGGGCGTAGATTAAGGACTTAAAAGGGGACAATTCCGG
>CM053622.1:438961972-438987742 GCA_028646595.1 Phalanger gymnotis
CTAATTTGTTGCTCTGGGCCCTGAATAAATTTTTTGATGCCTTCTTCTTGGAGAATTCTGTATACCCAATGATATCGAACCATTGAGATATTTATATGATCCTTTTTGAGATCATAAATTCGGCCTTCCTACTACACCTACTTCACTAAAGAATATGTGATATAAGAAATATTATCTTAAGTTTCAAAACTGAAGGTTCTTAGTTCCCTTTTAACCTTTTAGATTTTTAAGTCTTTGCCTTGTAGAACTAAATAACTAAACTAAACTAAAAATAAGGCACTGTTATTACCTTATTCCTGATACTGCCATTTTCCCATCCTTTGCTTTCCTGGTGCCTAGGATTTTTTGCCAAGTTTCCAATGCAAATACCTCTGGAGGTGGAGTACTTGTGGCCTTCTGGCAGAAAGGGCAAATGATCTAAGTACCTTTCTGAACCTAAATCATTTCCAGAGGACAGCCTCTATACATTATGAAAACCCAATGCCAAATACTCTTCAGAAGTCATTTGAACTATTCTAGGCCTTCTTAGCATATTATCTCTTTTCTGATTATGATGAGCCTTGAATTGTGTTCTGGAATGACTCTTTTTTCCCTCAGCATAAATATTGATTTTGCTTTTTTCCCCCTTGGCTGAGCTTTCCATTGCCAAGCCAGATATGATCTCCCAGTTGGAATGTAGGGAAATGCCATGAATTCTGGAAAGTGAAGCCCCAAGAGTCATCTGTCTATGTGAGTTACTGAAAAACTAACAGTCTTTAAGGAAGTCAGTCAAGGAGAAAGCATCTTTTAAATTTTGACCCAAGAAGCTCTTTTCTAAATGTTTCAGGACAATGGGAAAGGGTTGAGACTAACTGGTTTGATGCCTATATATTTTATCGTCATCATATATTGTGTGTCCATTGTCTCCATTTGCTCAATTCCTATTCCCTTCTGAATTTCCTTGCATCTAGCTTCAGCTCTCGATACTTGGTAGAAACTAATTTTATAAGTTATCTTTCATTTCTTTTACTTAAATGTAGGGGTATTTTCATGGGCTTCATATTCAATTTCTCTTCCTCATTTGATAGTGTTGTGCAAAATTATAGAATATCAGAGTAGAAAGTAATCCAGAGACCCTCTAGTCCTTACCTGAATAGGAAGGACAGCTGGGACAGCAAAGTGGATAGAGTACTGAAGACCTGAATTCAAATCCAGCCTCAGATATTTTCTAGCTGTGTGCTCCTGGGCAAGTCATTTAATCTCTGTTTACCTTTGTTTCCTCATCTGTAACATGGAGATAATAATACCCTTAACCTTCCAGGGCTGTTGTGAGGATCAAACCGAGTTAATAATTATAAGGCACTTAGCATATTGCCTCACACATAACATGCTCTATAGAAGTGTTAGTTGTTATTATTATCATTGAATAAGAAACCTTGCTATGATAGGTCATATGTAACTATTTAGCATATGCTTAAAGATCTCTTGTGAAGAGGAATGCACCAAGAGGTTCCTCTTCACTTTTTGGCCTAGAAGTTTTGATTCATTTTATACATGAGGACGAAGGGAATCATGATCTGTGGATCATGATTGGATGATATTAGTGCTACAGTGAGATACAGTGGAAAGGTCCAGATGTGAAATAAGGAGATTTTAAATTTAGATTCTATCCTTCTTCTACTTGTGTATTCTATTTGATGTTTTGTCAAAATTTCCTGTTAAGCCTATGTCCTTGTTTATTCTTTCTTTTTTATTCCAAGCTTGTATTAAATAGTACAAATGAGGATAATTCCTAGCATTTTTAGTTTTCTAAAGCTCTTTCTTTTGTAGTATATAATATAAAATCTATATTCACAGTAGTGGGAAAGAGCTCTGAGGTCAGCTTGAGAGACTTGTATTAAGTCTGAGCTGGTTTACTTATTGGCCATGTGACTACAGAAAAATCATTTAACCTCTTTGAGCCTCAGTTTACTCATCTAAAGAATATTGATAATTATATTGGTACTGCTGCCCTCACAGTTGTAAATATGAGTTATTTCAAAATAGACATTTTCCCCCTTCTCATTTCCACAATTTTCTTCTAGTACAAGAGACATTTTTTTCATTAATTTCAGATTTTAATGTTGAGCCTGAAGTAAAGGAACCCCTTCCAAAATTGGAAACTTCTGTAGGAAAACTATCCCAGAGAAGAATAATAGAAAAAATTATAAGACATAGTTTCTGGGACTCCAGATTAGGAGAAGCCTTTAAATTTCAAGGTCCTAATTATTAGTAAGAGAGCAGAGCCAACAAGAGAATCATTTGAAGCAATTAATGATTACATATAAGGAAACAATAAGTAAGGAAAAAACCTCTGAAAGTAATGAGTTTGGGAGACACTCCGGTTTTAGATCAATCCTAATTACACAATGGAAAGTTCACATACTAAAGAGTGTCTATAAATATAATATGCATGGAAAGTGGTTCAGAGATGATTTACAACTAATTAAAAGCCCCAAAATCTACCTAGGTCAGAAACCTTTTACATGTAATGAATTTGAGAAACCCCTCAGACATATTTCAGAGTTGAAACTTCACTGTACCTATCATGCAGAGAGAAATCCTATAAATGTAATGAATGTGGGGAAACTTTTACACAAAGGATGCACTTTACACAGCATCAGCTTACTCATATTGGAGAGAAACCGTTTAAGTGTAATCAATGTGGAAAATCCTTTTTCCAGGGGACACACCTTACTCAACATCAGCATACTCATATTGAAGAGAAACCATTTGAGTGTAATGAATATGAGAAAGCCTCTAGTTACATTTCACAACTTAATCTTCATCAAAGAATTCATTCTGGAGAGAAACCTTGTAAATGTAATGCACGTGAGAAAGCCTCACAGAGAGCATACCTTACTCAGCATCAGCTTATTCATATTGGAGAAAAAACATTTAAGTGTAATGAATGTGATGAAGTTTTCATCCAGGTCTCACAGCTTAATCTGCATCAAATAATTCATTCTGGAGAAAAACTTTATAAATGCAATGAATGTGGGAAAGCTTTCACCCAGCAGACAAATTCATTCTGGCAAAAAGCCCTTTAAATGTAATGAATGTGGAAAAGCCTTTACCAAGCAGTCAAATCTTACTCAACGCCAGCATACTCATATTGGAGAGAAACCGTTTAAGTGCAATGAATGTGAGAAATCCTATAGTTACATTTTACAGCTTAATAGTCATCAAAGAATTCATTCTGGAGAGAAACCCTATAAATGTAATGAATGTGGGAAAACCTTTACCAAGCAAATGATCCTTACTCAGCATCAGAAAATCCATTCTGGAGAGAAGCCCTTTAAGTGTAATGAATGTTGTAAAGCTTTTACCAAGCAAGCAAATCTTACTCACCATCACAGAATTCATTCTGGAGAGAAACCTTATAAATGTAATGACTGTGACAAAAGCTTTACCCAGAAAACAAACCTTACTTAACGTCAGAGAATTCATATGGGAAATAAGGGCCTTGTACATGGTAGATGTGTAATTAACATTTATTGAATTGAAGCAAATTAAAATATTTTACTGAAATCTAAGAGTGATGCTATGTCTATAGCATCACTCTGAACTACAAGTAAAAAGAAAGAAAGGAGGGAAAGAACGAACTTTAGTCTGGCATGACCTGTTTGTGATGAAGATATTTTCACTTTAAATAATGCTTCTTTTTCAAACTGTTCACAAAGCATCTGCTAATAATGTGTTCTAGAATTTTGCCAGAGATAGAAGACAGACTCACTAGTTTCCACACTTTGGTCTTTCAGCTTTTAAAAACCCTATTTAAGAATATGGTCTATTTATGTCTTTTGTCTTTCCATCACTGTCATTTCTAGAAAAAAAATCTCCAGATTGGATATTGCCTTGAGAAAAACAAGCACAAGAATCTAATACAGAGACTTCCTCTGATAATATATACAATATTCTGCCCTAGCCTACTAGGGGGACTACCCCAACATCTCTACTGTGAAAAGAGAAGCATGTTGCATCATTTGTTCTCTTTCATTTATTCAAGGTTCATATTCCTTTTAGTGATTTATTTCATCATATTGTTCTTTTGGTCTTCATCTTAACTTTTCTTAAAAATGGAATGTTTGTCTTTCTCGTGTCTTAAGATTCCTCTCATATTCTTCAAGATCTTTCAAATGTCATTGACATGACTTAGATCTGTTGCTTCTTTTCATATTCTAGGATGCCATTCATCTATATCTGGTGACTTGAATCTGTCGAGGATAGCTAGCTGCTTAACCTCACCTAATCAGTTTCTGTTCCCTAATAAATATTTATGTTCTATCCTTCCCAGCCCAAAGATCATTCTCCTTGAAAGAGGGACAAAGTAAGAACCCAATTACTTCAGCTTTATCTGTTACAATCAGCCCTTCATTTAGATGTGCAATCCTGTACTTTCTTCCTTTGTCCCCAACATAACTAAAATGCTTTTTTTTTTTTTTGGTTTTCTTTAGCTCCAGCCTCAGCTGGAGTCCTAACTGCCAGCCTCAGTTCATTCTCTGCATTTTAGGATCATGCTACAATTCTTATATTCAACCTTCATTACTTGACTTTGCTTTCATCATCTATATTTGTCTTTATTAAAGCCTGCATTGATGTGTTCCTTGTTCATCCATTTCAGTCTCTTTACCTTTTCTCAGAATCTTATTCTCAAGAACACTAACATTCCCTTCAGTGTATTAGAATGTCAAGTACTATCTATTCTTTCTCTGAACTTAACAAATCTTTTCTCCTAAAATAAAATCATGTTTAACTTTCATTTCCGTTACAAACTCCTGGATGAAGTGGTCACTCTCAAGGTTCATGTCATTTCTATTTCTGCAATTGTTTTTCCTTTTTGGTCAAAATTGTGTCAAGAATACCACTTGCCCTTGTTGCTTCTTCTGCTTTTTGAAGGATTAATTGAACACGAAGATAAATCATAAGTTTGTTGGCTTTTGTCAGAGAGTACCAGAAGATGTTCAGTTCCCTGGCATTATTGTACACCGATGACAGACTGTAAACTTTACTAGACTTTTTATCTAATTTTTTCTCTGCTATTATACACCCTTACTCCAGTGAACCTATGATCTCAGTGATGTGGGTATTCACCTGAATGATGTACATTACAATTGATCCATGCCTGCCTATCCTGTGGAATTTTTGTTCACACATTCCAACAGGTTTGCTGCATCTCAGCATGTTGGGGGCCTTCCTTAAGCTCTCTTGACATCTTAAGGATAACAATGGATCTAGAGGGCTATCAGTTGTCTTTTGTTCTTGCTACATAATCAGGTCTTTTTAGATCTATTCTTTTGACAACATCTTTCACACTTCTTTTGCATTTGTAACGTGCTTCTTTATTTCCACCATGTTTTCACCATTTGGGTGATCCTTAACATTAGTTCTTTGAAGACTGTACATTATTCACATCCATAAAATATCACCAGAAGAATATTAGTTTTAAAAGTTCAGTGTTTTTTTCATTGACAGAACTGCAGTTTCCCAGCAGCAATCCAAGTTGTTCATTCTGGTATATTTTTTAATGTCTTTATCTTAATTGATGATCAAATGCTGTCTACCACTTTCCCCTGCTCAGGATCTTGGATTTTTTTAAAAGTATATTTTCTTAATATGTAATCACCCATTTTTTATCTTTTTTGTTCCTTTTAGATAAGACATTCCTTTTCAGAGACAAATTCTAACTCATCCTTCTGTGTTTGTGTGCTTTGTAAGTCAAAATTGCCTCAGTGTATTAATGCATGTGTGTGTTTATGTGTGTAAGGCTATGGGATTTGTCACTGACTCTTTAAATATTTCTCCCATTTTTTTTTTTTTTACTGATTTCTTCTGATCTTCCTCCTATGTAGTATCTGCTTGTTGCTTTCTTTCATACTAGTTTTATCAGGAGTATGTGGACAGTTTTCTCCATTCCCTTTCAGTTTAAATAGGCTTTTGTATTTGGTAAGCAGGTAAATGTGTTTTTACTGATCCTTTTTAGAAGTAGCTTGGTGGTATAGTACCTAGAATGCTGGACTTGGAGTTAGGAAGACTTGAGTTCAAGTGTTG
This sequence comes from Phalanger gymnotis, assembly GCA_028646595.1. Lineage (NCBI taxonomy): Eukaryota > Metazoa > Chordata > Mammalia > Diprotodontia > Phalangeridae > Phalanger > Phalanger gymnotis. The sequence continues at coordinate 438,968,042 of CM053622.1, forward strand.
CCTTAGAAAGATGTTTAGCCTTTCTGTGTGGTTTCCTCATCTGTAAAATGAGAAGATTGGACTTGATGTACTCTGGAATCACAGCTACAAATCTATGTGTGGTCTTTGCCAAGAATTTATCATTCTTATATTTTTGGCCATGGACTAGCTAAACAACATCTTCTTAAATACATCTTAGCTTTTCAATTCCAGGTCTTCTTTTCTCTTGATTCATGCAGTATGTGCTTTTTCCCAATACATTCAATTACAATTCATGCAAATTGCTTCCAAAAACAAAACAAAACAAGGTTATACAGAGGTCTTGCCACTTTAAAGATAGTTGGATCACCCTTACTCATAGCTAAATGTTGATCTACTCAGTATTCCAAATTATGGTACAAAGAACTCTAGTGTCTAGTAAAATGATAATCCATCACCATAAACATACATATACAATGCACTGTGGGAAGCTGGTTCATCACAATGAGACAGGGCCATATGATATAGGTAAAAGATAGGGGCTAGAAATTTAACCAAAAGATGGTAAACCATGACAAACCATGAAGTTGAATTAGAGCCACTCACTGGAGCAATTTGATGAGCTCTTCCTGTGTGAGTTTTTGGAGTTTTGAAATGAAACAATTATTTTCCCACCCATATCAGTTCCTACATTTGGCAGCAAAGGCCTTTCCAAATGAATGGTTATGTGGCAACCCAGCAGTACTATGAAAGGGGAAAGAAGGAAACCCATGCACAAAACATCAAAAAGAGCTTTATTAGAGGATGTTCTGTACAGACAGCCAAAGCCTTGGATGCAATAACAAAATTCTAAAAAGTATAAATTTATATGTATACAATAATAAGTATATACATATAATTTAAAATGTCATAGAAACCACAAACCAAATACTATGAAATTAATTGCCACAGTCATAGTACGACTATACTATCTTTTGCTGCTAGTCACATCTCTTTCCTTTGCACTTCAAGTAAGGAAGAACTACTTAAAGCTGTATCCTTGAGAGTGAGATGAGGCAAAAATTCCAGCAACCCTATCTCCAGCCAATCCATGGTGGCTCTAAGCACATGGCCACTTGTCTATAGTATTTGTTCTTTTCTGATGTTAGGCAAACCACTATTCAAAGGTGAATGAGTCCAGGTTGCAGCCTTGGGAGTCTGGAAAACATAGACATATGACAGTCATAACAGTGACCAATGGCAGTAGAAATGAATGCAGACAGAAACTGAAAAAATTAACAAGGACAGTAGCCATTTCAGGGAGTATGGTCCCTCATGGCAGATAGAAATTCTTGGCTATGTACTCTAAAAAGTCACCGACCCTCAGATCCCAGCAAAGAGACACATGTAAGGGGAACTACGTGAGGCATTAAGGGAGAAAAGGACTTCAGGACCTTGCCAATCATCTTGCTCCCCACCAGAGACTGATGCTTTCATTCCCTTCATCTTCACAACTTCTACCCAAGAGCCCCACTGTCCTGTTTGGTGACTAACCTGGCCTGTTTTTTTTTTTTTCAGTAAAGCTCTACCCATGTTTTACTCCCTATTTGCTGGCCTGTCTCCACACACAGCCTAACCAACTTCTTCGCTGCCCTGTGCAATACCCTCCCACCTCCACCCTTTCCCCCACCATCTTCAGCTCTGGAACCATGATCAAATCAACTTTGTCATTGTACCTGAATAGCGTGTCAATATGTTATCCTATAGCCTTTCCATCTCTGTCCGTGCCAAAGTACCCCTCCCCGGTCACCTATTAGAATGGACGCTCCTTATGGACAGGGACTATCTTTGCTTCTGTATTTGTATCCCCAACATTCAACACAGTGCTTGCTACACAGTAAGCACATTCATTCATGGATAGAGATAGTCAAATCTTACATGGTTCACTAGTAAATTCCGCAAATCATTTCTCCCACCACTTCTCCAACTATTAGCTTGTTGCTATAGTATGGAGCTAGGTTATTGCCAGTTTTTATAATATCAGATAAGATGGGGGTATAAGGACACAAGATCTGTAGGGGACAGACTATAGTGCTGACTGTGCCAAATGTAAGGTGGGCGGATCTGTTCTGCCCTCATTATTAATTGCCACAGAGGGTGGCATACCCTCTGAGATAATACTGAGACACAGAAGAAAGAGGGACCCATGCCAACTTGATAGTAAATAAGTTTTATTTGGGTTACTTGAGGGAGCTCACTCACAAGAGGCCAGTCATGAGTGGTAGTAGGATGGTGGATCCTCACACCAACCCCGGGTTAAGCCAGCTGTTATATAGAAACAGAACAAAGAAGGGATCGTGCCAGAGATGGCCCAGGGTCATGTGCAAGTTCTCCCATGAGATAGTTGGAGCTTCTTTTGTTGTTTGCATTTATTCAGGGTAGTTTGCATTCTCTGTGGAGTCACAGGTAACATTTCCAGGCTCTGCCTCCTACCCCTCATCCCTGCTCATACAGTCTTTCTGACAGTATCTTCCACAAGGTTCCCTCAATAGTACACCAGCAGTTTCATTAACATGGAAGGAAAAGAAAGGGAGCCTACAAATGAGGAACATTGGAGACACAATTTACAACAGCAATAGCAGCACAAGTTGGGAAACAACATGAATAATAATAAAATTACCACAACTGTTACGATTTTCTTCCATCTCACCCTGAGGGAAGAAGAATCAATGACATTTGGTAATTAGTGGAAGAACTAGATTTCTAAACTTGACTTTTTATAGGCTAGCTGAATTTCTGAACTAAGTTCAGAGAAAAAGAAACATGGCTCGGGCAATTTTACAATACATTGGGGTATGATACAGATTAGACTCGATTACAAAATGGAATCAGAATCATTTGTCAATGGAACACATATCATAATCTTCCCTGGATGGTTAGTGTAAGAAAAAGACCAACCAATCACAGTACATACTAAATACATCTAGAACCATGGACTAATTGTAGAGGGGAAATTCACATGACAAGGAGATAACTGAGAAAACTCGGTATACAGGTACAGTGAAACAAAAAGACAAAGTAATACAATAATCAATATTAACTAACATCAAGTCTTTTTGTATTTTAGTAACCTACTCCCAATGTCCAATTAATCAACACACTTTATCTTGTCCCATATGGTCATCTGGTCTCTGGAAACATCTTCTCTAGGGGCAGCTCTGAAGTACTTTTAGTATTAAGTATAGTATTAACAAGTATAGTAGTATTAAGTATAGTAGTATTAACTATAGTATTAACATCTCAGTTCACTAGCTGGGGAGCTCTTGACAATGGCTGCCCCAGAGACATGCGCCACACCTCCTATGGCTCAGAGTGCCAAAGGAGAACTCCAACCTCTGGGTTTATATATCTTGTTCAGCGTCAAAGCAAATAAGAAAAATAAACAAGTTAAGGACCTGAATGGAATTTTAGAAAAGTTAGATTTGATATTTCTGGCAATTACTGAATGAGAATTCCAAGTATTGTGTGTATACATATACCTGTGTATGGTTATATTTATACTTATATACATACATATGTGTTCACATGAGTGTACTTATTTCTGTATTTCTATGTATGTATGTTGGTACATGTATATCCCCACTATGCATAGCACTTTTTCAAAAATTAAGCCCATGTTAGGACATAAAAATCTTATAAAGAAATGCAGCAAAGCTAAACTATTTAAATGTGTCTACTGACCAACAAAAATTAAAATCAATAAAAGGCCATTTGAAGAAAGCAAAAATAGAGAATATTTTAATCCTGAAGAACTGATAGGCTATATTATTAACATATGGAATGTATTGTTAATATATTGCTAATGCAATGGGAAGATCTTTCCCATCCATTACTAGGTTCATGCGACCTGCTTAAGCCTGATCACATAAACCCTGTGGTAGGAGAAGCTTGCTGAATGAGGAGAACAGAGCTGAGAGGAAGTTGGTCAGAGCAGTCAGAACTGGGAGAGAGATACATACAAAGCAGCTGCTAGCATGAGTGAGACAGGGAGTGATTTTTGCCCTTGTGGGAAGGCCCTAACAGAGGGAAGGCTTGGGGATGGCAGTGCCCCCTGCATTGATAATGTGTATAGATTTCTTTGTTGCTATGACGGATTTGGCTTTTTGGTGCTGGCATTTGGCTTTCTGGTGTTTGAATAAAAGCTTTGGTTGTACCTTTAATGAGGCGAGTCTGTTATATAATGAGGAGAGTTTGTTATATACACTGGCATATTCATAGCATTCACTGTGGGTATTGCATTGGCGTTACATAGGTCAAAGAACAAAACATAGAAACAATTATTTCATCAAAGAAAATAATGAGACAACATACACAAACTTTTGGTATGCAGTCAAAACAATCCTTAAGTGATATTTTAAATCTTGAAACATTTTCATAAATAAGAGAAAGATCAATGAATTGGACAACTAAAAAAAGAGAAACGACTAGAAAAATCAGAGAGAGAAAAAGACCAGGCCAGTTTTGAAATTAACACACTGAATTTATTATTTTTTTTAAATCCAAGCTATTTACAATAGAAATTCACAGACACAATCTTTTAATTCTGTTCCTTTTTATATATGGTTTTTCAAGTTCAGGGTAACAAAAAAATAAAAATTATTAAAAGACAAAACTTTTAAAAATTAATTTAAATCTATAAAAGGCACAAATCAGTACCTCTCGACTAAACACACAAATTGAAATTCTAAAACTTAAATAAGATAAAATTGAAAATAAAGAACTAGGAGCTAGGTTTTTTGTTTTTGTTTTACCTATAAAATAGATAAAACATTAGCTAATTCAGTTTAAAAGGTAAAATCAAATTGTCAAAAACAAAACTGAAAAATAACAATTTATGACCAATGAAAGACAAATAAGGAGGCTATCAGAAACCACTTTGCTCAATTATAAGCCTAAAATTTTGATAAGTGAAATGAATAATTATGCACAGAAATATGGAATAGATAAATAAATGGAAAACTTAAATAACCTAATCTCAGGAAATTAAATTGAATAAGACATAAAGGATCTCCTGAAGAAAAAAAATCCAGGAACAGAGGGATTTACAAATGAATTCTACGAAATATTCAAAGAACAGTTAGTCCCAAAAGTTACAAAAGTTGTTTGCAAAAATTAAGGGATCCAGACAAACTCCTTTTATGCAACAATTATGAGCCTAACACCTAAATCAGAAAAGTCAAAGCTAAAAAAGAAAACTACAGGCCAAGGTCTCTAATGAATTTCAATGTAAATAATATGCAATAAAATATTAGGAAAGAGGCTATGGCAATAAATTTAAAAAGAGCATATAAATATACATATGCATATATATGCACACTGTATATACATATACCACGAACAAATTCAATATTAGAAAAATCATGAACAGAACATATTAACAAAAACAATTAAAACTATTAAATCAAAAGATGTAGAAAAAGCTTTTAATAAATTACAATACACCTTTTTAAAAAAAGACCATTATAAAAGCAGATGGACTTTTCTTTAAATTTGGTAAATAATATCTAAAATCAAGAATTAGCATAATGGAGAAATGTCCAATGTCACCACTATTAGCTTATTATAGTTCTAAAAGTTAGTGATTGCGTTTAAGACAAAATAAAGAAATTTAGGGAAGATGCACACAGAAAGAGGATTAAAAAAATGTTCTTTGCAGATAATATGGTGGTTTACTTAGAGAACCCCAGAGATTCAACTAAAAATTAATAAATAAAATAATAGTAAAGTAACAGGACACAAAATAAACCCACATAAATCATTAGCAGTACTACATATTACCCAAAAAAACCTTGTAGAAAGACACAGAAAAAGAATTTAAAATAACTGGAATTTTCAGACATCTTGTGTTTACCTGCCAACATGCACAGGAACTACATGAATACTGCAAAAATCTCTAGAAAAACTACAAAAAAGAAAAATAAAATTAATCTACTGGAATAAAAGATCAAGAATCTCAAGGAAAATAATGAAAAATGTGGGAAATTGGCCAACAGTATCAAATCTCAACACATACTACAAAGCAGTAACCATCAATACTATTTGGTACCAGTATAAATAAGTAAATAAAATAATCAATGGAACATAAGGTACATAAGACTCAAAAGCAATGAAACACTGTAGTAGAATAGTGCTTAATAAACCCAAGGATACCAACTAGTAGGTTAAATCTTCCACTGGATGACAAAAAAAATGCTGGAAAAACTAGAAAGTAGTCTGGCAGAAATTAGTTTTGTTGTTGAATCATTTTCAGTCAAGTTCAACTCTTCATGACCCCATTTGGTTTTTCTTGGCGAAACCATTTCCTTCTCTGTCATTTTACAGATGAGGAAACCGAGGCAAACAAGTTTAAGTGACTTGCCCAGGATCATGTATCTAGTAAATGCCTGAAGCCAAATTTGAACTCAGAAGCTGATGAAGATGAGACTTCCTGATTCCAGGCCTGGCACTCTATCTGTTACATACCACCTAACTGACCTCAGAAATTAGAAATGGATGCATGACCTAAATATGATACCATTTAATAAAAAAGCTGGAAAAGGAAAAGATATAATTTTCACAATTACAGATAAAGAAAGAGTTCTTGGCCAAAGAAGTGATAGAGATTATCACAGGAAATAAAATGCTTAATTTTGATATATACTATTGAAAACTTTCTACAAAAATCAACCCAGTCAGAATTAGAAGGGAAATAGTTGAATGGGGGGAAAAACCATCTTTGGAGGACATTTTTCTGATATAGATCTGCTATTCCATGGATATAAGGAATTGTAAGAAACATATAAGAACAAGAGTCATTCCCCAATTTAAAAAAAAAAATAGCCAACACAAGAATAGATGGTTCTCAAAAGGGGAAATACAAACTATCAACTATAATATGGAAAAAAAATCTCTAAATCTGAACTAGTAAATCTAAATGTAATAAGAAAAATGAAAATTAAAACAATTTTGAGGTTCTATTTTACATCCATTAAATTGGCAAAGATGACCAAAAAAAGAAAATGACAATTGTAGGAAGAGATGCAGGAAAAGAAGCACTCTAATGTACTCTTAGTGGAGTTGTGAATTACTCCAACCATTTTGGAAAGCAATATGGATCTATGCCCAAGAAGTCATTAAATAAATACCACTGCTATGCATATACCCAGAATAGATCAAAGAAAGTTAAAAATGACTTATATATACAAAAAAATATTTATAGCAGCATTCTTTATTGTAACATGAGACAGGAAATTAAAGAGGAACTGGAAAATTCATATAGAATATAATAGAATATCACTGAGATGTATTAAATGACAAAAGGTAAGGATTCAGAGAAGCCTGGGAAGATCTGGATGAGCTAGTGCAGAGTGAAATGTCACCTTGGCAACAAGGTAATGAATAGAGATACTGAATGAGACAAACATTTTCAAATATGAGACAATGTATGGATTTATTTTGCTTGACTATACTTCTTATAAGGGAAGGGTCAGTGAGTTGGAACAAGTGAAATAGTAGTGATGATGTCGTAAAAAAAAGACAAGCATATCAAGAAAATATTAGAAAAAATATGCAGAGAGAAGAAAGCTCAGAAAGGGACACGACACAAAGGTCTGTGATGATAATGCAATTAAATTTAATACATACTTGACTTGCAGTATTATACACAATCTTTTTTTCTTTGTAGTTTGTCAAATTAATAAAAAAGAACAGGGAAGTAGAAACGATTAAAAGTTCAGCATGGCTTCACCAAACATGCACGATTAACATTTTCTTTTTCGAAGGTAGTTACCCTTTTAAATTATGGAAATGCTATTACACATAGGTTACTTAAAATTCAACCAAGGCATTTAAATTCAATTTCAATTAAACAAACATTTATTAAGTCCCTACTATGGTAAGAGGTTCTTCTCTCCAGTATGAATCCTCTGATGTCGTGTAAGATGTGTCTTCCGGTTAAAGCCCTTCCCACATTCACTACATTTATAGGGTTTTTCTCCAGAATGAATTCTTTGATGAATTTTAAGCTGTGAAACCTGACTGTAGGCTTTCCCACATTCATTACATTTATAGGGTTTCTCTGCAGAATGAACTTTTTGATGAGTATTCAGCTGTGAAATCTGGCTGTAGGCTTTCCCACACTCATTACACCTAAATGGTTTCTCTTGATTATGAGTGTGTTGATGTAGAGTAAGGTGTGTACTCCGGTTGAAACCTTTCCCACATTCGTTACATTTATAGGGTTTCTCGCCAGAATGAATTCTCTGATGTTGGGTAAGTATTCCCCTCTTGGTAAAGGCTTTCCCACATTCATTACATTTATAGGGTTTCTCTCCAGAATGAATTCTCTGATGATCAGTAAGTATTCCTCGATTGGTGAAGGCTTTACCACATTCATTACATTTATAGGGTCTTTCTCCACTATGGGTAAGTTGGTGTTGAGTTACATGTGCCCTCTGGGTGAAGGCTTTTCCACATTCATAACACTTAAATGGTTTTTCTCCACTATGAGTAAACTGATGTTGAGTAAGTTGTGCCCTCTGGGTGAAGGCTTTCCCACATTCATTACACTTAAAGGGTTTTTCTCCAGAATGAATTCTCTGATGTCGAGTAAGGTTTGCCCACTTGGTGAAGGCTTTCCCACATTCATTACATTTATAAGATTTCTCTCTAGAAAGACAAGCATGATGGAGATTAAGTTGTAAATCCTGGCTGAAAACTTTCCCAAGCCCTTTATACTTCAAAGATTCACCTTCTGTATAGATTCTTGGATGTTCAGATAGTTCTGAATTATCTTTGAAGTTCTTGCCACATGTATCATATTTAGAGAGACTATTTACTAAAGGAATTCTCTGTTGTGTAATAACCATTGAGCTCAGATTGAAGCCTCTCTCAAATTCACTGCTTTTAGAACCTCTAAACTTGTTTGAATTTTCCTCATGAGTGATTGTTCCTAGCTTCAAATGATTTTCCTGTTGGTCTTGTTGCCTCACCAACATGTCATAATATTTGAAGGCTTCTCTCAGTTCAAAGTTCCAAGAATTATGTCCTTTTATTGTCGCCCCCTGAGATGACTCTTCTACAGAAGTTTTCCACTTTGGAAATAATTCACTAACTTCAGGTCCAGTATCCCAATCTGGAAAAAAAAAATGGTTTTTGAAATATAAATGTAGCCTTAGTAGGGATAAACGAATTACTATCTTAGGAATGTAATTAAAATGGGAGAACACGCATATGATGAAATAATTCATTTTTCTATGGGTACTATTATTACAAAAAAGCATTTTCTTAACAACTCTGTGAGGTTGGTACTAGAAGGATTATTATTATCTTTTTGTAGATGAGGAAACTATGAATCAAAGGGGTTAATTCATTTACCACCTACACAGCTTTCAAGGAATTGAGTTGGGATTCGAATAAAAGTCTTGTACAAAATCAAGTCCATGGTTCTTTCCCCACTACAGTAAGGAATGTAAGTTTTGTACTACTTGTTTCACAAGGAGTTTTGGAAAGCTAAAAGGATGATATAAATTACTATCATTATTGACAACTGTCAATAAAGAGTTGCTATCCTGAAGAGGCTCAAAAGGGGAAGAATTAAACAAAGGAGATACTGATAGAAATTTTATGAGCAAGCAAAAGCAAGATAGGATCAGATTGCAAGACCTCCACATACAGCTGTACCTTTCTAGTATACCATGCTTACAACTATCAGATTAAATTTACTATGATAATAATATCATATCATATCATGATTCACCCTTCCACTCAACCCATAAAGTAAATCAAAATTCCTGGGCCAAACAGGGAAATGGGCTGCCTAGGGAGGTAGCATGTTCCTATCACAACATAAGTTCCTTTAAAGATTATTTCATTCTTTGTATTTCTATCCCCAATACTTCACAAAGCTTAATAATTCTTACTGGTTGAATGATTTAAAGGAAGTCTTCAAGCAGAGGCTGGATGACAATATAATATGTTAACAGAATGGATTTTATTCAGGTATAGGTTGAGGTCTCATTCAATGCCGGCAACCTGACATTCTTGTCATAATACTCAATTTACCTTTCTAGCCTCACTGTACATAGACAAATTGAACTTATCTCTGTCCCTCACACCTGATGCTCCACCTCCTGTCTCCATGCCTTTGTACTGGCTGTCCCTCATGCTCAGAATAAACTTTCCCCTCTTCTCTGCCTCACAGAGACATTTCAAGACTCAGCTCAAGCACCAACTTCTACATGAAACATTTTTCTGATTCCCTCAATTGCCAAGGTCCTCTCTCTCTCAAACTACCTTGTATTTTAACTACTCTGTATGTATGTGTTTCTTTGTAGATTTACAAACACACCCATCCTTATTGTTTCCTCCATTAGAATGCAAGTTCCTGTTGAGTAAGGATTATTTCATTCACTGTATTTGTATCCCAAGTGCCTAGTACTGTATAGTACTTTCTATATAGTAAGTGAAATATTCTGATTGTCACATGAGGCAGAAAGGCTGACTGAAAATAATGAAAAGATTCCAGGATTTAAGTATAAGAAATCAGTGGTGACCTTTAAGAGCAGTGTCCATAAATTATTGAATACTAGAATTGGATTAAGAAGAGAATGGGGAACTGAGGAAATGTAAGGCTATAGGCAAACACTATTTATTGAAAATTAAAAATCTATGCAGGTCACAGAGCCAATTAGCCTCTGCCCTTCTCCAAATACCTGGAAGGTTTAGGGGAGTGATTCCTGCATGAACATTTCCAAGATGTTTTCTCCCTGACTGACCAGCAGATATATTGCTTGTAGTAAATTCCCAGTTGTTAGCTTTTCATTCACTCACATAGACTGATGTCTCTTGGAGCTTCACTCTCCAGCATCCATGGCACTTCCGTATGTTCTATCCGGGAGGTCACATTTGGTTTGGAAGTTGAAAGCCCTAATAATGGGGGGGGGGAGGAAGGTAAATGGACATTTATGCTGAAAGGAAAAAAAAGTTATTCTAGAATACAGTCAATCCCTTTGATAGTGAGTAGTGAGGAAAAAGAGAATATGCTAAGAAGTCTCAAAAAGTAGATAAAAGAGTTTCTGAAGGAAATACCTACTGTGTACCCACAGACTACAGGGGAATAGATCATGGAGTTGATCTGGATTCAAGACACTTATGTCATTTGTTCCTCCTAATAAGAATGTACAATTCTCAAATATCTGGAAGTATATGAACTAGGTTCTTGACAAAAAAGTAAGAAAAAGGTGAGCAGAGGATGGGCGAAGGACAAAATCACAGAAAGCAATGAGTAAACAAAGCTGTTGTCCAAGTTTTACTTCAGGGCAAAGATTTCTCACCTGGGAATACAGAGCAAAAGAAATCTTGTGGTTTGATTCAAAAAGGTTTAAGAATCTCTGGTTTCTACAAACTAAGACAAAACTAACTGATATCCCAGAGTCTTTTAAAAGTCTTTAAAAAAAAAATCCAAAAGCATAAATTTGGAATCACAAGGGGGAAGATTTACCAAGAAAAACTAAGTTCCTATAGTTCTCCAATAGCACATCCTTGCAGAGGTCCTGTTGAACAGGTTCCAGTTGTTCCCACTCTTCCCAAGTGAAGTCAGGAGCCACGTCCTTGAAAGTCACTGATTCCTAAAATAAATAAACTGATGCTTTATAGGGTGATTTTCCTACTTATAGGGGGAAAGCAGTCAAATGAATAGGGTGTATGGAAGATGATTCTGATATTGTTAACATTGTAAAGTGATCCTAAATCACTCATTTCTTGCATATCTACTGTGTGTGCCATTTTATGTCAGACTTGGTGGGGATCAAAAGAAAAATGTGGACCCCTGCTTTTTAAGAACTTAAACTGTTCTGAGAGCCACTGAAGTCCATTAGCCAATGAGAAACTGCCTCTCATAATCTGCCCCTATTGCTTCATGTTGTTCAGTGATACCCTGGGATATAAAGCACATACAAGTCCTAGTATCTTGTTCCCTTGTCTTCTAAGGGGTAGCTGTAAGCTTTAAATGAGTATGCACTTTCCTCCTAAACCACTAAAACCTATAGAACTAATAAAACTTGTAACTGGTTGATCAATCACACTTCCAATATTAATTTCCAACTGAATACCAGACAGAAACTATTCCAGAATGAATCAAAGATTATTATGCAGCAAACACACTGGAATTTTATGACTACTACCACAAAAAAAAGAAAAACCTCTTTTGAGAAATAAAGGAAAATTTAAATAATTGGAAACATATTTATTTATGGTTGAGCCATCAAAATGACACTACTACTAAATTAATTAACACATCTAGTACACATAACAATAAACGTATGAAAGTTACTTTGTATAACCATACAAAATAAGAACTAAATTCACCTGAAAGAACAAAAGGTAAATAAACATAAGAGGAATGATGAAAAAAGTGGGAAGGAAGGGGGCCTACCAGTGCCACATCTCAAACTATATTAGAAAGCATTAATCTTCAAAATTCTTTGGTACTAGTTAAAAAATAAATAAGATGATACAAATTAAGTGCAAAAGACCTAGAAGAAACTGAACATACTATAGTCACATAGTGTTTGATAAACCCAAGGATGCCAATTATTGGGATAATGACTCATTTGAAAAAAATTGCTGGGAAAACTAGAAAGCAATCTAGCAGCAGTTAAGTTTAGACCAACATCTCATTCCATCTATCATAAAAAGCTCAAGCTGGACATATGACCTAAATATAAAACATCATTTATTCTTTTTTTAAAAAATAGAGTAAGGAAGGAAATATGAAAAAAGAGATTTCAAAAATCTCATTTCAAAAATATGAGATCCAACAAGTTGAGAGGAATGATCACAGGACACGAAAAAGACAATTCTGTTACATAAAGTTGAAAGTTATTGTATAGTGATAGGCATGGAAAAAAAAAGAGGAAAAGGGGGAAAGGGCATCAATGAAACATTTAAACATGCAAAGAAAAAAGCAAAAGGAAGTTTAGAAGGGAATACAAACAAGCAGCGTAGTTTAGATATTATAGTGCTGAATTTTATACTTGAAAAAAATCAAACTTGTAAAAGATTGTTTTATATAAAATACTTTTCTATTATGTAAATGTTCATGTTCATGTTTTTTATTTTTAAAAAATTATCGAAAGTTGGATCAATCTGGGAAGGCCATCAGAAAATCAAATATTCCCTGTGTAATATTTAGCCACCAGGATGTGCCCAGCCTCCCAGGAGAAAACAATAGAGGTTCCAATCTCTAGAAAGGCCTTTGGTTAAGACAGAAGTCCAAGAAAAAGGGAAAGAAAGGTGTCTATGCTGATGACTATAGTGGGAAAGGGAAAGGGCATTGCAACTCACCAGAAATTTGGTTACTGGGAACATTTCTTCCTTTTCTGTGCTTTCTTCTTGAAGAGAAGAATCATAAGAACATGAAGCTGTGGAGAAAGGATGGGAACAAGATCAACCCTAAGGCTCTGACAGTTTTTGAGAGAATGGCAGTCAAACCCAAAGATCTGATACTGTTCCTGTGGTCACAGCAACTTTCCAAGGACAGAATTCTGGTTCATGGAAGATGTCAAGATTTAACTATTCAGTCTCCAATGTCATCTGATATGTGTAATTCTAGATCTTTCCATAGTAATATGCCCATTTAATGAGGAATTATCATTTTTCCCAAGTGATAAAATATAAAATGAATCAATTGGGTGACTCCTTGCAGAAAATGACTTTATAGGAAATTGAATATTTCAATCTATTAGAAAGCCATTAAATTTCTAAAAGAAAGCTTACTTATATACAACATGGAACAAACAATAAACTTAACCACTACCTCGCTGTGACCTTGAGCAAGACAGAGGATCATACTGAACTTTAATTTCTTCCATCCATACAACTGGGATAGTTACATATGCTTTATTGCTTTGTATTCCCTAGAACCTGGCACATAGTAAGCACTAGTAAATGCTTACTGAATGACTGACCTCAAAGGGCCCTTAGAAGATAAAAAGAATTATTAATGCAAAATAACATGCTGAACCCAATGGGGATGCTATAAATTTTTGGAACAGAGATATCAAGTACATGGTCCTCAGGTTAATACTGTGTGCAATACTGCCAAAACCTAATTAAAATTGGGATTATTATTAAATATTAAATAATAAAAATATGATTAAAACTGGGAAATATTTAGCAAAATAAAAAAGACAGTAGAACACAGATAAAGTTAATATGGGGTTTTCTAAGTCAACATGTGACCTGCAGGAATTCTTATATATGTTTAGGCCCCATTTCTATTTCAGTTTGACATCACTGCTTTGGAAAACACCTCTATTAAAGTATATAGGAAGGATGAATAGTTTGATTGTGCTTGACATCTGTACACTTAAAAGAACAGAGTTATAAAAATGTTTCCTATTTTGTGGTCATGTGTTTTGCATGTAGTGAACCTGTAAGACACAGAGTTGACTGGATATCATAAGAAAAGAGGACCAATACTGGGATTAAAAAGATTATTACTCATTATCCTCAAAAGGTTGGTAGTACCTGCTTCCTTATCTACTTCAGAAACCGGCTTTCTCTCCTTGTATTTCTTCTCTTTACTACTGTTTCTCCAAGGACCTCTCTGAGAACCTGTGTTGCCTATTCTCTCTACTCACACTCTAAAGAGACTTCGCTCTTTCCCTCTATTCTTCTGCAGCTCTCACCTTCTTCCTCAAGGGTTTGGGTCAAATCCTCCACCATAGTGACCACTTCTTCAATATTCTCTGGATACTGTGACTTGACCCAAATCCTGATCTCACTGGGCAAGATGGTCAGGAATTGCTCCAGCACCAGCAGCTCCAAGATCTGTTCTTTTGAGTGAATCTCTGGCCTCAACCACTGAAGACACAGTTCCCAGAGCTGGTTTACAGCCTCACGGGGTCCAGCTTTCTCTGGGTATGGAAAACATCTGAAGTTCTGGCGAGAAGCCTCTGGATTACATTTTTTCTCTCTTCTTACGGCGATTACCTGATCAATGGCGGTATCTACTTTCAGGACTCTGTTTTGTTCTTGTATATCCAGGTTTTGGGGGTTCAAAGAGATGGTCATCTTATTCAGGGCCAGCATCTTTCTACTGGGACTATCACAATGGACTTCAAATCTGCATTCCCAGCAGAGTCATTTCTCTCCAGACTCAGGTTGAACATCTGCATACATTTCTGGGTAAAGCTGAGGGCATATATATAATGGTTAGCTGTAGGGATCAAGGAGCTCCAGTCATATCTTCAAACCTCAAAGCTCTACAGAGATGGGGACATACAAATAACGCAAAAAGTGAGCAGACAACAATGAAATACTAAATTAAATAAGGTGTTAAGCTTTCAGCATTGGCTCAAGTTCACACAATAGATCATAGCTATGTAGTGTTTTCATTACAGAACAGTATCTTTACAACTACCCTGTCAACTAGGTAGTGCAAACCTCATTCATCTGCACTGTACAGATGAAGAAACTGAGATTCAGTACAAAGTTAATTGAGGCCAGACAAGTAAATTATCAGAACTAGAACTTACACATATATCTTTGTACTCCTGGTACAGTGCTCTTAACACTAAGCCATGTGGGCTCTATGTAGAAAAAATAAACATGTACAAATACACAACTGTTATACGTCCCACCATACTCATGCTGCCCCTAGCTGAAAAGTATATCCATTTTGCTTGACTGGTAAACTGTAAGGGAGGAGACAATCTTATTTTCCTATGCATCTGCTATAATTCCTCATATACAGAAGGTACCAAAAATGCATGAACGTCATTGGAAAAAGACATACTATACTGTTGTTTGTATGACAGAAAGATGTGAATGATTTAGGAATGCCGTAAAGTACAAAGTTCCTTGGCAAGAATTACTGCCGTAGAATAGTAAGCTTTCTATCCACTCCTGAGCTGGTCTTCTAGGGCCAGGAAGTCACTTCTCATCTCAGTGCTCTAGGGCTAGAGTCCATG
Source organism: Phalanger gymnotis (assembly GCA_028646595.1). NCBI lineage: Eukaryota > Metazoa > Chordata > Mammalia > Diprotodontia > Phalangeridae > Phalanger > Phalanger gymnotis. Next base: position 438,983,992 of record CM053622.1, read on the forward strand.
TTTTACAGAATAAATCCTCTTATTTGGGGGATTTGTTCTGTGAAGCTTAGGTTCAATCAGAGGGCTGCACCCGAGGACCTAGAGGGCAACATGCAGCCTCGAAGCCGCAGGTTCCCCACCCCTGGGCCTCCAAAATCATAAACTGCGGAGAAGATGCCAACTTGCACTGGCTGAGAGTGCTTACTGATAGGATGACAAGGCGTGTGCTCCTATACTGGATCCAATGTAGGGCACTGTATTGACAGGATCACGGGCCCAATCCCTATAACCCAAAGGATCATAGATTTATGACAAAGACCCCATCCCTTCTGCTTCCCCCAGCGATCATTTCACAGATGAGCAAACTGAGACAAGTGGCCTGCCCGAGATTACACAGCTAATCGCTGTCTGAGAATTCGAACTCAGGTCTTCCCGCCGCCGAGCCTAGGGTTCTATCACAGCACCACCACGTGGCTTACTCCGCGTTTCCACAAAATAGAATAGCATTTCGAAATAAATTTTAGGACTCCAATTCCCAACGGAGAAGAGGAGAAAAGGCCCACTTGTCAAACAAGCTCCCGAGGCAAAAAACCCGCTTCCTTCCAATCCATCAAGGACGCCCGTTCCGTCATGGGAGCAGCGCACTCTCTCACCTGCCCTCACCTCTGCCCTACCTCCCCTACCGGCTCTCTTCTCTCTCTAGCTCACAGTCTGTGTCTCCTTCGCCTCAGGTCAGTCTGTGTCCCTGCCTGCGCTGCGCAGATGGAGACAGAGGCGATCAACCTACGGGGAGCGGATGAGGACAAAACTAGGCAAAGCAGAAGGTTCTTTGGCTACGAATGGCTGCCATTCCTCGGGCTCAAGACGAACTTCCGGTCACTCCTACAGCCACCAGGTCAAACAGGAAGCGCACAAACACAATTTGCGTGGAGTCCAGGAGCGAAGGCGGTCGCCTGAGTCACCAGTAGCGGTGGGTGTGGTCGGCCTAAATAACTAAGACTGACTGCAGCTTCAAATCCGTATTGTTAGGACGTGCACCTCGGAGTTGCTGCTTAGCCCAGTCTGTCGGAACTACGATTCCCAGAATCCTCCGGGTACCGTTTCTGAAACTTGGGGGAGTAGAAAGAGTTCCGGGCGGAGTTGGGGCTCGGAAAATCTGAGGTCCAGTCTGTGTAGTGTAAGCCTTTGACTTTCAGAAATTCTTTGGGTAGATTAAGGAACAAAACAGCAAGTGGAGAGGATAAGGAAGGGATTCTTAGAAGGGATGCCGATTAGGGAGCCAAAGGTCAGAAGGACAGGATAAAAAAGGAGGGAGAGAAGGATAAGCAGTGAAAAAGAATAGGATGGAGGGAAGTACACAACTGGTAATTATAACTTTGAATGTGAATGTGAACTCACCCATAAAACGGAAATGCATAGCAGAATAGATTAAAAAAAACAGAATCTGACAATATGTTGTTTAAAAGAAATACATTTTAAAATGAGAGATGCACATAGAGCAAAAATAAACGGTTGGAGTGGAGTTTATTGTGCTTCAGCTGATGTAAAAAAAAGGCAGGGGTAGCGATCGTGATCTCAGAGTTAAAGCTAAAATAGATTTAATTTAAAAAGACAGGGAAACTATGTTAAAAGACACCATTGATAATGAAGTAATATCGGTACTAAAACTATATGCACCAAATGGTATAGCATCCAGTTTTTAAAAGAAAAAGCTAAATAAATTACAGGTAGAAATAGATAGCCAAACTATGATAGTGAGGGACTTCAACCTTCCTTTCTCAGAACTAGGTAAATCTAACCGAAAAAAGTAAATAAGAAAGAAGCCAAGGAGATTAATAGAATTTTAAAGTAGATATGATAGATACTAGAGAAAATTGAATGGCAATAGAAAGGAATACACCTTTTTTCTTAGTGGTACATGGTACCTTTACAAAAATTGACCATGTATTAGGGCACAAAAACTTCATGGGTAAATGCAGAAAAGCAAAAATACTAAATACATCCTATTGAGATCATAATGCAATAAAATTATATTTTATAAGGGACTGTATCAATAAGGCAATAATAACAATATAGATGATGATTGTCAAAATGCCTATGTGATTCTGTATCGTAGCAGTAAACCATTTATTCAGACACCAGAGAACCGTATCCCATGAGCCATCTACCCACTCCATCACAGCAGGGAAGCATTTAATATGTAATATCACAATATGGAGCCTTGCCATCCCAAAACCTCTCAGACACCCTGCTGCGGTCTTCCCAAAGACAAACTCACAGTACAAGTATCACAGTCTGTTCAGCTTTGAGTGGTTGACTTGTTCTAACAGTCAAAATGGCCATTAACAGCAATAACAGCTCTCTCTCTCTCTCTCTCTCTCTCTTTCTCTCTCTCTCCATTTTCCTGTGATATAACTTCCTTTTCCTGTCGGGAAGCTCTTTGCACCACATGTAACTTAGGCTTACTGTGACATAAGCAGATCACATGGCCTATTAATGGGTGGGAAAGATCTTCAAATCTAAATTGCTATTACAGGGACCATGGAAATGCAGTTTAAAAATTAATTGGAGACTAAATAACCTAATCTTAAAGAGTGAATGGGTTAAGGAACAAGTCATAGAAACAATTAAAAAAAAATCTCTTAAAGAGAATAGTAACGAGACAACATAACAAAATCTATGAGATGCAGCAAAAGCAGTAATCAGAGGAAAAATTATATCTCTAAATGCTTACATCAATAAAAGGGGCAGAGCCAAGATGGCAGCTGGAAAGCAGGGACTTGATTAAGCTCTCCCCCAGGTCCTTCCAAACACCTATAAAAATGGCTCTGAACAAATTCTAGAGCTGCAGAACCCACCAAATAGCAAAGGGAAGCAGGGCTCCAGCCCAGGACAGCCAGGATGGTAGCTGGAAAGGGTCTACCACATGGGGCAGAGAGCACAACGGAGCACAGCCCAGTGTGGGCCATGCCAACACCAACCGGACCAGGAGCCGGGTGGAACAGGCTATAGGGCCCTGAATCATTGAGCTGTGGAAGTTACCATACTTCTCAACCCACAAACGCCAAAGATAACAGAGCAGGTTGGTGGGAAAAACTGATGGGAAATAGTGAAAGGAGTTTGCAGTTGGCTACCACCCTGGGGGCAGTAGAGGTGGTGCAGCTCTGAGGCTGCTTCCAGAGCTACAGCTGCAGTTGCTTCCAGTGCCAGGCCCACCTGGTGGAAGGAATTAAGTGGTAGATGAGAGCGGGAGTACAAAGCCTGCTTTGCCCTGCCTGAATCTGGGCCACAATCCTGGTTGGCAGTTCTTGGGGGAGAAGGAGCACTGGTGTGGCAGAGCTTGCTGTGGAGAAGTAGCTCTGAAAACAGCAGCACAGACCCTAAAGCTTGGGACAAAGTACTCTCTACTCTACAAGCAGTCATACCCTGACAAAAAGCTCAAAGGTCCAGTAGTTGGCTGGGAACATGAACAGGCAGTGAAAATGGACTCAGATTCACACTCACACTTTAGAATCATTTTTTGGTGACAAGACCAAAACATACAGCCAGAAGAAGTCCACGAAGTCAAAGAGTCTACAACAAAAACCTCCAGGAAAAACATGAACTGGTCTCAGGCCATGGAAGAACTCAAAAAGGATTTAGAAAAGCAAGTTAGAGAAGTAGAGGAAAAATTGGGAAGAGAAATGAGAAGGATGAGAGAAAACCATGAAAAACAAGTCAATGACTTGCTAAAAGAGACTCAAAAAAATACTGAAAAGTATACTGAAGAAAA
>CM053622.1:438988242-439019762 GCA_028646595.1 Phalanger gymnotis
GGCTTGGAATTCGATATTCCAGAGGTCAATGGAGCTAGGATTAAAACCAAGAATCACCTACCCAGCAAAACTGAGTATCATGCTCCAAGGCAAAATATGGACTTTCACTAAAATAGAGGACTTTCAAGCTTTCTCAGTGAAAAGACCAGAGCTGAATAGAAAATTTGACTTTCAAACACAAAAATCCAGAGAAGCATGAAAAAGGAGACACTTGGATTTTTACTTCATACTGAGTGAAAAGAAGGAATCCATTCAGCTGTGTAGTGAAAATGGCAGAAGGTGGGAAGCCTTAATTTAATCCTCTTATGTAAAAATCTGTGTACAACAACAGGCATCAAATGGAAAAAGGACTTACCAGGAACTTGGGGATGAGAGAGAACATGAGTATTTTGTCAGGGTGAAGGTAATGTAAGGAGGAGCAGAGATCTGGGAGAAGCATTTTTTGCTTAAAAAATGATGGGCTTTATGCATTCTGTCAGATTCTTTAATTGCCATTCTGAGTCTGAGGCAAATTATATTTACCATAAAGTAGATGGCTATTTTTTTTTTTGAAACACTGTATTAGAAACTTCCAAGTGCTTGGTAACCAGAAAAAAAAATATAAAACCTGCTTTTGAAGAAGTCACACTAAGTGTTTTTTTTAAAAAAACAGTCTCTTTATACTTTTTTCTAAATGATACTTGAAATATACTAGAACAAGCCTCACTATTATAATGTATTGTATATTGTAAACTGAACACATTAGGCATGAAACAACGTGTTTTCTTTCACAATGAAACTAGGAGAATAAAGTCATGAAGAAAAAAATAAAATAGAGAAAGAACAGACCAATGAATTGGTTATCCAACTTAAAAAAAAAAAAAACTAGAAGGAGAACAAATGTTAAATCCACAATTAAACACCAAATTGGAAAATTAAAGGTGAGATTAATGAAATTGAACATAAGAAAATCATTAAATTAATAAATAAAACTAGAAGTTCATTCAACGAAAAACAAATCAATAAAATAGGTAAACCATTGGTTAATATCATTTTAAAAGAGAGAGAATAAAACCAAATACTACTATCAAAAATGAAAAGGGTGAATATATCACTAATAGAAATGAAATTAAAACAATTATTAGGAGTTATTTTGCCCAATTACATGCCAATAAATTTGACATTTTAAGTGAAATGGAAGAATACTTACAAAAATATAAACTGCCTAGGTTAATAGAGGAGGAAGTGGAATATATAAATAAACCTATTTTAGAAAAAGAAATTGAACTGGCCATAAATTAGCTTCCCAAGGAAAAAGCATCAGGACCAGATGGATTTACAAGTGACTTCTACCAAACATTTAAAGATCAACTAATTCCAATAGTAAATAAATTATTTGGAATAATAGGCAAAGAAGGAGTCCTACCACACTCCTTTTATGAAACAAAAAGGGTGCTGATACCTAAACCAGGAAGACCAAAAACAGAGAAAGAAATTTATAGACCAATTTCACCAATGAATATAGATTCAAAAATCCTAAATAAAATATTAGCTTGGAAACTACAACAATGTATCACAAAGATTGTGACCATTGTAACCAAGTAGGATTTATACCAGGAATGCAAGGATGGTTTAATATGAGGGAGACTATTAATTAATTACATTAGTAACAAAATAACAAAATCATATGATTATGTCAATAAATGTAGAAAAAGTGTTTAACAAAATACAACACTCATTCCTATTCTTGAAAGCATAAGTATAAATGGATTTTTCCTTCAAATGATAAGAACTATCTACCTAAAACCATCAACAAGTATTATTTGTAATGAAGATAAGCTAGAAGCCTTCCCAATGAGATCAGGAATGAAACAAGCATGCCCTTTATCACCAATATTATTCAATATTGTGTTAGAAATGCTGACAATAACAATAAGAGAAGAAAAAGGAATTAAAGGAATCAGAATAGGCAATGAGGTAATAAAATTTTCTCTTTTTGCAGATGATATGATGTTATACTTGGAAAATCCTAGAGATTTGACTAAAAAGCTAGTTTAAACAATTATTAATTTTAGCAAAGTATCAGGATACAAAATAAAGCCACATAAATTATCAGCATTTCTGTGTATCACCAACAAAACCCACAGGAAGAGATAGTAAGAGATATCCCATATAAAATAACCATAGGTAGTGTAAATACCTGGGAGAATATCTGCCATGACAAACCCAGGAACATGAGCATAATTACAAAACACTTCTTGTACATATAAAATCAGATTTAAATAATTGGATAAATATTAATTGTTCACGGCTAGGCAGGGTGAATATAATAAAAATTTAAATTCTACTAATCTACTTGATCAATGCCATCCCCATCAAATACAAAAAAAAAAAAATTTATTGAGTTAGGAAAAATAATAATAAAATTCATTTGGAAGAACAAAAAGTCAAGAATATAAAAGGAATTAATGGAAAATGTAAAGAAAAAGATCTAGTACTACCAGATCTTAAACTGTATTATAAGGCAGTAATTATCAAAACTATCTGGTACTGGCTAAGAAATAGAAAAGCAGATCAGTAGAACAGAGTAGACATACAATATGTAGTAGTAAGTGATTATAGAAACCTTACATTTGACAAATGTAAAAATTTAACATTTGGGGATAAGGATTCACTATTTAGTAAAAAAAAAAAAATGGCAAAACTTGAAAGCAGTCTGGCAGAAACTAGGTATAAACCAATATCTTATACTGTTTACCAAGAAGGTCAAAATGAATACATGACTTACACATAAAAAGAGATGTAAGTAAATTAGAACATGTGCATCAGCAAGGCAATAGTCACAAGATCAATCATAATTGTGAATATGCCTATGACATTCTATATCACAAAATATAAGAGACTCTCCATATAGAAAGTAGAAGTAGAACATTTGTTCAGACACCAGAGGACCAAATCCCAAAACTAATAGGTGCAATTCATCAAAGTAGCAAAGAATTCAATACATATTATCACAGCAGAGAACGACTCCATCCCAAAGTCATCCATCAGCTTGCTGGGGCCTTCCCACAAACATATTCACCACACAGCTAATTCTCCCGTGTCTGCTCTCTCCCTCAGTTTTAACTGCTCTGGGCATTTCCTGCTCCACCTTTTCCTGTTCCTCTCGTTCAGCAAGCTCCTCCTACACATGTGACATAGGCTTCTTGTGACATGAGCAGGTCACATGGGCCTGTTAATGGATGGGAGAGATCTTCAAATTTACATTACCATTACAATATGGAATATATTACCTAGCACACTTATGGATAGAAGAAGAATTTATGAAGAAAGAAGAGATAGAGATCATTGTGAGAAATAAAATGGATAATTTTGGTTACATTAAATTAAAAAGGGGTTATACAAATAAAACCAATGTAGCTGAGATTAGAAGGAAAGCAAAAAAATGGGGGAAAAAATTTATAGATAGTTTCTTGAATAAAGGCATCATATCTCAAACATATAGAGACCTGAGTCAAATTTTTAAAATATGAGTCATTCCCCAATGGATAAATGGTCAATGGATATGAACAGGCAGTTTTTGGATGAAGAAATAAATACGACATATAGTCATATAAGAAATGCTCTAAATCATTATTGATTAGAGGAATGCAAATTAAAAGAACTTTGAGATATCATCTCATACCTATCAGATTGGCTAAAATGATAGAAGAATAAAATGACAAATATTGGGAGGTTGTGGAAAAACTGGGACACTAATGCATTGTTGTTGGAACAGTGAGCTGATTCAATCATTTTGGAGAGCAATCTGGAATTATGCCCAAAGAATTATAAAACTATGTATGTCCTTTGACCTTCAATATTACATCTATTTCCCAAGGCGACCAGGGAAAAAGGAAAAGAACCTTTATGTTCTAAAATATTTATAGCAGCTCTCTTTGTGGTAGTGAAGATCTGGAAGTTGAGAGGATGTCCATCAACTAGAGATATGGTTGTGTTGGAATAATACTGTGCTGTAAGAAATTGTGAGCAGGTTGATTTTTTAAATACATAGAAAGAATTGCATGGAGTAATGAAGAGTGAGATGAGCAGAACCAAGAGAATATTGGATACAGTAACAGCAATATTGTTTGACAAATAGCTGTTAACAAGCTGTTCTGACTATTATAACTATTCAAATTAAATACAAAGAACCTATGAAGAAAGATACTCTCTACCTCTAAACAAAGAATTGAAAAATAGAAGTATGCATAGCATAATTTTATATGCGTGTATATATATGTACACATATACACATACATATATACTCTGTGTGTGTGTGTGTGTGTGTGTGTGTGTGTGTGTGTGTGTGTGTGTGTGAAATGATGGTCTTCTCTAGTCCTGGGTGGGGAGGGAGGGAAAGAGACAGTTTGGAACTTAAAATGGAACCAAAAAAATTAAATCTTAAAAAATTTTTAAAAAAGCACTGAAAGAAAGTGTCATATGTTATTTTCAGGATGGAGAATGAGGAAAGAAGAAAAAGCCTACATTCTCTCCTACATAGTGTTAATCTGGATTTATGGAGCCTACTCCAAAAAGAAGAAGTAGTGGCAGTGAAAAACCAGAAAGAAGCACTTGCAATCTGGTTTTTGGAATGAGTTGCTGAAAAAGATTGGAGTCATGGACAGCACTAGACCCAATATCTGAAGTCAGAGTGGCTGACTCAGCCTGCCTAAGATTATTGGTTTGCCTATAGTGATTAATTCCAGGTGTATCAGAACAAGAATTAGGGAGGTTTAAGACACATATATGTAGTCCTTTTGGACTGCTCCTCCAACTCTAGGCTACTCATCCAACTTCTCATTTGTACTTAAAAGTTGGTGCACTGGGGGGAAGACAACTTTCAGGTTCTTAAAATAACACCATGGAGCTGAGCTCCTAACACTACATTTCATGAGCCCCTACTAATGTGCTTCTCATTAACAATCAGCCAGTAAATAGTTAGATTTTAGCATACCACTACTAATATGGTCAAGTAAAAGTGGTAGCTATAAAATATTTCCCACCAAACCTAGGGTGCACTCTCCCAAAAATGTATGCAACATCTATGGGAAAAGTGCGCTCAGACTTAGAGTACAGTGTTAGTGGAGCACACATATAGAAAACACGTGGCCAAGACAACTCACAGCTTCTGGTACTGTAAGGCATAGAAATCCCTGCTCTTTTCATAGAATCCTCAAGAAACTTCCCCTTGGTAGTGTGTCTCCATTGGGCAGTTTTATCAGATTGGTTCCCGAAGTTTGTTCTTTTCTTGATTTCATAGTTAATTCTCTTTTCCCTAGGGCTACTGTCTATCTGGAGAGGAGATGGAACACAAAGAACCACATATCATAATAATAGTTCACATTTTCATGTTGCTTTAAAATTCACATAGTACTTTATATACATTATATCATTGGATCCTCAAAACACCTTGTGAGCTAGATAGCTATAAATATTATCATTTATATTTTTTATTTTGAACTTAAAGATCATCAATAAACACAAACATTCCAAGATACACAGAACAGGAAAAAAAAATTATATGTATAATAGTCTTTCTGGCAAGACCTGGACTTACTGTCCTGTGAGGGGACCTAACTTGCTAAAGTCCCTAAGATGTGTATTTCTTCCCAGATTAGGAAGAGAAAAAGCTAATGGAAGGTTTTGCTATTGTGGCTGCAAATAAAGTTGTAAGGGGCTCTTTGTCTTCTGTGGCTCCCAGAGCTGTTACATACCCTCACACTGTGATATTGAGAAACCAGTTATTGCTAACTACCAGAAGACCCCTGCCCCACAGCCCCTGATAAAACCCCCAGTTTGCATAGGAAAGAATGGACTAAGACCTTGGCATTTGGCATTTGGCAAACGTCCCTGGGACCCCATGACTGCTCCAAGGAATGTCAATAGATAAGATTATCCCACCAAAGATAGCCTGTCAGGTTCTTTGATCCATCAGATCCCCCGGATCTGTGACCTGGCCCATAAGTTTCAAGAGATAATTAGCCACTGTGCCTGGATTTCTGTATAAATGTCTCCCCTTCAGGTCTATGCAGGGTCGTTCTGATTTGGGTTGCTTGTACCCCGGACGGTCGCCGGCTAATAAATTCTCCAATTAAAACTTATACTCTGTGACATGTCTTGCTCGCTGTCGGTATAACAACACTATGACCAAGAGAACATAAGGACATGCAAAGGGCAGGGTCCACCACAAGTGTTTATGAGAAATAAGATTAGGTGTATCACATGTAATTATTAACAGAATTTAAGAATACACTCTATGATGGGAAGAGACTAAGGATCACTAGTTCCTTCAGATTTGTTTTATTTCCCCATCAGTGTCCCAGCCATCTGAGTATTAACAATAAAACAAACAACAACAAAAAAGTCTTATACTTCCCTCCTTTAACTTTTTTCTCTTTAGGTGCCTTTACAGGCCCAGGTTGGAGGAGATGAGTTGATAATGTTGCCACCACTACTGCTAGTGCTACTGCTGTTCCACATGGAGGAAAGAGAGGAAAAAAGAGAAGAAAGAGGCAGAGTTTCCACCTCTCTTCTCTCCTAAGAAAGAACACCTTTTCTTCCTCAGCTAGGAAGACATATAGCAGTCTCTAGTGCCTTAGGCCCTTTCATATTGTAACCAGTCCAAGCTTGCCAAGACTTACATATAAAACTATGAATTTCTATTACCTAAAATTCTTTTTAAAAAGAAACATATACTGAGCATAGTGGCCCACACCTATAATCCCTGCAACTGGGAAAGGTTCAGGATAGGAAATATCTTGAGTTTAGAATTTCTGAGCTACACTAGGCATAACACACCAAATGTCACACTAATCTGGTGAATCCCTAGGAGCAGAGAGGCACCAGGTTGCCAGTTAGCCTTGGGACTTCCAGCGAGTAGCTGTGGCCCTTTCAGCCCAGGAGACTTAGTATTCTAAACACCAAAAAAAAAAATTCAAATTTTTAAACAAAGGATATGATAATCAATTAACACCACTCCATACATGGGTATTTCTGTATCAGAATGTAAGCTCCTTGAGAGTAAATACTGTTTTTGCCTCTTCCAGATCTAGGAGATAGTGAACTCTTGTCATAGTCTATTGGTTCTCTGGTTCTCTTGTTGTAGTGGTAATCAGAGAAGGATTTTTGTCTTGTCTTCTCTTTTGAAATGATGAGGTAATCAAGTATTTGATGAGTCTTGCTTTTCTTGCAAGCAAAATGGGACTTTTCATTGTTCTCTGTTTGAGTGCTTCTCAGCACTGAGGTAATCAAGTGCCCCAGGGCTCTGAGACATGGTATATAAGATCTGAGGTTAGTGTTTCACTTTTGGGGGTACACTCATTGAAAGAGTGACAAGACTCTGGGCAAGCCATTGACACAGCCACCTCTACCAGCCTTGTAACCCAGATGTTGGTGCTTCTCCTGTAACTATGAATTGTGATTTGATCAGACAAGGTCTGTCTGTTGTTATTTGTAATTTCTGTTTGTATTTGCCGTGAAGTTCAGGAGGCTGATCTTTTCTCCCTGAACTAAGCGAATGATATATGTATGTTTAATTAAACTGATATTGTTAACACCTTAAAGTTGCTTTTCTTAGGAAAGCAGATCAAAGAACCTATGCTAGAACCCTCTCGTTGTTGGTCTTGTGTTGGTCTTTCGCCCCCACAACAGCTGCTAGTAATGTTGTTACACTTGTTTAAAGTCTAGTGCTCCATATATATATATATATATATATATATATATATATATATATATATATATATATATATATATGTATATATACATGTGTATGTGTGTGTGTGTGTGTGTATCTTTCTATTCTTCCATTGCACAATCACTATAGGTTGTGTATCTGACCTCTGTGATGATGCCATTTACCAGCAGGTCTTTGATGTGGTCTTTGAGGTAATCCATTACAGATAAAGGAATCAGAGCCTTCCTAGGAAGTTTGGGAGCCAGTAAGTTGGATTTTGCGGGTTGTTCCCTGGGCACACGCCACTCATGCCATGAGAACACACCTGTTCCTTTGTTGAGCTTCTACCTAAACTCTTTCTCTCCTTCCAGTCACCAGAATCTTGGGAGTCACCTAAATCAACTTTCTCAGGCTCTCCATCTTTGGTTGTTGATTATGGTCAATGTTTACTTCTCCTTCTTCTCCTATAAACCTCTAGATAGGCTGCCTAGATGGTCAAAGTATGCACATATTAGAGCTCAGCTTGTTGTTTGTAGTATCCTGCTAGTATTTCAATAGGCTGCAATTAGTTCCAATTAGTGATGACACTCCAGTGACAGTAGACCTAGAGATACTAGAGCCAAGGTGTCCACTGCCCATTTGACACCAGCAACTTTTTGATGAAATTTCAAACTCACTTTAGTTTATCCCAGATATAGGTAATGTTTTACCACTCATTCCTCCAAGTCCAGCGTGTTTAAAAGTAGTAACCGACCCGTTGCAGGGGTCTTCCCAAAAACAAACTCACAGTACAGCTAAGTCAGTCTCTTCAGTTCTAATAATCACAAGGACAGCCATCAGCAGCCATGACTGCTCTCTCTCTCTCTCTCTCTCTCTCTCTCTCTCTCTCTCTCTCTCTCTCTCTCTGTCTGTCTCTCTCCCTCTCCCTCCCCCCCCTTCTCTCTCAGCATTTCCTGTGACATAACTTCCTTTTCCCGTCAGGAAGCTCCTCCTACCACATGCAACTTGGCCTTGCTATGACATAAGCAGTTCACATGGCCTACTTATGGATGGGAAAGATCTTCAGATTTAAATTGCTACGATATTCAGCCCCAAGATCTTTCATATCCATTACATAGGGCAATGGGAATTCTGGCATAACTGGTGTCAACAGAACTTTACAGGGATAAAACAAGAAAAGTATATAAAACAAATGTCACCATTCCCCTCTCAAATGAATGGGGCTCAAAATCTTGGGGTAAGGGGCAAAGGTCTCATCCTCCATAGCTTCTTCCTAATGAAATTGAATGTAGAGCTGTCCCTGCCCCAAGAGATTAAGAGTCCTGTTTGAGAGGTCAGTTCTTTAACTGGCTGGCATCTGGAACTCAGTTGATGCCAGATCCAGGGATGACACATCACAGTCATGGACAGGTCCAGAGGTGACATCTGAATGCATCGGAGGGTGACATCTGGCATAAGAGACCAGATATCTGCAGGGGGATGGTACTAAGCCTGCAGGAAACAAATCTCAAAAACAAATTTAATAGACAAAAGCCAAAAAGAAACAAAGAGACTATCATAGCCTCATTCATGATAGAATACATGACTCAAGAGTACAATTTCATAATTATTTTCTCCTGGGCAGACTACTGTTACAATATTGTCTTTCACATGTGCTATAATTTCTGCAGCCTTTGGGACATCGTTCAGCTTCTGTTTTACCCATACTTTAGCTCCCAATTTTATTCTATCAGTAGAACCAAACCCTTCATTTCCTCTGATAGTTATTTTGGAAGGAGGGGCAGTTTTCACAAGAGGTATTGTTTCACAAGCAATAATAAATAATTGAATTATTCTATCATTTTTATACAACTGTATAGGTTCTTCACCCAAACTCTGGAGTGTCACAATAATATCTCTGTGATAACTAGAATCTATCATGCCAGCTAATACATGTATTCCTTGAACTGCTAATCCTGGTTTAGGTAATATCCCTCCAAAACAATTCTTAGGGGTTCTCATGCATATCCCAGTAGAGATTTTCCTTCTCTTTTCTATCCAACCAAAATTTCTCTAAACAATGTAAATCATATCCTGCCAAACCAGGTATTCCTGGATGCGGTGGTGGGACATCTTCCTTCATAGTCCAATACTCAATATTTTGGATTTTATGTGTTTGCTCTTTTCTAATTTGCAGATTTGGGGTCATCATTCTGGTTAGAGGTGTACTTCCTGCTAATGGTCTATTATTCAATTTACATAAAGCAGTGAACAAATTATCTTTCCAATGTTGATATGAATTATTAGAACTTAACTTTCTTAACTGTTCTTTCAACAATCCATTCATTCTTTCTATCAATCCAGATGCTTGTGGATAATATGGGATATATCAACTCTATATTGTTCAATACACAATATCTCCTCATCTCATTTGAAATGTGACCCATTGTCACTTTGAATTGGGGTTCCATAATATAGACTTATAATATCTAGAGTTTTACAGGTGTTTTTCTGGGTTGCATTCTTATAAGGACAAGCCACAGGTATACCTCAATAGGTGTCAACACAAGTACATATAAATTTGCACCCCTTCTCTTGGGGTCATGATCCAATATAATCTATTTTCCAAATCTGGGCTGGAACTCTTCCCCTTGGTATTTCTCCAGTTACTTCCCAAGGAACAGTTCATTCCTTTTCCACTTGACACCTATGACATTCCTCTGTTACTTGTTTTAACAATGAATAAGAGATACTAATACTTTGCTCTTGTGCACACTGGTGTGTGGCCTGGACCCCTAAATGGCCGGCCATTTAGTGGACCCATTTTGCTAGTACCAGATCATCAGTTGGTGTTGGTGTAGGGACAATATGTTGAGTAGTAATCTTTGCTAATCGGTCAACATGTGCATTGTACTCACATTCTGGTGTAATGAGGAGCACGTGAGCATCTACATGAAAAACTGACAAATTAGTAATGTCTCATATATCTTCCTTTCGTTCTTTGCCCCAAACTTGTTTACCATGAATTTCCCAATTTTGATTTTTCCACATTGGTATCCATGTAGCTAACACATTAGCTAATGCCCAAGAATCAGTGAATATATGGCATTGTCCTCCTTGTTCTGTTTTAATAGCTTGATGTATTGCTATGAGTTCAGCATAATGACTATTTCAACCTATCCCAGTACCTTCCAAAGTTCTCTTAGTACATGGGTTATAGGCTACTGCTTTCCAATGTCTTTTATGGCCCAAATACTTTGCTGTCCCATCAGTAAACCATGCATGTTTCTTCTGTTCTTCAGTCAGTCCATAATGTCCATCATTCCTTTTTACCAAGGATTGTACCAACTGTTGCCTCGGTTCAGAGGGTTTTTCATTTCCATCAATGTCAATGCTTGCAATGGATTCATGTAGAGCAGAAACTCCACTTTTGCCTATTTTTGATCTATTCTGAATATACCATTTCTGTTTAATTATGCTAGCCTTTTGTGCATGTCCAATTCTGTGAGATGCTGGGATGCTCATTACCCAAGTTGTACTTGGGATTCCAGGACTTAATATCACTTCATGGCCCAGAGTCAATTGTTCAGTCTCTACAAAAGCCCACTATGAAGCTAAACAGCTGCTTTTCAAAAGGTGTGTATTGTAATCCAGATCAAGGTAGTTTCCTTGACCAAAATCCTAATGGTACATTTCAGCTTTGTTGTTTCTGCCATAAACTCTAATTCACATATTCATTTTATACAGTCACTTGTAACTCTACCAGTCTACTTTGCATAGGCCATAAATCCAGAGCTAATTGTAACAGCTTTAGCTTCTTCAAAAGCTTTACTCTGTTCAAGTCCCCAATCAAATTCATATTTTTTCCTGGTAACTTTGTGTAAGAGTTTCAAAATTTGCCCAAGATGTGGAATGTGATGCTTCTAATATCCAAAATGTCCTATGAACTTTTGTGCCTCTTTCTTATTGGTGGGGATAGGAAAATCTTGAATCTTTTGTTGAACATGTGGGAGAATTTCTCACAAGTCCTTTATTCCATTTTATACCCAAAAACTTTACAGTTTGAGCTGGTCTTTGAATCTTTGCAGGGTTAATTTCCCATCCTTTGCTTTTCATATGCTCATTTAAAACCATCAAACTCTTCTCCACTTCTTTTACATTTTCTCCCTGTATCACAATATCATCTATGTAGTGGGTGAGCTGTACACCAGGTAACTTCAATTCATCCAAATGTTCAGTCACAATCCTATGAGAAATAGCTGGGTTGTGCAAATATCCTTGTGTCAATCAGGTAAAAGTATATTATTGGTCCTGCCACATGAAAGCAAACTGGTCACATTGTTTAGAGTCTATTGGGATCACAAAGAAAGCATTGGTCAAATCAATAACTGCATACCAAGCCCCATCATATTTCTGGATCCTTTCTATTAAGGTAACAGTATCTGAAACAGCAGCATACAAGGGTGGAGTTGCTTTATTCAATTGTCTATAATCCACTGTCATTCTCCATGTTCCATCTGACTTTCATACTGGCTATACAGGATTATTCCATCAAGTAGTTGTAGGTCTAACACTCCTGCTTCAACACATTCCTTTATAGTATTGGCAATTTCATCTTGGCCACCTGGCACAAGATACTGCTTCAAAGTAATTACTTTAGAAGGTTCAGGTAAAGTGACTGGGTCCATCTTTACTTTTCCCACCAAAACTGTATTAATCCCTATCTCTCTTTAGACAAATTCAGAATCATGCCTTTCAATATATCTATTCCAGTGATGTATTCAGGAATGGGTACAATGACCACAATATATTCTTTCTTAGGCAATTGTCCAATTTTCATCATCAGTTACATTTGTTTGGCTGATATTTCAACCCCTCCTAGTCCTGTAATGGTAACAGGAGTTCCATGCTTAAATTTGTAAGAGTTTCCATAAGTCAAGCTGGCTTCTGCCCCAGTGTCTATCAATGCCCTAGTTCCAGTATTTGATCCATTCTTCCAATATATAGTCACATTAATATGGTTTGTAATCTCACATGTGTGTTTCTTTAATCTGAGCTGGGGCTTGGCCTATTCCATAGTCTCCCTGAAGGTGTGACTCACTTGTATACAAGGGTTCAAGATCTGTAGGATTTGTAGGGGCAGTTCTTGCTTCTTTATTCTGTTTGCTATTAAACCCCTTATCTTGGTCTATTTTGTATAGCTCATTAGTTGGAATACCATCTATCCTTCTAAAATCTAACCCTTCTTTTAATAGAGCAGTAAACATTTCTTTCCTTGTCACTCCACACTGAATCCATTGGCTATGTACCCTTTTCTCTCGAGGAAAATTATTATTTCCCCAGTCTCCTAAATAAGTTAACTGTGAAATCTTATCCAGCACCTCTGAAAGAGGGTTCCCTACTTCTGCAATGAGCAGAGTCAGAATCACATGTTTATAAGTGGGGGGGGGGGTGTGCCATCTTAACTATCAAATTCCTATGAGAGACTCCCAAGGGAGTTTCATAATAAACTTCGATGTTCCCTAACATAATGGCAGTCTTCGTCACCTCCTCCTTTAACTTTCTCGTACTGTTCCTAATTAAATACCAGGGTCTATCTGCATTAGACCACATAGTATCAGCAGGATAGTGCTCTTCACAGCCTGTTGCACCCAAAGGCAACAAATTGGTCATTTGGTTAGTTGTTTCTCTAAAAGCTTGCTGTAAAAAAGAATTCTGACTAATACTTATGAATCTCATACAATACACAGAACCTGCAGACACTGCTGCAGCCTGTTCATCACTGATTCTAACCATCCAAGATATTAATGATTCTCCCATTCTCTGGGTGAACCTATTCAAGATATCTGTGATTTCCTGCTGTGTAAAATGATCCAAAATCTCCCTAAACTGAGTAGTATGACTTCACATTTCCTCCCTCCGGCTCTGTATGGGGCCTCTCAGGAGTCTGGCATGATACTGTAACACTCTGTGATAGGTCAAGACTGTCATGCAACAAAGTATCACCTTGTCCCTGAGATTCTGACATTGTATCTTCCTTTCTAGATTCTCTGCCCCTGTTACCATGGTAACCAGACAGACTGCTAGGCTTGAACTTGGCTGAACTGAGGTACAATCTTGACCTCCTTGGTTCCCTCCGCCTTCTAGCTGAATTTACGCCCAAGTTAGTTAGATTCCAGTTGTTCCACCAACTGAGTTTCTCCATCTTGCTGTGGTATAGGAGAAGCATTATCAGACGTTTCAGCAACTGTCTGAGCCTGAGCTCTCTCTCCTAAATGTCTGTCTCTGTGTTCACATACAATATAAGGCTGTGAGTAAAATCCAGCCTCATCTAGAGATTGCTGTTGGGATCCCCATTCCTGGCTCAACAGTAACCTTTCTGAGACATTGCTCCAAATCTCTAGGTCCTCCACCCTGTAGCCTCTGCCTCCAGTCCTCACAGAGACCAGTACCTTTAGACTATTCCTTTGCTAAGGAGCAATAAGTTACATCCTCCCATCCTGGGGCAAACATTTCTTCCTCTAAAGCCCTTCTACCTCTAAATAGAGATCTTATACCTTGTGATCCCATCCTCCTAGTCACCAAATGTAACAGTAAGGCAATAACAATGTAGGTGATAATTGTCAAAATGCCTATGTAGTTCTGTATCACGAAGTATAGAAGACTCTCCACATAGAAGGTAGAAGAAGCAAACCATTTATTCAGACCCCAGAGAACCATATCCCACAAACCATTTATCCAGTCTATCACAGCAGTAAAACATTCCACATACGACATAACAACCTGGAGCCTTGCCATCCCAAAACCTCTCTGACCCCCTGCTGAGGTCTTCCCCAAAACAAACTCACAGCTAAGTCATCCTGTTCAGTTCTAACAGTCAGGAGGGCAGCCATTAGCAGCCATGACTGTTCTCTTTCTCAGTACTTTCTGTGACATAACTTCCTTTTCCTGTCAGGAAGCTTCTCCCACCACATGCTTCCTGTGACATAAGCAGGTCACATGGCTTATTAATGGGTGGGAAAGATCTTCAAATTTAAATTGTTACTACACCTTCTTCCATCTAGAATGGAAGGAGAGGCCAGAGTTTGTAAGAAGTGACTGGCAGCAACTATCCCAGGTCTAAGGAAATCTGTGGGAAATAGATATTATAGAGATAAGTTTGGTTAGTGCAGGGCAGTATCCAAGGTCAATCAGGAAGGATCCAGGTAACACAAGTTAAAAATTCTAAACATATTTACAGAAGACTAAATATAAGACTTTCAGAATAGACTGGAATCCTCTCCTTAACTTCTCCATATAGAGACAGCAAGATAATATAGTAGAGAGCACTCGGTCCTAGAGTTAGGAAGAACTGAGTTTGAATCCTGCCTCACATACTTACTAGCTGTGAGACCCAAGGAGCAAGTCCCTTAACCTCTACCTCATTTTCCTCATCTGTAAAATGGGAATAATAAGAGGGCTGCTGTGAGGATGAAATGGGATAACACATGGAAAGATCAAAGACTGTAAAGCCTAAAGTGCCATATAAATTTTAGCTATTATTTTTTCACCTCCGGGAAGTACACAGAATAACCTACTGCTGGAAAAGGATGCACAGTGAACCATGCTACCCAATTCCTGGTAGACAGATGATGAATATAAGATGCACATTGTGATATACATATTTGGATATGGCCTATGTGTGGTTGCAATTATTGTTTTGCATGATGAGGTTTATTTGACACAAGAGAAGTTTTTTTTTTTTTTTTTTTTTTAGTTTAGGGCAAGGTTTAGGGGTAAGAGGGTGATAAAGATGAAGGACTTAAAAAATAGAAGAGAACAGAGGGTGGTGAGGAGTACATAAATTAGCAAAATAGGTTCGAAACTAACATGATGAATGTATTATATGCTTTTTTAAAAAGAAAATAGAAGCAAGCTGTTCATAGAAAAGATTCTTGAATGTGTTAAATATGTGCCCACATGGTTTAAATATATAGATGTGGGTTATGGATGGCATGAATAGATATGATCTGGTGATCTCTTCCACCTTTGTGCACAGAAGGAGTACCAAGGCCCAAAACAGTGCATTAGCTGAAAGAGATGGGCAAGCAGGCCCCAGCTTGTTGCTAAGGCTGAGCATTCTTGCCTCCATTTTCTAAAAGGGGCACAGGGCTAGAGAAGATAGACAACCACGTCCATCTTTTCCTTAAAGTAATTGTTGTCTGAGAGATGTTTAGTTCAGAGCAAAAGCTGCTTCCTTAATTCTCTTAAGAGGGAGGTTAGCCCTTAGCTTATTTTTTTATATTAAATTGAAAATGGTTTTTTAATTAATTAATTAATTTCTAGTTTTCAACATTTATTTCCACAAGATTTTTGAGTTCTAAATTTTCTCCCCATCTCTCCCCTCCCCCACCCCAAGATGGCATGCATTCTGTTTACCCCTTTCCCCAGTCTGCCCTCCCTTCTATCACTGCACCCCACCTTTCTTATCCTCTTCCCCCCTATTTTCTTGTAGGGCAAGATAGATTTCTATACCCCATTGCCTGTATATCTTATTTCCCAGTTGCATGTAAATACAATTTTTAACATTTGTTTTTAAAACATTGAGTTGCAGATTCTCTCCCCTCTTCCTTCCCCTTCCACCCTCATTGAGGAGCAAGCAATTCATTATAGGTTATACATGTGTAGTTATGCAAAACATTTCTATAATAGTCATATTGTGAAAGACTAACTACATTTCCCTCCATCCTATGCCGCTCCCCCCATTTATTCTATTTTCTCCTTTAACTCTGTCCCTTTTCAAAAGTATTTGCTTCTGACTACCCTCTCCTCGAATCTGCCCCCATTTTTATCATCTCCTCAGCCCCTTCCCTCCTACTTTCCTGTAGGGTAAGATACCCAATTGAGTGTATATGTTATTCCCTCCTTAACTCAAATCCAATAATAGTAAGGTTCACTCATTCCCATTCACCTCCCCCATCTTTCCCTCCATTGTAACAGCTTTTCTTGATTCCTTTATATGAGATAATTTATCCTATTCCATCACTCCTTTTCACCTTCTCCCAATATATTTCCTCTCTCACCCCTTAATTTTATTTTGTAGATATCATCCCTTCATATTCAACTCACCCTCTGCCCTCTGTCTATATATACATACATACATGTATATACATATATATGTGTATGTATGTATGTGTGTGTGTGTGTGTGTGTGTGTGTGTGTATGTGTGTGTATACTCAGTTTTGCTGGGTAGGTGATTCTTGGTTTTAATCCTAGCTCCTTTGACCTCTGGAATATGATATTCCAAGCCCTCTGGTCCCTTAAGGTAGAAGCTGCTAGATCCTGTGCTATCCTAATTGTGTTTCCACAATACTTGAATTGTTTCTTTCTGGCTGCTTGCAGTATTTTGTCCTTAACCTGGGAACTCTGGAATTTGGCTAAAATATTCCTAGGAGTTTTCCTTTTGGGATCTTTTACAAGAGACAATTAGTGGATTCTTTCAATTTCTATCTTATCCTCTGGTTCTATTATATCAGGGCAGTTTTGCTTAATAATTTCTTAAAAGATGATGTCTAGGCTCTTTTTTTGATCATGGCTTTCAGATAGTCCAATGATTTTTAAAATATCTCTCCTGGATCTATTCTCCAGGTCAGTGGTTTTTCCAATGAGATATTTCACATTCTCTTCTACTTTTTCATTCTTTTGGTTTTGTTTTATAATTTCTTGATTTCTTATAAAGTCATTAGCTTCCATTTTGCTCCATTTTAATTTTTAAGGCATTATTTTCTTCAGTGATCTTTTGGACCCCCTTTTCCATTTGGCCACTTCTGTTTTTTTAAGGCATTCTTCTCCTCTTTGGCTTTTTGGAGCTTTTTTGCCATTTGGGTTAGTCTATTTTTTGAGGTATTATTTTCTTCAGTACTTTTTGAGTCTCCTCTAGTAAGCTATTGACTCATTTTTCATGATTTTCTTGCATCGCTCTCATTTCTTTTCTTAATTTTTCCTCTACTTCTCTTACTTGGATTTTCCAAATCCTTTTTGTCTCTTCCATGGCCTGAGACCAATTCATATTTTTCTTGGAGACTTTGGATGAGGGAGCTTTAACTTTATTGTCTTCTTTATTGTACGTTTTGATCTTCTTTGTCACCAAAGTAAGATTCTATAGTTTGATTTTTTTCTGCTGTTTGCTCTTTTTACTAGCCATTTACTTGACTGTTGAGCTCTTTGTCAAGGTAGGGCTCTGCTTCCAGAGTTGTAAGTGCTCTGTCCCAAGTTTCAAGGGTTTTGTACAGCTGTTGTCAGAGATCCTCCTAGGCACCTGTAAATTTTCAGCTCTTCTAAGGTGGTATGATTAGAGGAGAGGTGTTTCCTCCTCTCCTGCCCTTTGCTCTGGTCTGCGAGTGTCCACAAGCCCTCTTTTCCTCCTTGGAACTGTGAAGAGGATTCCCACTCCACATCCACCACAAGCTCTGCCACACCAGCACTCCTCCTCGCCCAAGGACCACCACCCAGGCTTCGACCCAGAACCAAGGAGAGCAAAGCAAAAGAATCTAGCCTCAGTACTAGCAAAGAGATCCCTTCAATCCTCTTCTGCTCAATCACTTGATCCCCCCACCATCTCTGGGCCTGGAGCTCGGAAAGTGGCTGCTGCTGCTGCCACTACTGCCACCACCACTGTCTCTGCCACCCTGGGCTGGGGCTGGACGGTGCTCTTTTCTCACCCAGGTCCAACAGTTTCCCCACTAACCTTCTACTTTGTCTTTGGCATCTGTTAGTTGAGAAGTCTGGAAACTGCCACAGTTGCCAGTGATTCAGTGCCCTGAGGCTTGCTCTACCTCATCTGTTCTGGCACAGCCCATGCTGGACTGTGCTCTGCTCCCAGCCCAGAGTGATAGACCCTTTCTTTCTGCCTTCCAGGTTGTATTGGGCTGGAGATTTGTTTCGCCCTGTCATTTTGGGGGTTCTGTAGCTCTAGAATTTGTTTAGAGGCATTTTTACAGGTATTTGAGGGGTTTCAGGAGAGCTCAAGCAAGTCCCTACTTCCGTTCTGCCATCTTGGCTCTGCCTTTGTCGTTAGCTTATATTCAACAACTTAGCACCTTCCCATCAGATAATGGTTACCCAAAATAGCAAATATTGAGTTAACCCATTTATCTGAGCAAAATAGCAAATAGCAATTGGAGAAAAACAATCATATTATTTACTAAAAAATCCAAAAAATGAATGAACCCTTCAGGAGTGAGATAAAGTCCTAGCTAAAACTGGGAGAAAGAGAACAATCTTACCTAGGTGAAATCCATTTTCAGCAGCCTCTGAAATTTCTAGCAAGTCCGGGGACAAAATGGGGCCACCTTCTTATGCACATCCTTGACTGCAAAGTCAATCTTTCCCTCTCTCGATTGGCTTTTTGTCCATGCATTACTTCTGAAAATTGTGTGAAAGCAACTCAATAAGTCCCTTATGTGTGCATTTGATGCCAGGCTCGGCTTTCTCTCTACCAATGAGGAGTCACATCTCCTTCTACATATGCTGTGGTATTCAAACCATCACAGGCTTGGGGGGCGGGGGAAATGGGGTTCCATTTGCAATCCCTTTTTTCTGTTCCTTGGATATAGAAAGGCTCATGTTAATTGGTGTTTGGTAAATACAGAATAAAATAAATAAATAAAAATAAATCATTGTTGAAATCTCAGAAGAAGCAGCCTAATAAGTATAATGCAACATAATAGAGCTGAGGAACCCTCCTCCAGTAGATAAGGAGTAGTGGCTCCTGAAGAATTTGGGATATAGTTTCAATAGGATTTGATACTCCAATCTCAGGAGAGCATCACTAAACTAATTACTCCTATTCAGAAAAGACTAATTAGAGAGTAAGCCTCTTTTCATTCTATATTCCCTTGCTAATCATACAAAGTTGTGAGTAGGCAGTGTGGCATGATGCAAAAGGCCCTGGATTTTTAGGCTTATAGGATCTGTGTTCAAATCCCAACTCTGTCACTTAGTACCTATGTGACTTTAGGCAATCACACAATTTATTATGTGCCAGGCAAGATGCTACATTCATTATATTCATTACCTTTTCATGGGTGTTACTTCAAATATACTTTTTCTGTAACTTAGACTCTAAGTCAAGTGGATAAAGTATTGAACTCAAAGTCATGAAGATTCAAATTAGAATCTTGCTGTGGATTCTTATTAGCTGTGGAACTCAATGCAAGACACTTAATCTCTTTCAGAATCAGTTTTTTCATCTATTAAATGGGATAATAATAAGACCTACCTTGGAGGGTTATAAAGACCAAATGAAATAGTATCTGTAAAGTTCTTTGCAAACCTTAAAGTAATGTATAAATGTTGGCTATAGGGATAGGACATAGTATTTCACTGAGAATTCCTAGGTAAAGAAACTCCTTCCACCATCACAAATTGGCACCCTCTCTGCAACTTATACTCATAAAGAACCAGTTAGTCAAAAAAGCATTTATTAAACACATGAACTATGTGCCAGTCCCTGTGTTGAGCACTGAGGAAAAAGACAAAAACATGGTGCCTGACCTCAAGAAACTCACTTTTTAATGAGGAACACAAACCCATGACTATGTATATGTCAGATATGTAAGGTATAAATGGAAGGTAATTTAAGAAGAAAGAGATTAAGGGAGAGTGCCAACTAGAAAGACCTCTTGCAGAAATTGAGAATTGATTAAAAAGTCTTAAAGGAAGCCAGGGAAGCTAGGCATTGAAGATGAGGAGGGAAACATTACAGGGTTGTGTAAATGCACCATAGGGAAATGAAATGCCTTGTTTGAGGAATAGCAAATAGGCCAGAGTAGATGGATCATAGTGTGCAAAGAGGGAAGGTGCTCAGAGGAGAGGTATTAAACATGCAGTCTGGTAGACCCAATGCACTTCACAACATTCCTGGCCCGAACCAGATTAAGATGTAATTATAAAATATTTTTTTAAAATATATGATAAAATATAAGGTTATATGACATTTCAAAAACTAAGGCAATATGTGACCTACGGCAATCCTTACATACGGATTAGTTGCCCTTGGTTTCTATTTGAGTGTGTTAGCACTAGCCTAGACTACCAAGAGGTTCTAAGATTTGTCCAGGGCCACACAACCAGTATCTGTCAGAAACAGAACATGAACTTAGGTCTTCCTTTTCTTCATTAAACCAAGCTGACTTTAATTACATAAATGGTAACTGCTATTATTGAAGCTTCAAATCAAGTTGGAGGAGTGAGAATTGGTGTTATTATTTTTAGAGAAAAAGAATATTAGGAAACCTCAAGCAATGAGGGGGAAAGTTAGAGCAACACATCAATGGCATAACCCTGTGACTGGCTTGGCAATGCCTGTGAAAAGAGGGAGCAACAGACCAGAAACTAGAGAACTAAAGGGTGCCAAATGTTCTGAAACCAAGTTCATCTTGGAATGAGTTTAAAGACAATAATAGCGATACTTAGCATTTCTATAACCCTTTAAGGTTTGCAAAATACTACAAATATTACATTATTTTACGCTCGCAAAAACCCTGGGAGGTAGAAGCTATTATTATCCCTGTTTTACAGATGAGGAAACTAAAGCAGATAGTGGTTAAGTGACTTACTCAGGATCACACAGCTACTAAGTATATAAGGTTGGATTTGAACTCAGGTCTTTCTGAAACCAGGTCTAGCTTTCCATCTACTGTGCCACCCTGCTTCCTGCAAAATGGCACATATACACTATTGCCAAGGCATTCATACTCCAAAATTTTCAGGAATCTTTCAGGTTCTCATTGGCAAAGATATTCTTTGCATAGTGCAAATAGCACCATCTATATTTATTCAGTACAATTCAAAGTGGCGCAGTGCATAGGGCAATGGGCCTGCAGTTAGGAAGATACGAGTTCAAATTCAGCATCAGACACTTACTAGGTATGTGACCCTGGGTAAATCATTGGATCTGTCTCAGTGTCCTTATCTGTAAAATGGGAATAATCATAGCACCTACCTCCCAGAGTCATTGCAAGGATGAAATGAGATTTTAGATAGAGAAATAAATAGGTAGATATAGATACATATATATATATATATATATATATACATACAGACAGACATATATATATGGTGCTTTGCTCAGTTCCTGCAGGCAGTATTTAAATGATAGCTATTATTATTCTATGTCTTTCAATAAATCTTTTTCCCCACTTACTAGAATTTTATTTTTTCCAATTATATGCAAAGATAGTTTTCAAATTCCCCCTGCCCCAAGACGGATGCAATCTGATATAGGCCGTCCATGTACAATCATATTAAACATACTTCCACATTCTTCATGTTGTGAAAGAAGAATTAGAAAGAAGAAGAGAGAGAGAAACCAGTATGCTTGTCATACTACATAGTTCTTTCTCTGGATGTGTACAGCATTTTCCATCATGAGTCATTGGAATCGTCTTAGATCGGGACTGTCCAAAATACAGCCCACAGGCAGTGCAATTTTATGTGGCCCACCTGTGGGTTTTAATTTTCATGAGCGAAAAAATAAAATAATAATTTGCATGGAATGTATGTTAGATTTTTTAATTCCATCACTAATAAATAATCTTGTTGATGTTGATTTTCCTTGGTGTTTTTAAGCAGTGTTACGGGTGGAACATATGGCATGGAATTTTCAACCGATCTGTGGGATGCGTTCTGTCTGTACGATGCAGACTACTCAGTATGCACCTACCTTTATACTGTTGTGTTGTCGCTTTGCGGTTTTGTGTTTGCTTTCACACTTTGTGCCTTTGCCTGTCATATTGATGATGCATGTTCCCCCACTTTGTATTAGTGCACTGTATTTTTTATTCTGCGTGCAGTCCTCAAATAATTACTTTATTTTAATGTGGCCCTAAGATAACCTAATGTTGGACAGCCCTGTCTTAGATCATTGCATTGCTGACAAGAGCTAAGTCTATTAAAATTGGTCATCGCACAATGTTGCTGTTACTGTGTACAATTTCTGGTTCTGCTCACTTCATTCACTATCAGTTCATGTAAGTCTTTCCAGGTTTTTCTGGAATCTGCCTGTTCATCATTTCTTATGAAACAATAGTATTCCATTACATTCATATATGACGACTTGTTCAACCATTCTCTAATTGATGGACATCCCCTCAATTTCCAATTCTTGGCCACCACAAAAAGAACCACTACAAATATTTTTGTACATGTGGGTCCTTTTCCCATTTTTATAATCTCTTTGGGGTATAAACCTAGTATGGTATGGCTGGATCAAAGGGTGTACACAGTTTTATAGCCCTTTGGGCATAGTTCCAAATTGCTCTCCAGAATGGTTGGATCAGTTCACAACTCCACCAACAATGCACTAGTGTTCCCATTTTCCCACGTCTTCTCCAACATTCATCATTTTCTTTTTCTGTCATACTGGTCCAACAAATCTTTTATACAGGATCTAGCTAATGCATTGAACGCTGTTTTCTTCTTTTAGTATTCCACGGATAGCATTGTGGTAGTTATACTGTCCATTTCATCTCTCATTGATTGGGTGAGACCCACTCCTTTTCTGGTTATCCAGAGAAGTAGATGGGTTATTTGGATATGGCAGAAAGGTGAAATAGGGTGAATAGAGTTGATCAGATAAATGGACTTTGTCTTGTATCCTTACACCTTGTATTTTTGCACATTATCTCCCTATGTTGTCTACCTCTTTCTGCTAAAAATAATTAAGCCTCATTCTCCTGGGGAAGTAGATTTATGAAGAAAAGACAAGGTTAAGTGAAGATGGTAGATCTATCTGTACCTAATTACATTTCTGTCTCTTTTCTCAGAAAGAGGTCATTTAGCATAGCAATTAGCTCCAAGAGTTACCCAGAACAGCTACCAAAAAAAAAAAGCAAAGTATTTTGTACTAGACCTTTATATTGAAAAAGACAGAACAAAAACAGCTAATGGGGAGTTGATAATCATGATAATTAAGGAAAGAGATAGCAAGAGAGTAACTAGTTGCCTGGATAAATTTCAGTCACCTAGGTCAGATGGACTACATCTAGGAATGTGCTTGTAAATGTTTCAACAACCAGCTCTCATAACATACTTTTAAGTTTAATCTCTGTTAACATTTTCTTTATCATTTTCTTAAGTCTAGACCAGGGGTTGGCAATGGCCAGATCCAGTTGCTGCTAGTTTTTTACATGACCTAAAAACTAAAAAAAAAAATTTAGGTTTTTAAATAAACTATTTTTTAGAGAAAAAGAATATTAAGAAACTTCGAGTGATGAGTGGGAAAGTTAGAGCGGCACATCAATGATATATCCCCATGGCTGGCTTGGCAATGCCTGGGAAAGGAGGGAAAGAACAGAGTAAAGGAAGGTAATACTATGTTTTTAAACCACAGTATTTATAAAACTCAGTGTATCAGAACAAATCAAAGATTTCCATCTTGTCTAATAGGCTTCATCCCAGCTGTTCTAAATCTGTTGGTAAGGGGATTGTAATTATATTAATCAGTCAACAAGCATTAAGAGCATTAAGTGCCACTTTGTCTAGCACTGTGCTAGAATAAAAAGGTAAACGTGAAACACTGCCTGGCCTCAAAGAGCTTGTATTTTACATCTGACTGAAGAGCCAAGGCTCCTGTTCTACCATGCTTCACAGGGGTTTGATATGCTATAGTTTGTTTAGCTCTTCCTAAAACAATCAGACCCTTGTGTTGTTTTTTATTTTTCCTTGAGGTGGTAGGGAGGACAGGAATATGCATTTATATAGTGACTACAATATGCTAAACATGCTACATATTCCCTACAGATACTCACTGTTTTTTTCTTTTGGAAGGAAAGAACATCTTTTAAAGGGCGTATATTTTAGTAAAAAGCGCACTGAACTGACAGAAGAGGGATCTGAGACCAGCTTTCACCCTTACTAGCTAGCTGAGACACTAGAAAAAGTCATTTAACTCCTCTGTCTTAGTTTCATGCTCTGTAAAAGGAAGATGGGTAATCGTGCTTGCAGAATCTTCCTCTTGAACAGGTTGTTAGAAATTTCTCATTCATTCTCAATCAATCCACTGTACTAGGTGCTGAGATTTAAAGGCAGTAGGTGACCATCTTTATTCACGAAGAACTAAAGGGAGAGACAAAATAGGTTGAGCCCAGATTGAGAAGGGCTTTAAAGCTAGTTAGAGCAGTTTGGATTTTATCCTTGAGACGAGAGGAAACCGCTGGAGTTTAATGAGGACAGAACGGACACAGACACGTGCTTAAGGGATAATCTTTTGTCAGCAGCGTGGATGATGTGGGGAGACACCAGAGGCGGGGAGATACCAGAGGCGGGGAGATCGGTAGGAGGCCGTTGTAAAAATCTAAGCTAGAGGTGATGACCGAAAGCGTTAGCTGTGTGGAGAGGGGAGTTCATATAAATGAATTTAAATGTAATTGGTTTCACTTGTAATCTTATGTAACTTATTTTAGACATTTAAAAACATTATTCTGACAGGGGCCTAAAGCAGATTGCAAAAGAGGTCCACGACAATCACGAAAAGGCTAAGAACTTCTCCTCTAGCCTAACTATCTCATTTTTGCCGGATAAAAAAAAAAAAAACCGATGGAGGTTGCTGCTAAGAGTAGGAGCCGGGACCCGCACTGGAGCCGACGCTGAAAAGATAGTCTTCTGATTCCATGTCCAAGGATTTTTCCCCAGACTTCAGAAACGTTCGTGCCCGGGGGATTCTGGGAATCGTAGTTCTGGGTGAATCGGCTCGAGTCATTATCGTGAGTAGGGCGCGGATGCGCACGCAGCCCCGTTGTTCGTAATTGTCGGCTCTGCCTGCGGCAGATTCGGTGTCTGGTCAGTCACACTTTGAACTCTGATGGACACAAGCCACAAGGCTTTGATGACCCAGAGCACCCTCCCCCAACCGCCCCCATTCCCAGCCCGAGCCACTGACCCCCTGCGGGTCTCTGGTCGCAGTGGTCGGCTTCTGCTGGCAGAAGAGCTTCTCCTGTAGGGGCGGAGTGTAGGCCTCGGTCCAGGGGAGGCCCCCCCGGCGCTGGACGCAAACTTCGCCTCGGAAGAGTTTTTCCCGCACCCGCCTTCTGTACCATCGTCTCGCCCTGGGTCTTCCTTTGGCGCCCCTCAGTGTCACCCGAAGACCCAGCTGGGCAGGCGGGAGCGGCTCACTGCCTTGTGGAGAGGGGGCTAGGTGGAGAGACCGCGACGGTCCTCGACTAAGAGACACGGTCTCGGACCCAGCGGAGTTTACATCCCAAGCAAAATGCATGCGTTTTTCAGCTATGAGCAGCATGGAGTGGTGGGAGAAGGAATCTCTTTGTGTGTTTGTCTGCATGTGTGTATTTCTATAAAAAAACAAACAGCATAGTGTAGGATAAAGGGCACTGAGCCGGGAGAGATCTGAGTTCAGGTGCTGGGGCTCTGACCCTGGTCCTGATATTTACTCAGACAACTTCGGTTAATCAGTTAAGCCAACTCAAATCTTAGTTTCTTCATCTGTACAGTGCAGATCATAAGACTTTTTCTAACTAGCTCACAGGGTAGTTGTAAGGAAATGTGAATTTAAAAGTGCTAAATATAAGTATATATACATATATATATGTCTATGTATACACGTGTGTGTAAAACTAAATAGTTGTGTGTATCTGAAACAATGCTGCAAGATTAACACCTTGTATAACAACAGTATCCCACTGTAGCCCACTACTTACTTTCTGGTCTATTTGTATGTCCACAGTCTCTTAACAATCTTAGGATCCTGAAGTCAGATGGTGTGTGACTAAGAAACCTTGGTTCTTTCAATTAACCATGAAACATATGTAGATATTTGTGTATCTTTGTCCACAGCACCCCTCAAGAATGTATGCAGGTATCCAGTCTGAGGCCGAAGGGAACTGGCTCTCTTCTGGGAATTCGGATTTGAAGTCCATGGTGACAGTCCCAGGTGGAGAGATGCTGGCCTTGAATAACATGATGACCATCTCTCTGAACCCCCAAATCCTGGCAATGCATGAACAAAATAGGGATGATTCAAGGGAACAGGTAACCACCCTAGGAAGAGAAAAATTTGACCATGAGGCTTTTCGCCAGAGCTTCAGATGTTTTCCATACCCAGAGAGAGCTGGACCTCGTGAGGCTGTGAACCAGCTCTGGGAACTCTGCCTTCAGTGGCTAAGGCCAGAGATTCACACAAAGGAGCAGATCCTGGAGCTTCTGGTGCTGGAGCAATTCCTGACCATCTTACCCAGTGAGATCAGGGTTTGGGTGAAGTCACAGCATCCAGAGAACATTGAGGAGGTGGTCACCCTGGTGGAGGATTTGACCCAAATGCTTGAGGAGGAAGGTGAGAACTGAAGAGAGATAGAAGGAAAAAGTAAACTCTCTTCAGGGTGTAAAGGGAGGTCTCTTGAAGAAAGATACTACCTGAAATCTGGGGACAGGGAGTGAGAACCTTTTTAATCTAAAAGTTGATCCTCTTGTCTTATGTTATCCAGCTGCATCTTTTCCTTATCTGCCCCCCTTCTCCCCCTCCCCTCCCCCACCCCTTCTTTTCCCCTACTTATTTGTGTAACATCTGGCTATAAAATGGGAGAACATTCTTTATGGGCTGTTTTTGTGGGAGTGAGGAAGCAGTTGGAGGAAACAGTCAAATATTCATCTCTTTGTAAATTCTTATGGGGAGTTCCCTCCACAGTTTTACTTTGAGCATCAGTGAATCAGTAAACAATTATGAATAGTCTTCTTGTGTTCCTGGCACCATGATAGGGGCAGGGGATACAGATACAAAAATGAGACAGTTCATATCCTCAAAGAATACACATTCTACTTGGGGGAATCTACACGTTCACAGATAAGTAGATATAGGGTAGCTACAAAATAAATATAGAGTGATTTCGAGGCTGAGAAGGGATAATGATAACAACTAGAGGAAAGGCTGCTTGAAGGAAGTGGTGCTTGAGCTGAGCCTTGAAAGAAGATAGGACAGCTATAGGAATTCTAAGAGATGGAGGTAAGGATAGAGAATGTTTCAGGCATGGCTGTAAGGGAATAGCCTATACAAATGCACAGAGGTGGGAACTGGAATATCTTATGTGGGAAACAGCCAGTAGGCCAGGTTAGCAGGAATGTAGAGTGTAGGAGGGGGAGTAATATGTAATCAGTCTGGAAGATGGGCTCCAGGCAGATAGTGGAGCAAGGGCTTTACCTGTTAAACAGAAGTTTATATGCTGAAGTTACTAAAGTATCTTATTCAGGGAAATGACATGGTTAGACCTGCCCTTTAGGAATATCAATTTGGCTGCTTTATGGAGGTTAGATTGGAGAAAGGAGAGAGTGAGATGTAGGGGGACTAATCAACAGGCTCTTAGAATAATGCACATGAGTGATGTGGTCCTGAATTAGAGTTGTTGTGGAGAGAAGGGACAAACTTGAGAGATGTTGAGAAGGTTGAGTGAACAAAACCTGTGAATTGGGTATGGTACATGAGTGAGACTGATGCATCAGGGATAACAACGCCTAGTATGCAAACCTAGGTGGTTTGAAGAATCATGTTATCTCAGCAGAAGCAGGGAAGTTAGTAGGAACAGTTAGTTTGGGGAAAAGAAAAGTTAAGTTTTGAATGTGTGGATTGGTTTTAAGGAGCCTATAGGACATTCAAGTGGAGAAGTCTTGATGGCACTTGGAAATGTGGGACTGGAACTCAGCACACAGATGAAGATTAGAAATGTATACATGGGAGTCATCTGCATGGAGGTGCCAGGTGAATTCATGGAAGCTGCTGAGATCACTGAAAGAGAATGAAGAACAGAGTGCCCAGATGGAGCCCTGTGGTATACATACCTGCCTTAGCTAGAATGGGACATGGAGGATGATGAGGACCACAAAAGAGCAGTGCCCCTAAATGGAGTTGTCAACAGTGTTAATGCTATGGTGAGGTCAAGGAGGCAGAGACCTATGAAAAGGGCCATTTAGCAATAAAAAGTTCATTAGTGACTTTGGAGAGAACAGTTTCAATCAAGTGGTGATGATGGAATTCAGATTACAAGGCATTAAGAAGTAAGTAGGGAGATGAGAAAGTGGGGGCAATGAGTTTATACAGCTTTTTCTAGGAGTAGCTTTGAAGGGGAGGTGAGATAGAGAACAATAATTGGAGAAGGTGAAGTGAGAATTTTGTAAGAGTAGGAGGTGTGGGCATGGTTATAGGAAGCAAGAAAGGATCCATTGGGTGAGGAGAGGTTGACAATTAGAGTGTATTATAAAGGAAACAAATTCGAGAAGAAGATAGATTCGAGGATACTAATAGAAGGGTTGTTGGCAAGGCAAGCAGTCTCATCCTTTGAGACTGGAGCAAAGCAAGAGAAAGAGAGA
Organism: Phalanger gymnotis; assembly: GCA_028646595.1. NCBI lineage: Eukaryota > Metazoa > Chordata > Mammalia > Diprotodontia > Phalangeridae > Phalanger > Phalanger gymnotis. The sequence continues at coordinate 439,017,267 of CM053622.1, forward strand.
TGTATATTTTGAGGTGATTTAAAGTGTTAAGTTGGGGAAGGGAAGGAGCTAGCGATAGTTGGCCTCCATCTTGTAGTTACTGAGAAGGAAGGGCAGGGTTGGGTGGGTGTGTTGAAGAGTGGAGAGAATGCTTAGAATATCCTCTGGAGATTGGAGTAGTAAATTAGGGAAGAGTTAAAGGATTGTTTGGCCACTGGGAAGGTCCAGTTGAGATTGTAGAACATATTTTTATTGGACCTAATCAGGATGGTGGTTTGACTTTTTCCAGTGACATACGAAAGCACCACACTAGGTGAGAAAAAGGTGGCTAAAAGCAGGTAATCTAAAGCTGGAGTTTGGAAAGGGCTCAATAGCAATAGGACATTGGGGCATGAGATTGAAGTATCAAAGACGGTGAACTGGTTAACTAACTGGCTAACTAGTCAAGATTTGGGGGAAAGAATATAGGGCCAGAGTAGGGAGAAACAGAGTAACAGGAAGTTGTAGTGAAGATAGAGAGTACGTTTAGGAAGCTAGAGAATAGCACAAAGCACAAGGAGAGATGGAAAAACAGAAGGTTATGATCCAAAAGAAGCATTTCAGAGTTAGGGAATGTGAAGGTAGAATACTGTGGATAATGATGAAATCAAGGGTAGGACTATACCTGTGTGTGGCTGAGGTGGAGTGATAGCATGGATTTTAGGAGCTGTTGAGGCGGATGAACTCAGGAAAAGGGTATCTGGGGACGTTGGCAAATCTAAATTGAGGTCTTGGGCATAAAGAACAGAGATGAGAGGAAGTTCTTGTGCCAGGTACTGAACTCTCTGAGAAAAAAAAAATTGGGGACAATAAATGGTAGCTACCAGAATGGTTTGGGCTCTTTGGACAGAGGAAATCTCGAAGGAGGAGATGTTACTGAGTGATGTTAGTAGGGAGAGTGCCTGGAAGTGTAGTGAGGAGCAAGAAGCATGTCCTGCTCAACCAGTGTGTCAGTATACAGGATGGTGAGGGGGGTGGGTGGAGGGGAGGAGAAAAGGTACATCTAGTGTTAATATGAATGACTGGAGATGCAAAATCTTGTGAGGAAAGCTAGATTTCTGTGATAGCTAGGTAGATGGAACATGACATGAACAAGTTTAATATGAGGGACAATTTGTTAAAAGCAAAATTAGGCTTTTGGAGGGCACAGTGGAAAAGTTAGAGTGGTGTAGGTACCTGAATAGAATATGATTGACATGGATGATTATGAGGGAGAGTGATGGCTAGGGCTCAGCATTAAACATTTTTATTTAGAATGATTTTTATGATTTACAAGCCCTATAAGATGAATATGACATATATAATTAGCCTACTTCTACAGATGAGAAAACTAAGCTATAGTATGATCAGTTGAGTTGCTCAGGGATGCACAACAGTTGTTAAGCTTGGTCTTGACTCCTTGTGCCTAAGTGTCATATGTTCTGTTACAATGATATAGCACTTTCTATCTAACAGAAAACATTACATTTCTTAGGAAGTAATTTTCCAAAAGGAAGCCAGCAAATTGGTTTATTCTATCTTCTTAAAAAGATAGTTCCTCATACGTGGAGAAAAACTATGGCAGAAATATTAAGATTTACACTCCAGGTGGCATATTAGATTGGGCATAGAATGATTAAACAAACCAGGCTGTATATCCAATGTTTGAATCTAAATTCTCTTCTTGGAAATATGCTGTCACTATAGGGACATAAAGTTAGAGCTGCGAGTGGAATTGCCATTTTTTCTGAATTTGTAAGAGCCTGGGCACTGAGTTTATTTTCATTCTTTCTTCTCCCTAGTTCCAAGTTCTCAAGATTCTCCTCTTCTCCAAGAGGGAAGCACAGAGAAGGAGGGAATATCTGCTGTGTTACCAATAGCCAGCTTTCAGGTGAGTTAGAATGTACTTTCCTTTTCCTACAGTGCCTACTTGAGTCAGTCCAGACACTTTTCTGTTCTATTTTGCTTGGGCTTCTCTTCCCAACAAAGGCTTGTTGTGTTGGTAAGCAAAATGGGCTCTTAGCACTCAGTTCAACCAAGTGCCCTTGAAGAGTTTGGCCTTTGTTTCCTTGATTAGATCTGGGTGTCTTTGGTGCCTCCTTGCCTCAAGGGAGGGCCTACTTTGCACATGAGTTTGAGTGACATGTCTGGGAAATTATTTGTTTCAACAATCCGGCTAGCAGCTATTGTGGGGTTGAAAGACCAACACAAGCCCAACAACAAGAACGCTACCAGCATGCTGCAAAAGCACAGGTTCTTTTAATCTGTTTTAGTAAGGAAAGTAACGTTAAGGGGTTGAGAAGCTTACTTTAATTCAGCATACAAATATCATTCACTTAGTTCAGGGGAAAAAACCAGCACCCTGAACTTCAGAGCAAATACAAACAAAGTACAAACATCAACAGACAGACCTTGTCTGATTCAAATCCCAATACATAGGTACCAGAGTTTAACAAAGTCCCAGCATCTGGGTTTTCAAGCTGGAGGGTTCTTAGCCAC
>CM053622.1:439020262-439040300 GCA_028646595.1 Phalanger gymnotis
TTTTTCCCCTGAACTAAGTGAATGATATTTGTATGCTGAATTAAAGTAAGCTTGTCAACCGCTTAACGTTGCTTTCCTTACTAAAGCAGATTAAAAGAACCTGTGCTTTTGCAGCATGCTGGTAGTGTTCTTGTTGTTGGGCTTGTGTTGGTCTTTCAACCCCACAACAGCTGCTAGCCGGATTGTTGAAACACTTGTCTAGAGATATGAACTCCTGTTATTTTTCCCCCAGACATTGGACCTATTCTGAGGGATGGTGGACTCCATAGGGAATACTCCCTGTTTCCTTTGCCAAACTGTCTTCATTTTAGTCTATTAGGTGCTCACATAGTAGCTTAGTGTAGTGGATAATTGGCCTAGGAGTCCAAGACCCAGATTCAAGTTTCTCCTTTGATGCAAAATGGCTTTGTGATAATGGGGCAAATCTTTTTTAGCCTCTCTGTGCTCTAGGAAGCTCTCTAAGACTCTAAGTTGCAGATAGGGTACAGATGTGCATTGGTACAGGTAGTTCCTAACTAGGAACTCCTTACTCTGCTAAAGGCATAGGTACGTTTTAAAAATGCGCTCACTGGTATGGCGGTTATTCTGAAAGATACAAAAGAAATGTAAAATAGAGTCTTTGGAAACAAGAACATTGCAATCTTATTTGAATGCCAAGTATAACATAAAAAAATAAAGAGAAATGCAAAGCATTAAGTGTCATACTTAAAAAAAAAACTTAAAAAGTGTCATACTTCATGATACGGATACAAATTGGCTTCTTTTTACTGCTCCATTTGAATTGGCTTTCATCTCCCACTTGTATACCTTTTCTCAGGTTGTCTCCACACCTGTAATATTTTCACTCCTTATCTCTATTTCTTCTAATCTTTAGCTCCCTTTGGGTTTCAATTTACAGCCAGTTCTTAAGGGAGGCTTTGATTTGTGTCTATTTTTCACTTACTTATCTAATACATGTTATTTACCTCCAATTGACTGTAAGGTCCTTGACCCAGAGATGGTTTACTTTTTATATATTACCACCTCCTAGCACATAGTAGGTGTAAATAGGAGTAAATGCTTTCAAAATGGAATTTTCTAATGAGACAACCCAAGTGTGTTTTCTGTTCATTCTTTCATTCCTTTGAGAATGATTTCTGTAATTATGATTGTTAAATCTACAGGTTTAGGAAGGAAACGCACGACTTATTTAATTTTTATTCTTACTGCTTCTAAGACAAAGGAATAAAGGTGAACTTCAACAAATTAACAGGAATATTTCTGTGCCGTGTGCCCCACAGAAGATCTTTCAGCACTACCAAGCTTTAGTGACTGTTTATGGGAGGGAGGTTGCCATTGGCTGATAGGAAGTGGTTCTCAAGTTACAAGCTCCTTATCATTAGAGGATCTGTTGCATTTTCCTTTTATGCCTTAAATTATGACATAAGGTGATATATAGGAGATAGATATGCAATAACAAATTGTTTAGGATGACTCTGCTGCCCGAACAGTGACCAGAGCATTTCTGATGCACCCTGTTCATTTCTTTCACTGCTGGCTTCATGTTATGATTGATGTAGCGGTGAACAAGCAGCAAGATGCAAGTAAATCCTAGGCAAGCAGATATGTGTTTTCTCTTTCAGGAAACCATCACATTCCAGGATGTATCTCCAGACTTCACTTGGGAAGAGTGGGCACAATTGGACCCTGGTCAGCAGGACCTCTGTAGGGATGTGCTGATGGAAAACTATAGAAACCTGGTCTTTATTGGTACATCTTTCCCTTTTGACTCCCAGTTTTCACTTTGGGATGTTTTTGCTTCTCTTTGATGTCAGAAGTGTTAGCTTAGTTTTCAATTACTGTACAGATGCCGGGAATTCTTAGTTTACTTTGAGCCAGTCTATAAGATTTTTCTATTCATCCCCGGTTAAAGATTTTTACCACATAGAACTAAAAATGGAGCAACTTCATTTCTCCATTGCTATCTCTGATAAAGTCCTTTCCCAATCAATTGCTTCCCTTTGTCTAGAATTTTCTGTGGGGATTCTAGTGCAGATACCAGAAGTAGGAGATTTGTATTTGTCTGTGAGGAAAAATAATGGACTTAAGTGTCTTTTTGAGCTAAAATCAATTCTATGATACATTTTCCCTATAAGTTTAAGAACTCATGACTGAATATCCTCCTGAAATCCTTTGAAAGGCCCTTTGGGTCTTCTTAGCATATTTCTCTTTACTAACTATTAAAGGGTTTGGATCATATGATGAAATGACTCCTTCCTTGGCGTAAACGTCCATTTTATTTTTCTTTTCCTTGCGTAGGACTTTCAGTTTCCCAACCAGATGTGATCTCCCAATTGGAGCATGGAGAAGTACCATGGTTGCTGAAGAATGAAGCTCCAGGAAGCATCTGCCCATGTGAGTGAATGACAAACCATCAAATGGGAATCAATAACCAACACGTGCTCAGAAGGGTGGTGCCAGTGCCTTTGATGGAGTGCTTGGCCTGGAGTCAGGAAGACTCTTCCTGAGTTCAAATCCAACCTCAGACACTTAATAGCTGTGTGACCTTGGGCAAGTCACTTAACCTTGTTCATCTCAGTTTCTTCATCTGTAAAATGAGCTGGAGAAAGAAATGGCAAATCACTCCAGTATCTTTGCCAAGAAAATCCCCAAAGGGGGTCACAAAAAGTCAGACGTTACTCAGACAACTGAACGACAACAACATTTAACTCAGATGATCAGTCAGAGAGAAAACATTTTTAAAATGTGACTCCAGCAAGCGTACCTTAAAGCTTCCCAGACTTTTGGAGAAGGGGTGAAATCAGCTGGTTTGAGCTGTTACATATATTTTCATTATCAACAAGTAATGTGTGTCCTATGCCTCTAATCTCTTCACACTCAACTAGGATCTGTAAGAGATCTTAGAGGCCACCTCCAACTGTCTCATTTTACAAATGACAAACTGAGACTTAGTTAAGGACTGGTTATATTCCTTTCTTTATACACTAGAACCTAGCTTTAGCATGTGTTGATTTTTGGAAACTGCTCTTAAAAGGCATCACTGGTTTTCTTCTATTTAAATCCAGGAGTCTTTTCATAATCATCATTTTATATCTCTTTCCCTTATGAGATGGTATTGAATAGAATCATAGAATGTCACGGTTGAAAAGCCTTAGAAGCCATCTAGTTCACAGTTGAACAAGAATCCCTCTGTGACATGACCACTGCCTATAATCCAGCCTTGCTCGAAGATTTTTCATGAAGAAGAAGATACTACACCGGAGTAATAGCCCATGTCATTTTTATCTTAGTAGTTCCGATTTACTTTATAGGTTGAGTGAAGGAATTGGTGGGTCATGGATATGATTAAATTCATGTTAAAATAGGTCTAATATGACAAGTTGTATTCAAGGGACTTTGGAAGGGTCCAGGTGTGAGGTGATGAAGTCCTGCATTCTTTCCTGTCTTGGCAACACTCGTTCATCTTTATTTCCTTAATGTCTCATTTGTTTAGCAGCACCTTTATTTCTCCAACTTTTCAGCCTCTTGTTAAATGCCAAAACTCTTTTGGCATGTCCAATGACATCATTTTTAACTTTCCAAAGCAGTTTGTGAGGTAGATTGTACAAAAGCTACTCTTTCTTTGATTTAGTGGAAAAGAGCTTTTGACTTGGATTTAGAAGACCTGTGTTATGTTGTCAAGAACAGACCCCAAACTTAAAAAAGATTTTTAGAAAGAATTTCATTAAGTCAATTTGGCACAGGGGAGAACCAGAAAAAGGTGTGGTTCACTCCCTGAAACTTCTAAGTTTTACATTCTGTGAAGTTTAAACAAGAGTATTTCACTAGGCAGTTTCCATATGAGGTATATGAATGGCTTGAGATATATGTCAGCAAGTAAGTCTAAACATTCAATAAAAATTTAGGTGGGGCCAAAAGAGGAGCTTTTGGATGAGGTCACAATCCAAACATTTCTTGCCACAAAGCTACCCTGGAAGGTCTCTGGGGTCAGTATGATGTATACATCCTGAGACAAACCATACCAATAAATAATAAGGTATTTTCCCCACAGTTTGCACCCAAGCTCTGTTGCTTATGATTTGATAGGACTTTGGACAAAATACTTAAAAGTACTTACTTTCTAGATTATTGCAATTGAAAGGGACCTCAGAGGCCCTAGTCCAACTTATATCTAAACCTACATCTGTGTGATATATCTAAGGAGGCCTCCTTTGAGGAGGAATCTGCTATCTCCCCAAAAATGTCTATATATTTTTTTTATTTTTTGTCCTGACTTTGGTTTCATCCATGTGGTAAATTCCTGCTACAGAAACTTCCTCCACAAATGCTGATCACAAACTCCACTGTGACATGTAGTGTTAGGGATTTTCTTGGAGTTCAGAAATGATTTGGCCATGATCACATAACCAGAATGTGTCTGAGGCAGGGCTTGAACCTAGGGCTTCCTGACTCATGCCTGCATTCTACCTGTTGTACCATATTGCCTTTTAAAATAAATCATAAATTATCCAATATATAGAAGGCCTTTTTTTTAACTACAGAAAAGCAATAAGTTGTAGTCCAATGTTACATCTCAGATGATTATATAAATAACCCCCAATGATGAGGTTTAGACTGTGAGAGCCCCCTTGAACTCTCCCTGAATCTTCCCACTATATGAGGCTTTTACCTGAGGCCATAAACCTTTCATTATTGCTAGGCCCAAATCTCTAGGCTAGGTTACTCTTAACCTAGCCTAGCCCTCCGTTGTCTGGCTAGTTTCCACCCTTGATCCTATCAAAGTGGCTATGCCTAAATCTGTTACCCTTAAACTAGCCTAGCCCTACATTGTCTGTTATCTCCAGGTAGCCTTCAGCTACTTCCCACCCTTAATCCTGTTCTCTTGGTTTCTGGAGTCTGACCTCACCCCAGTGTCATCAAACTCCTCCTTAGACTCTTCCTCAAGACCCTCTCTAAACCCCTTCTCTCAACACCCCAGGACCACCCTAGATCCCTCCCACAAACTTTGTATATATGTTTCATCTTGCCTCTGTGAAGGTGCTCAGATTCAATCTACCTCAGATGGAATCTGGCCCACTTGTGAAAATGAGCATCACAAAGGATGAGATTTCTTAAGACAATCCAACATGGTGAATCTGTAATAAGCTTTGTCTTTCTTTGGCTGTGAGAAGGCTTGAGTCGAAGCAGGAGCTGATGTGTTGGTATTCTGGGGTCTCGAGCACCCCTAAAAACTGACCTCTTCACCAACATATTTTATTCTTATTTCTGAATATTAAACCAAAATGCTTAATCTTTGTAAGATTGACTCCTTGAAACTAATTGCAATAGGAACAACATGTACATCACATAGACTAAGCTAGTTTTTCCTTAAAAAGTATTGAAACTGCTTCAAGACTTATCTATTTAGAGTACCAAGGAAAGGCTTGCATTGTTGGTGTAGCTTCATGATAGTCTTAGTGCAAAAGCCATCTTATAAGGAGTTTCTTTCTCAAGCAGAATACAAGCTTTTAACCCTTGTGCCTATGTGGCTAGTGAAACTGTCCAATTAAATCAGTGGTCTTTGTTAAATATCCTTTCTATGCCTTGGCTATGCAAGCTTCCTTTTGTTAACTGTTAGGTGCTATACAAGTGTCTCGTTTTATTCCAATTCCAATTCCAAACCTGTACTGTTGCCCTAGTACCCCGAAATATCCACACACCGGGTCCTGCCCAAATGAATTTGATCCAAGCCTTCTTTCAGCCAAAGAAAAACAAAGTTCATTAAAGATCTGCCATGTTGACCACAATTAAGAAATCTCACCATTGACTAGACCATTCGCCATATTGGGTACACTCTTAAGGAGCCTGAGCTTTTGTGATGCTTGTATCGACAAGCAAGCCAGAACAGTCTGAGCCCAGCTAGAATGAATCTGAGCACCTTCATGGAGGTATGATGGATCTTATACACAGAAAGACTGTAGGAGGGATCTGTGGTTGTCCAAGTAGTCTGGTGTGGAGGAGTGGTTTAGGGTGGATCTTGATGGGACTGGGGTGAGGTCAGACTCCAGGAATGGGATTAAGGGTGGGAATAGCTGAAGGCTACCCAGTGGAACACTAGGCTAGTTTAAGGGTAACAGATTTGGGTATAGATATTTTGATAGGATCCAGGGTGGAAAGAAGTCAGGGTGGAAAGAAGTCTGGGGCAAACCAGAACTGACAACCAGAGGTAACAGACCTGGGCATGAAAAGCTTATGGCCTCAAGAGAGTGCCAGATAGAGTGGGAAGATTCAAGGTGGGGTTCAAGGAGGTTCCCAGAGCGTATACCCCAACAGTACCACCAGACAGCCCAAGTCAGAACTGGCCTTACACTAGTTAACCTCCTTAGAAGTTTGTTGTTGCTGGTGAAAGAAAAATTAGTACTGAAACATCACTTTCCAATGTGTTATCCTTTTTAAGATGTACTTCCCCATATTGCAAGGTGAAAGTTAGTATCTGCCTTTGATTTGTAGGCTAAAGAAGTTGCTCAGTGCTTCTCTACACCCCAAAAAATGTAGTGTGCCAGACATTTGGTAAAGAAGTTTTGAATGTCCTGAATTATGAGATAAACAGATATAATTGTTTTCTACTTAACTGAGTGTTTTTAAGAAATTAGTGTTAGAGTAAGTTTTTTCTGACAGTTTTGTATAAGGTATTTTGGAAAAATCCAAATTACAAAATTACAAATTACAAAAATCCAAATTACAAAAAGTCTCGTCTTCTGATAATCTCCTGCTTTCACCAGTATTTGTTCATCTTAATATTTCCTCTATCTCCTTTGTTTAGCCAGTCAATGCCCTTATTTCTTCCTTTCCCTTTTCAGCTTATTCTCAGAGGTGAAGACTGTTAAAAGAGCAGTCAGTAAAGATATATACCTATGAATAGTATTTTTGGTTTTCTAAACACTCTCTTAATAAGGTACATAGTACAAAGTATACACTCATTGCTTTAGTGGGAGAGAGCTTTGGAATTGGTTTTAGGTGAACTATGTTCAAATCCCATTTCTTTCCTTATTAGCTATTTCCTTGCAGGTAGATCATTTAATTAAGTTTCTCTTTCTCCTTCTAGCAAATTACAATGATAATAATTGTAATGAGTACCACACAGGGTTTCTGTGATGAAAACACTTTGTTGATATTAAAGAGACTGTAGAAATACAAGTTATTTCACGAGGGCTTTTCTGCATTGTGTTATTTAGTTCATGAGATAACTTTATTTCTTCCAGCAAAGAGGGTGTTTATATTTTTAAATTTCTTTCAGATTGGGACATTGGACCTGAAGCAGAGTTTATTCCAATATGGGGAACTACTGTAGATGAATCATCTCAGGAGACACTGATGGAAAGAACTACGGGGCATAGTTCCTGGGACTCTAGACTGGAGGAAGCTTTTAAATGCTATGGCTCACTAGTGAGGCATCAGGGCCATCAACAAACACATTTGAAACAAGTAACAATCACACATAAAGAAACTTTAAGTATGGAGAGAGGCTCTGAAAACAATGAATTTGGGGGATGCTTCAGTCTGAGCTCAATCTTTGTTACACAACAGAGAGTTCCTATAGTAAGTCAGTCAATTGACAATCATTTATTAGGTGCCTATTATGTGCCAGGCACTATTTTAGGCACTGGGGATGCAAATAGAATAAATGAGACAATTCCTAGTCTTTATAGCTTTGACACACATGGAAAGAGTTTCCAAGATAATTCAGAATTAAATAAAAGTAAAAAAATCTACACAGGGAATTATAGATTGATGTATAATGAATTTGGGGAAGCCTTCAGCCAGATGTCACAATTTAATATTCATCATGCAGGTCATTCTGGAGAGAAACCCTATAAATGTAATGAATGTGGGAAAGCCTTTACCCAAAGGGCAAGCCTGACTCAACATCACCGTATTCATTCTGGAGAGAAACCCTTTAAATGTAATGAATGTGGGAAGGCCTTCACCCAGAGGGCACATCTTACTCAACATCTATTTACTCATAATGGTGAGAAACCTTTTAAGTGTTGTCAGTGTGGGAAAGCCTTCATCCAGATCTCACAGCTTAATATTCATCAAAGAATTCATTCTGGTGTGAGATCCTATATTTGTAATGATTGTGGGAAAGCCTTCACCCAGAGGACAAACCTTACTCAACATCAGAGGATTCATTCAGGAGAGAAACCTTTTAAATGTAATGAGTGTGGGAAAGCCTTTACTCAAAGGGCACACCTTACTCAACATATGTTTACTCACAGTGGATCTAAACCTTTTAAGTGTAATGAATGCGGAAAAGCCTATAGTCAGCTTTCACAGCTTAATGTGCATAGAAGAATTCATTCTGGAGAGAAATCCTATAAATGTAATGAATGTTCAAAAGTCTTTCCCATGTGGGCAGAACTTACTCGACATCTGAGAACTCATTCTGGAGAGAAACCGTATAAATGTAATGAATGTGGGAAAGCCTTTACTCAGAGGGCAAGTCTTACTCAACATCACAGAATTCATTCTGGAGAAAAACCTTATAAATGTAATGAATGTGGGAAAGCCTTCACCAAGAGGGCACATCTTACCCAGCATCAGTTTACTCACAGTGGAGAGAAACCATTTAAATGTAATGAATGTGGGAAAGCCTATGGCCAATTTTCACAGCTTAATATTCACCTAAGAATTCATTCTGGAGAAAGATCTTATAAGTGTAATGAATGTGGGAAAGCCTTCACTCAAAGGGCAAGCCTTACTCAACATCAGAGAATTCATTCTGGAGAAAAACCTTATAAATGTAATGAATGTGGGAAAGCTTTCACCCAAAGAGCACATCTAACTCAACATCAGTTTACTCATAATGGAGAGAAACATTTTAAGTGCAATGAATGTGGGAAAGCCTATAGCCAGATTTCACAGCTCAATATTCATCGAAGAATTCATTCTGGAGAGAAATCCTACAAATGTAATGAATGTGAGAAAATTTTCCCCAAATGGGCAGACCTTAATCGGCATCAGAGAATTCATTCTGGAGAGAAACCTTATAAATGTAATGAATGTGAGAAAGCCTTTACCCAGAGGGCACACCTCAGTCGACATTTGCTTACTCATAGTGGAGAGAAACCCTTTAAGTGCAATGACTGTGGAAAAGCCTTCACCCAGAGGGCATATGCTCTTCAACATCAGAGAATTCATTTGGGAGAGCAGTGCCTTACACCTAGTAGGAGCTTAATAAACATTTGTGAATTGAAGTGAATTAAAGTTGAAGTGAATTAAAGTGTTTTCATGAAATCTAAGTAGCCTGTGTCTACTGCAGTGATGTCAAACTCAAATAGAAATGGGCGCTCTAATCTGTATATAAGGGTCCCTGTGCCAGGATATTGACTTGGTTTTAAAATGCAATGTTATCAATGTGTTACTGTGTTTTTATTTGTTTGGTTCAATATTTCCCAATTACATTTTAAGCTAGGTAAACCTCCAGAGCATGTGTAACACCTTTGGTCTACAGCATTGTTATGCTCTGCTACCCTGTCAAATAAGAAAAGGTTTTTGATAAAGCCATATCAGCTTTTTTGTTTTGTTTTGTTTTGCCACACCAATTCTTAATTAGCTTAACTTCCCTTTTTGGCTTATGAACTACCCTCTGCTAATGTGGGAATGGAAGTTTAAGTTCATTCATCCATAGATCAGTTTGTAGACCCTTTTAGTTTGTTTTTTTAAATGGGGATGTGTGTTCTTTTCCAAAAGCTTTCACAGATTATTGATGGTGGCTCTGTTTTCAGATCTACCAATTCATTTAGCATGCTAGTATGTAATAACTGGTGATATGAACTCATAGAGGCTGCTTGAATGTCTCCTCACTTATCTTTGGTTTACTTGATGCTATTAATTTTTCTTCTAGTCTTCTCAGTCCATAGATTTTTCTTCTTGGAAGAGAAAACAATGTAAGAGGTAAGTAGATTAGTCAGTCATTTAATAGTCATCATCTTCTGATGATGAAGTGTGCTCAATTCTTGGCAGAAGTGATAGACTGGTGGAACACAATGAGACACTTTGAGACACTGAGGGTTTCTGCTAGAGGGAGACTTAGGAATAAAGATAGGTAGTGATAGTAGTGCACAAAAGAGAAGAAAAATGTCAATGAAACATTTAAGAAATACACAAGATCAGAAAAAAGTTCAGACACAAACAAGCAGGGCAGTTTTGTTTCAATCATGTTAAATTTAACCTTCTTTAAAAATGTAAGAGAAGTTCACATTTCCTTTTTTCTGTTTGTATACTGAAATGTTTAAGTTCAAATTAAAATTAAATTTTATAAATCATGTTACCATCAGTTTATCCACTCTTAGCTGCAGTTGCTTTTTTGATCTCCCTCTTACCCACAGTCTAATTAAAATAACCCTTTTATTATCCTTCACATTCATTGGTAGTCTCAGTTCATTCTAGCCTTTGCATTCCTGACACAATATTTGTGGAGCTGTCCTACTTTTTGTGTTCAGCCTCAGTTGTCCTTCCATCTTCCATACTTGCCTTTTTAATAATTGCAGGATGAGTTCTGTTTGCATCCACACTGAGGTGTTCTTTCCCCACCTCACTGAAAATTTCTCATTGTGTCTTGCTGTGTCTTCAGTACCTTTCAGAATCTTATTCCTGAGGCCTTTACATTACTTGTGGGCTAACCTCCTCTGCTAAGCAATAGGTCATTGGATCCTACTTTTTTTTTCTTTCAACTCTTTAGGAGAACTCTATTCTGAATCTCGGGTGCACACCAAATTCTGCTTGGCTTCTGCCACTTCAGAAGTTAAGTTGGTTCTTTCCTGTTGAGAAAATTCAGGTTCAAATGACCAGTTTCCTTTATTGCCCCTCTACCTCTTGAAGGTTGAAATCACTATCAAAGCAAGTCACAAAATTATCATTTGCATTACTTTTGGTAGACAGTGTGGATAGTTACAAGTCCTCCATCCTGCTTCTGTTCCACATTTTTAATTTTTCTCAATCTCCTCATCTAATTTCTCTTTGTCTAGGTGAATTAACATATATTTTAATACACAAGTGGATCTATAATCTTACTCATGTAAGTATACAACAGTGTGTTCTATCCATGCCTGCCAATCTTTTGGGACTATTGTATGTCTTCCCATAACTTTTAACATAGGTATTAACACCTAATGTGCTAGGGGCCTAATTTAAATTCTCTGACATTGCTGAAATACCAGTGGAATGCACAGGCTGTTCAGTTGTATCTCATTCTTGTTGCATGACTGGACCTCTGCCTTCTTTTTTAAACTACACATGTCTTTCATAACATGAGATCATAGATTTAGAACTAGAAGGGACCTCAAGACCATCTGGTGCAGTACCTTTCTGCCAGAAGGCTATGTTTCAATGTGAATACCAAAACTATCAGAAACTGGATGTAGAAACTGGAACGGACCTCAGAGGACAGCTAGTTCAGTACTCCATTTTAGAGAGGAGGAAATTGAGGTCCAGGGTCAGAGATAGGATTTGAACCTGTGTCCTCTAGCTCTAATGCCATTACTCACTACTGTACCACACTGACTCCTGTATCCTTTATACCACTTGTTTCTTGCTAAAGCTTTCAATGCAGTTGATATTTTCTATTTGATCTTTTGTGGTCACTTCTATCCCTTGTTTAAGAATCATATTTATTGATACTTTTTTTTACATTGCTTTCACTTCCCAGTGATTACTTCCGCCTATCAGAGAACCTTTCCTTATAACAACAAAGCATAAATAAGCAAAACAAATATACTGACTATGTTGGACAACATAAGCCTCATTCTTTTTGCTATTGTCTACCACCTGTCCACTAAGACTCACAGGCACAGAACTGGAAGGAACCTCAGAGACCATCAAGTCTTTTACCCCCATTTTCCAGATGAGAAAACAGGTCCAGGCAGGTTAAGTGGCTTGCCAAAGATCATTTAGCTAGCAAGTATCAAAGCTGGGATTTAAACCTAGATCCTCTTTCTACTCTTCCATGTTGCTTTCCTAAGTCAAGATTTGACACCAAATCGGCCAGTTCACAGTTTCAACATTAACCTCAGAAGGAGTTTTGGAAGGGGACTTTTGTGTTAAATATGTGCTTTTAAGAAGCTGTGTATAATAAAAGTTAATAATTTCTCATCTTTAAAAACGTAACATCAGTGCGATAGTGTACCAGTGTTCCCAGAGTCTTTTCAATATTGAAACTATTTCTGTCTTTTGTGATATCTGTCAAGCCCTCCCTGCACCTCCCCCCCCCCACCATGGATATGGGATAAAATTTCGGTTTAAATTTGTATTTTTGTTATTAATCAGAGTCTTGTATATGGTAACTGATAATTTGCATTCTTTTAAAACTGCTAAAATCCTTTGATCACTTTTGGGAATGATTCTCAAAGTTCTCTAAATTGTTCTTAAAATATTTATATCAATTTCCTAAATATCTAGGTAATCTGACATTGTATGTTTTCTGTGAAAAGTTTTTTTCCATTTAATAGCTTCTTATTCTAGCTTCATTGATTTTATTTGTGCAAAAGCTTTTAAATTTTATACAATTAAAGTTGTCTATTTTATCTTTTATAATTACCTTTATCCCTTGTTTGGTTAAGAATTTCCTCTCTAGTCATATGTCGTTATGTAAGGTACTTCCTTTCATTCTTTGATGATTTTTATTTTTGCAATATGATCTTTTACATTTAGATCATATCCATTTGGAGGCATTATAGATGGCATATGGTATAAGACTAACTATTGCCAAATTGCTTTCTAATTTTCCCAGCAATTCTTGTCAAGTAGGGAATTCTTGCATGGGTAGTTTTGTGTTCCTGGTCTTATTAAACACTTGACTACTAAGTTAACTTGCTTCTGAGTCTTGCTTAACAAATCTATTTTATCGATCAAGTTTTCTTTTAATCAATACCAAATTATTTGATGGTTATTGTTCATTTGTTTCAGTCATGACTGACCCTTTGTGACCCCATTTGGGGTTTTCTTTGCAAAAATACTGGAGTGGTTTGCCATTTCCTTCTCTAGTGGATCCATTTCATTAGGCAGTCAGAGGTTAAGTGATTTGCCCAGGATCACACAAGTAGCAAGTGTCTTAGGCTACATTTGAACTTGGGTCTTCCTGATTCCAGGTCCCGTGCTCTGTCTGCTCAGCCACCTCTTATTTGATGATTATTCCTTTATAATACAGTTTGAGATTGGATCATGTAAGACCCTCTTTTCTATTTTTTCCATTTCCCTTGAAATTCTTGACTTTTTGTCTTCCAGATATAATTTGTTATCATTTCGTCGAGCTCTGTAATGTCACCCTTGGTGGTTAAATTTAGACCACTTGCTGTAGCCGTTAGAATGAGAGCTCCTTGAATTTGAGAAATTTTAAAATGAGGCTTGGTCAGTTTTTCTTACCAATTTCAGTTTCTTCATTTGGTATTAAATTCTCCTCCAAATGACTAATTATCTGGTAGTTTAAGTATTCACACCAGGGAAGAGAAAAGGAAATGTATAAGAGTTACCTGTCCAAAGGAGATTATTATCAGTCAAGTATAGATAGCCTCTAAGTCTGCCAGATTGGGCCAATGGTGTGGCAGCTCACCAGATTTTTGTGGTAAGGTAGTTCTAAAAAATCTTAGCTTTCTTTTTGTATTGGTAAAGTACCTTTTCTAGGGACTTTGTGTTCTAGATACTCTTTCCTCTTTAGGGGATTCCAGGATAGTAACCGGTAGAACAAGGTATTTATCTGCAACATGTAATTCCAGATCTATGCTTTGGTATCTTTGAACACAGTAATTAGTTGGAGAGGATTACAGCAACAAGGGAAAGGATGTGATCGAGAAGGGAATGTTCCATCACTTACCCAGGTCTTTGTCTACAGTGTCAATACTGGAGGCCCTTTAGGCTTGGATGAACATTTGCAAAATAATTATTGAGCAAAAAGGGGGTAACTTTCTTGGTTGACTTTAGGGGTGAAAGCAAAAATCAAGGAACAGTTAGCATTGGATACATACTGATTAGCTGGCTAATGCCAGGAAAATGACTGTAGTATTCTCTCAAGTAAGAATCAAAGGCCTCATAAAAGTGATGATCTTTTTTTCCTTCTTAGATTCCATAAAGGAGGGAGAACAGACTTCTAATACACAAATATTCTAACAAGGGGATATACGCCTTATTTATAAATATTCTTGAATAAATGTGTGCGCATGTATATATCTTATAACAAGCAATATTCACTAATTTACATTCCTCAGAGCAAGGGAAGGTAGTACTTGCATTTATAGGATTTTAAGAAGCAAAACCATATTTTAAATATGTAATAAGGCAAAGATATAGAATTACTGAAAGCAGCCATTATGGGAAGATTTGTAGAAGATAAAGTCTTGGCCATACCATGGTAGTTTAATCTATATGGCATTAAATTTGTAAACTAATTTATATAGTCTAATTTGTATCGGTACAGCCCAACCAGGAACAACAAATATCTTTCTAGTTTTTTGTCTTCATTTATTTCTGTAAAGGGTATTTCATAATGGTATTCATAATGGTATTCATATGGTAGGTTAAGTCCCAGATATTTTGTATTTTGTAGTTAATATGAATGGAACTCCTTTCTCTGCCCTCTGCTGGTGATATTTTTTAATTTTAGTTGAATCTTTGGTATTCTCTAAGAAACCCATCATACTATCTGCAAATAGAAACAGTTTTACTTCCTGTTGCCCACATTTATCAATTTCATTTTCTATCTCATTGCTATATAGTAATATATGAATTACTTGAGACTAGCAATAATTCTGATAAAATTTCATTTTGTAAAAGTATGGTCATGTACATGTGTTTTTTAGTGACACTAAGCTGCCAGAATGTCTAACTTTGACAAGATGAGCTGGATTGAGCTGGTTTCCCCATCTGTAGTTTTCTGTCAT
This sequence comes from Phalanger gymnotis, assembly GCA_028646595.1. NCBI lineage: Eukaryota > Metazoa > Chordata > Mammalia > Diprotodontia > Phalangeridae > Phalanger > Phalanger gymnotis. Next base: position 439,035,175 of record CM053622.1, read on the forward strand.
ATACTATGCATGTGTTTCATTGATATTTTTAAAATTATTTTTTAAATATAGTTTCTAAAAATGAATATTACCCTAAGGAAGTGTGCAAAAGTGTACCTTTTAAAGAGCACACCTCAATGACTGTTAGAAACTTGAGGCAATTTTTAGGGTGGGGAAATCAAACATACCAAGGCTCATTCAAGACTTCAATGAAACAGGGTCTATCACACTAAATCACAGAGGAAATTGAGGTAGAAAATTAAAAGCAATGTCAACAGACAAACTATTACTACTATACAGCTTAATCAATCCTTGAAAAACAGAGACCTTTGGAGAAATCTGACAGCTGAAGGGGTTGGTACTGATTTCTGGATAGTATGTCAAAAGCTTCTTGAAGTTGGAAGAATATTGAGAAGAACAGTATAAAAAATAGTTACTACCGGATTGCTAGGAAGAAAAAAGCAGTTGTCATGGGCAAGAGAATACAAAATCTGCAATACTGAAGATTGGAAAAAAGGTAATTTTTACTGATGAAATGCACTTTTTCATTCACAGTTATGGCAAAATCATTGTCATAAGACCAGGTGAACCTATATAATTTGGGTATCCTGAGTATCAGACTATAAAATATCAACCCCCCAAAACGGGAGATTTTTAAAATTCTAGTATAGTTGTGGGGAGTCTTGTGGTCCCCTTTGAGGGAGTGATGGACTTTGATAAATATGTTGGCGTACTAGGAAGCAGAATTGTTCCAAAATTACAGGAATTCCCAAATGGAGATAAGATGCTACAACAGGACCTTGTACCGTGCCACACAGTAAGTGAAGAACTTTATATGAGATGGATATAAACTTGTGTCAGTGACCTGGGAATTTGTCTAATTTAAGTCCCTCATTGAAAACCTATGAGATACAATCAAGGCTAGTCTTGAAACAGTGGGCTATTTGTCAAAGGTATACTTAATATTTGATGTGATAAAAGTGTGGTTTCATGTTGAATTAAAGAATGTGTTTAAAATCTTGTGAACTTAATGCCACTTTGTGTGATACAAATGCATAAGGAGAGGATGTTAAAACTTTTTTAAAAGTTGTGAAAAGTTACAACATTTATTGTATTAGTCAATAAATTTATTTTACTTTAATTCTGTTAATTTATGCAACATGGATAGCTAGAATGGTTTTTATCATTATATTAAATAATAAATACCACAGTAGATATCCATAATTTTATTTTAAAAGCTTAACTCAATTTTAGATTCGTTCTGCTTGTCATGTTCCTGTTTCTTTTCTCAACCTCAATTTCCCCATCTATAAAAAGAGTTGGATCAGGAGACCTTTGCATGTCTTCTAATTCTAATAGTATATTTCTGATTCTAAGCCTTTTGCATTTTCTAACCTGAGTCTAAACTTTTGCTCTGAGGCCTGGTTTTACAATTACCAGGTTTGTTCTCTAATCATGTTCTTACCTTTTCTAAAGGCTTAACCCCTCACAACCTGGACCAGCAACTCTCATACTGCATAACCCTAGGTACATCTTGGCCTAACCAGACACAATGTTACTGTACTATCTAGACTGTTTAGTCTTACCTCCTAAACCTCTCTTATCTGTTTGTTCTCATTGTGCAAAACTGCTTTCAAGAGTTGATTTATAAGAACAGATGCAGATTTAAGTAGTGGAAATAGTAAAGAAGCAGAGCAGAAGAAGTAAAACAACACATACAAGGCTACAGTAAGATAAATAAAAAGCATGTTTTAGTAAGAAAAAATGCTGGATGAGTTAGAGTTCTTGAGTTTGGATGCTAACTCTGCCACTTACTAGCTGTATGACTTTGGGTGAGTGATAATGTCTTTGAGCTCAGTTTTCACATCTATAAAATGAGAATGTTGGACAGGTCACTTCTAAATTCCCATTCAATTCAGAAATTCTTTGTTATTCTGTGATAGGTGAGCAAAAATTTGGTTCATTCCAAAAATTCATGACAACTAATTCATCTTGGGGATATGCCTCATTTGTGAAAGCTGTACTTCAGGCCACCCAAAGCATTTTGAAGGAAGTACCAGTAACTGAAACTTGATCATATGTTCCCTCAGCATATTGCCTGATGAGGATGTCCCTGTCCTCTGGGAGATAATTTTTAAAAATCCCCCAAACATACTCTCATACCTATCATATAAATCAGTGAGCTACCTTGATTATCCCCTATATTTAACTACTTGTTTCATAGGTTTATTAAGGGGAAAAATTTAAAACACCTTTTTTTGTGGGTCTAGATCTGTGATTTCAGTGGTATAGGGAACTCCTAGTTAAGAAACTCTTTCACCAATGCAAATAAGGAACTCCTTTATAATTTATAATCCATGAGAGTTGCCTGGACACTGGGAGGTTATGTAACTTTTCAAGGGTCATATTGTCAAGTATATATTACAGAATAGGCTTTAACTCTGGACTTTGAGGCTCATCTGCTTCCCATTATTCCATGGTGTCCTTAGTGCTTTGTGACATTTAAAAAGTTCAAGAGACATAATTTCTGGGTAATTTAATAATTTCATTAATACCAGTATGTTTGTTAATGAAAGGATGGTCATTAGGCCATCTCTCTCTTAAACCAAAGATGGTCATGGCAGTGGGGTTCACAGCTTATATGTCCTTGGTAAGAGTAGTGTTCCTGAGGGTAGCAATCAACTGTGATTGGTTAATAATTAATGAGAGAATGACTATTACAATGAGAGGCTGAACCTATTCAAATGAAACTCAATTAATTCATTTACTTCTAAGTTACCCCTCTCTATCTATTCAATCTATTCAAAGAATTTATCCCCACCCAAACCTGAGTAGGGCAGGATGGTTCCCCGACCTGAGTGGAGTCTGAACAAGATTGTTAAGAAAGTTAATCCAATTTCATTATCAGTAATGTCTTTAGAAGGATGGACTTTTAAAATCAACTTTAGAAAAAGGGGGAAACTCTGAATCTTTCCAAACCATTGGTTATTAATAATCATTTTCCTCATTCCCTCATTTGATCCTATTAGTTTTGTTTTTGGAGGGGGAAGGCAAGGCAATTGGGGTTAAGTGACTTGCCCAAGGTCACACAGCTAGTAAGTGTGTCACGTATCTGAGGCCAGATTTGAACTCAGGTCCTTCTGACTCCAGGGCCTAGTGCTTTACTCACTGCACCACCTAGTTGCCCCTACTCATTTGATTCTATTGAGAGGCACAGCCTCCTCAATGAATCACTAACTGATATGACAAACACTTCATCAAGAGTTTCTAACTATGGGGCTTATGTGAGGAAGTAATATGAGGTGAAAGGGGAAAGATGGGCAGGGATTTGACAAAATCAAAGGGGACAATACCTTTTGATAAATAAGGCTTACAGATAGAAGGTACAAAGAAAAAAGTAAATAGTAAAATGAGTTTCATTCCTTTGGTTTTTGGGAAACATCTGATGCACCTTTCTGGCTTGGTTGTGATCTCAGAGCAGTTCTTCTCTGGTTCAGGTCACTTTTAGAGATGCTCTTCTCTGCCTACAAAATTTCTTAGAAAACAGGTCTTAACACAATTTTAAATTTATTTTGCCAATAACCAGGTCAAATAATGAAAGTCAGCACAAACTTTATGTCTCTATTATTAATAAACTTAAATCTGACATCATTTAGACCAGGGAAATTACATTTTTAGGTTGGCAAATTGTCATGTGGATAAGAAGGTGAGATTTTGCTAAGGAATTAATAACAGAACACATTTTGTAAGAAGATGGACTCTAATACAAAAAATGAACCCATTTAAAAGTTGCCAGATTAATTTCAATTGTAATGAAAGGTTCTGGAATGGGATATATAAATAATTGAAAAATCAATTTCAAGACATTGCATATCAATTGTTTATTTATGAGGGGTGGAGCCAAGATGGTGGCTGGAAAGCAGGGACTTGCTTCAGCTCTCCTCCAAATCCCTCCAAACACCTGTAAAAAAAATGGCTCTGAACAAATTCTAGAGCTGTGGAACCCACAAAATAGCAGAGGGAAGCAGGTATCCAGCCCAGGATGGCCTGGGTGGTCACTGGGAAGGGTCTATCACATGGTGCTGGAAATGGAGCACAGCCCAGGGTGGGCTGTGCTGGGGCAAACCAGACCTGGAGTTGGCCCAGAGCTTGACTTAGGACCATGAATCATTGAGCTGCAGCAGCTGCAAGACTTCTCAACCCACAAACGCCAAAGACCATGGAGCAGATTAGTGAGCAAACTGCTAGATCAGGTTAGAGAGCAGTCTGGCCACCAGCTCTGGGGGTGGCAGAGGTGGTGCGGTGGTGGAGCTCCAGCATCAGCTGCTTCCAGAGTCCCTGGCTCACACAGTGAGAGGAATCAAGCAGCAGACCAGAGCAGGAGTGCAGGGCTTGCTTTGCCCTGTTTGGATCTGGGTCGCAATCCTGGTTGGTGGTTCTTGGGGGAGGAGGAGTGCTGCTGTGGCAGAGCTCATGGTGACAGTAGAGTAGAAGTAGCTCTGAAAACACCAGCACTTGGACCCTAAAGCTAGGGAAAAACACTCCCTACTCTATAAGCAGTCATATCTTGACAAAAAGCTCAAAGGTCAAGTAGTAGGCTGGGAACATGGCCAGGCAGCAAAAAAGGATGCAGACTCAGACTCAGACACAGACTCAGACTCAGACTCTAAAATCTTCGGTGACAAAGAAGATCAAAACATACAGCCAGAAGAAGTCAACAAAGTCAAAGAGCCTATATCAAAAGACTCCAAGAAAAATATGAATTGGTCTGAGTCTATGGAAAAGCTCGAAAAAGATTTGGAAAAGCAAGTAAGAGAAGTAGAGGAAAAATTGGGAAGAGAAATGAGAGTGATACAAGAAAACCATGAAAAACAAGACAATAGCTTGCTAAAGGAGACCCAAAAAATACTGAAGAAAATAACAGCTTAAAAAATAGACTAACCCAAATGCAAAAGAGCTCCAAAAAGCCAATGAGGAGAAGAATGCCTTAAAAGGTAGAATTAGCCAAATGGAAAAGGAGGTCCAAAAGACCACTGAAGACAACACTACCTTAAAAATTAGATTAGAGCAAGTGGAAGCTAGTGACTTTATGAGAAATCAAGATATTATAAAGCAGAACCAAAGGAATGAAAAAAATGAAAGACAGT
>CM053622.1:439040800-439068870 GCA_028646595.1 Phalanger gymnotis
CCCCCCCCCCTTCCCCCGCCATACATTTTCCTTCCGGCTCTTTAGTTTCAGACAAACGGGATTTTCTGTCCTTTGAGCAATGGAATTTAACCTTGTGTTAGTGTTTTCTTTGGTGTGTACGGCTCCAAATGTTTCCTCCTCCCGTGTAGTGCTCCCACCCCCAATAAACCCCGGTGGCTCCCGCTGCCCCAGGATCCAATAAGAAGCCTTGTGCCCGGCCTCTCAAGCACTTCACAGTCCGTCCCTGCTGTGACCATGTTCTGGCGCGTTTTCCAGAGCGGGTCTTGTTACATCCTCCTCTTCTTCCACGTGGGGAGTTTGCATCAGACGAGCGCACGGGTAATCTGTGCAAATTTGACGTCGTAATCTTCGTAGTTGGTCTTTTACACTTTATTCGGAGGCAGCTAGGTGGTTCGGTGGTTAGAGCTGGCCCTAGAGACAGGAAGACCCGAATTCAAATGCTGCCGTAGACACATACTACCAGTGTGACCCTGGGCAAGTCACTTAACCTCCGTTTGCCGTTGGGGGTTAAGGACATGGCAAAACACTCCAGTATCCTTGCTCAGAAAACCCCGTGGACAGTGTGGTTCACAGGGTCACAAAGAACCAAGCAGCACTGAACAATGCAGTCTGTTCTTTCCTCACACCATCCTGGTCTACTGTCCACACCATACTTAACATCCAGTCTCCTTAACACTTTACAGCCAATCTCCTTACTTTTTCACTGCCCGGAATGCCCTGCCCCACCCCCCCTTTGCTTTCCCCAGTTTCTTTAAAGACTCACTTCAAATTCCACCTTTTGCTGGCCTCTCCTGATATCCCTCAAGCTGCTGGCTGTACTTACCTTGTTCATGTCTTCTCCTTTAGAATGGGAGCTCCCTAAGAAGAGAAACTGTTTTTGCATTGCCTTTCTTTAAATTCCGAGTTCTTATCAGAACGCCTGGCGTGTAATCTGTTCAACAAAATGCTTATTGATGGACTGACTTTCAATGCGAATTTTGGAACTAGATGCTGGTCTTAAAATAATTGAAAGATCGATTTTCTTTTTTCCCACAGGGCTGTTTCCTTGGGAGCCCCGATGGCAGTAGGTATTTCTGGTCAGAGAGGACTGCTTTCTGCAAATACTAGCTTTCTTAGTTATTATTGACAGCAATGTTAGCATATTGGTGTACTAATGCGGTTTTTAAGCAGAACAATTAAATCTTTCTAGCAGTGTTTTCTCACACCCCTTCAAAAACAAAAATTGGTTTAGTTTGATATTTCGTAAATAAATGCATTTTGTTCCAGTTATGGAGTCACTGATTCAGAACTGTTTGCTGCCGTTTTTGACGTATCTGTTTCAAATGACATTCGACAAACGGTAGCAAAGATGACATTCATAGCATGCTATGTGCCATGAATGTATAAGGTCCTATGGCAGATTCATATTTTTCAATTCTGAGTGGCTTGGATGGGGTTAGAAAGAGAAGTTCTTTCCTTTCTGTTATGTATGTATTTCTACAGAGAGGTAACAATTTTAGTGTAAATAACTGTTGATCTTTGTTCAAGAACTGGTTCTGTTACTTTTTTGTATGACCTTGGGTAAGTCAGTTAATCCAAGTGATTTCCATTTTCTTCACCTCTACAATGCGAATAATGGGCTTGTATCGATCATGTATCACAGGTTAAGGAAAATTCTTTTGCAAATTAAAAAACACTATAACTAGGTGTTACTGTGTGTACTTGAACCAATGCTTTGAGTTTAATACCTTCCTTAACAGCCGTATTCCACTGTCAGCTACTAATTACTTTCTGGGCCATTTTTATGTCCATAATCACTTAACAATTTCCATGGTAATAATAATAATAATAATGATAGTTAATTTATACAATACTTACTATGTGCCAGGCATTGGGCCAAGCTCTTTACAATTATTGTCATTCAATTCTCAGAATAACCCTGGGAAGTAGGTGCTAATACATCCTCATTTTACATTAACATCCTCATTTGAATTGAGGCAAACTGAGGCAGAGGTTGTAAGTGGCCCGCTGAAGGTCACATGGTTAGTAAGTGTCTAAGGCAGGATTTGAATTCTCATCTTTCTGACTCCAACCCAAGCTCTATCCACTGTGCCACCCAGCTGCCCCAAAGAACCTTTGTAGGTAAGATGGAGTGACTGATGAATCTTGGAACAGCTAACTATGATATATCTCTGCCCACAGCAAACTTCAGAATTGTGTGTAGATGACCAGCCCAAATCTGAGGAGAACTTGTTCTCGAGTGAGAAGGTAGATTTGAAGTCTGTGGTATCAATCTTAGATGGAGAGATGCCAGCCCTGAATAATATAATGACTATGTCTCTGAGCCCTCAACATAAACAAAATAGAGATGATTTGAGGGAACAGGTAACCACCTTACGAAGAAAAACATTTAACCCTGAAGTATCTCGTCAGAGCTTCAGATATTTTCCATACCCAGAGAGAGCTGGTCCCCGGGAGGCTGTGAATCAGCTTTGGGAACTCTGCCTTCAGTGGCTGAGGCCAGAGATTCACACAAAGGAGCAGATCCTGGAGCTTCTGGTGCTAGAGCAATTCCTGACCATCTTGCCCAGTGAGATCAGGATTTGGGTGAAGTCACAGCATCCAGAGAACATTGAGGAGGCAGTCACTTTGGTGGAGGATTTGACTCAAATGCTTGAGGAGGAAGGTGAGACCTGCAGAAGGATAGAGGGAGAGAACAAAGTCTCTTCAGGGTATAAGTGGGGAAAATAGACAATACAGATAGAGGGGCCCTTGGAGAGGAGAAGGTCTCTGGAAGGATAGTATTGAGGAAGCAGATATCACTAAGAGAAAGTATAAAGCAAAAAAAAGCGGGGGTTAGGATGGAGACCTGTGGTCGTACTTGCATGTGCCTTAGGTGGAAACTGAGAAGGATCAATTAATTAAGTAGGAGAATAGTGCAATAGAAGTGACACAAAAACCCAGGGAAGAGAGAATATCCCAGAAGAGGTGATTGTCATTGTTAAATGCGTAAGGAGGTCAAGAAGGGTGAAGACTGAGAAAAGTCCATTGGAACTGCGATATACCAAAGTAAAGCAATAGAAGTGATGCAAAAACCCAGGAAAGAGAGAATATCCCAGAAGAGGTGGTTGTCATTGTTAAATACTGCATAAGGAGGTTAAGAAGGGTGAAGACTGAGAAAAGTCCATTGGAATTGGCAGTAAAGAGATTTTTATTGAAAAAAAAAGTTAACTGAATTTAGCAAAAAAAAAAAAAGTATCAGTGAAGAGCAATTTTTGTCAAGTGGTGGGGATGGAAGCCAAACTTCAAGGTAGCAATTGAAATAGACAACTTTTTCTAGGAATTTCACTGTCAATAGGAGGAAAGATATAGAGCAATAATTTGAGGGAATAGTAGGATTATGTGAAGGTTTTTTAGGGATTTAAATTGGCAAGGGGAAGGGCCAGATTATCTTTTGAAATTGGAGCAAAAGAGGAGAAAATGGGAGATACATCCTTTTGAGGAGAATTGTAATGTGAAACAAAGAAGAAACCAGGGACAGATGGCCCCTTTTTTTTCTGGGAATTATGAGGCAAGCTCCTCTGTTAAGAAGTGGGGAGTGGTTTAGGTGTTTTGAAAAGAGAGGTTTGGAATAATCTCTGTGGGGAGTGTGATAGTAAATTGTTAGGTAAGAATAAAAAACTATGTCTGTAGCAATGAAGACTGAGTTCAGATTTAATGACACATTTTTAGTTGACCTAGTCAGGATTGTTTGAATTCCTTTGGCATACAAAAGCACTGCAATAGGAGCTAGGAAGGCATATGGGGAAAATACTCCAGGGCTGGGTTTGGAAAGAGTTGAGTGGCAGTAGGAGAATGGGACATGAGACTCAAGGATCAAGGACAGAAAATTGCTAGCTAAATAGTCAAGTTTTTAAGGGGAAGAAAATGAGACCAGAACAGGGATAAAGTAATCCTGTGAATAAAGGTGAGATAAGAATGACAGGAAGGGGTGAAGTTGGAGAATAGAGACAGAAGGAGTGAGGCACAGGGAGATACAGAAGAAGGAAGAGGAATTTCAGAGTTATGGTTTATGGAGGTAGAACACCTCTGAATGATGGTGCCACCAAGGACCTGACTACCGGTGTGTGTCTGTGGTTGAGTGAGGATTTAGATCATAGGAGTTGTTGAGGTGGATAAACTAGTAAGCAAAGGTAACTGAGGGAGCATCAATGTGTGAATAAAGTCCCTAAATATAAGGACGTAGGTTGGAAAAGAGGAAGACTGTGAACCAGAAACTGAACTCCTTGAGAAAGAAGGGTGGAGAACCTGACCCATTGCAGTAATGGTCAACAGAATGGACATGGTGGTATATCTGGAAAGAGCAAAACTCAGAAGAGGAGATATTACAGAATGAGCGTAGTAGGAGTGTCTGGAAGTGTCAGTGAGAAGTAAGAAACATGGCTTCTCATCTTCCTGACCCATTGTGTCAGGGGACAGGGAAAATGGGAGAAGATGCATCTAGTACAAGTATGGATGATCAGGGATGCGGGGTCTTTTGGAAGGAAGTTTCTATGATTGATGTAGATAGGACATGAAATTAAGTTTAACATGAGGCTTAATATGTTAAAAATAGAATGAAGCTTCAAGAAGGCGTGGTGGGACGATGAGTAGAGTCGGATAGACACTTAGGCAGATAAGGCTGACAGTGGTCTGATACAAGGGAGTGGGTAATGATAGTGTTCAGCAATAAAAACTTACATTTATCATGCTTTTTAATCCTTTAATTGCCTGTGAGATGAGTGAAGCAGATAGGACTAACCCACTTTTACTAATGAGAAAAACTAAGGTGTAGGATGATCAATTGACTTGGGTTTATACAGCTAGGAAGTGATTAAGCTCAATCTTGATCCCAGGTCTCCTCACCCCTAGATTGTGCTGTTATCACGCGATATTACTTGCTGTGCTATAAATAGAAAGTACTATGTTTTCTGGGAAGCAGTTTTTTCAGTAAACTGATTGATTCTATAAAATTGGAGATGGAATGGTCTTGATTTTCAAACTATTCTCTTCTTAATCAAGTCAACAGCCATCTATTCAGTGCCTGTTTATTCAGTACCAGGCATTCGGCTTAGTGCTGGGGAGACTACAGGAAGACATAAACAAGAATTCACTATCTAATTGGGGAGATAGATTGCAAACAACTGTATACAAAAAGATATATACAGGATGTATTGGAGATAATCTCAGAAGGAAGGAACTAGCATTAAAGGGGATTCTTACAGAAGGTGGGGATTTAAGGTGAGACTTGAAGGAAGTCAGGGAAATCTGAAAATGGAGATGAGAGAGAGCATTCCGTTATGTGAAACAGTATGTGAAAATGCCAAGACTTGGGAGATGCCTAGTCTTAGGTGAGTAACAGCAAGAAGGCCAGTCACTGTATTGTAGAGTATGTAGAGGGGAATAAAGTATAAGAATACTGGATAGTTAAAAAAGGTCTGGATTATGAAGACTTTTAAAAGCAAAGCAGAATTTAAAATTTTATCTTAGAGGTTTGAGGGAACCACTGGAGTTTATCAAATAGGAATTGAGGGGTGACATGGTCAGCTGTACTTTAGGAAGATCAAATTGATAGCTGACTGAAAGATGATTAAATGGGGAGAGAATTGAGGCAGGAAAAGATTATTGCAATAGCGTAGGCCTTAGAAAGATTATTTCAGTAGACCAGTCCTTAAAGACCTGCTGTTACCACAGGGACATAGAGTCAAGGCCCTATGTGGCAGTACCATTTGCTTTGAATTTGTTATATCCTAGTCACTGATTATTTTTCCATCCTTTTGTCTACCTAGCTCTGATTTCTCAGGATTCTTCTTTTCTCCAAGAAGGAAGCATAGAGAAGGTGGGAATATCTTCTGTGTTACCAAAAGCCAAATTTCAGGTGAGTTGAAATATCCTTTGTCTTTCCTGCAATGTCATCTTGAGTCTCAGTATGGATACTTTTCTATCCTTTTGACCTATGGCTTTTCTTTGCAGGATAGGCTTATCCAGAGATGCAAATTCCTATTGTTTTTTTTTCAAGTAATTTTTTATTGATATTATTTGTTTCCTACATCATTTATAATTATTTCAAGAGAGCCATCTCATAAATAGTATTTTTTGAAGAGAAAAATTAGCACAACTACTCAATGTATTGAAAGAATCTGAAATCATGGTATAATAACTGTGGACCTGTGGTTTGGCAGTGTTCTTTCATGTCTCCTCGTTTGAGTGATATTTGATCTTTATAATTTTGTTGGATTCACTTTTGATTTTGGTGTGTGGTATTCTTTCTGTTTACATTGTTGTAATTATGTATATTGTTTTCTTGGTTCTGCTTACTTCACTCTGCATCAATTCATGATCTTTCCATGCTTCTTTGTATTCATCACATACTTCATTTAACAATTTGGCCATTCCTGAATCAATAGGTATCCACTTTGTTTCTAATTCTTGGCTATCACAAGAAGTGCCACCATAAATATTTTGGAGTTTATGGAGATTCTCTTCATATTGATTTCCTTGGTGTATAGCCCAGTAGTAATGGTTCAGAGAGTATGAACATTTTAGTCTATTTGCATAATTCCAAATTGCTTTCCAAAATGGTTGTACCGTTTAATAGCACCACCAACAATGTCATTCCACAACAAACATTGGCTATGGTCATTTTTTTTTGTCATTGCCAGTTGACAGGTTGAGAGGCGAAACCTGAGTTGTTTGGATTTTCATTTCTCTTATTAATGGTTTGGAGTATTCTCTCATGGTTGTGAATGCTTAGCAGTTCTTTTGAGAACTGTCCATATTTTTTGACCACTTATTTATTAAGAAATAGCTTTTACTAAGCACTGTTTATATACATTGGATACCAAACTCTTATCAGAGAAATTTGATACAAAGATTTTTTCCCCATTCAGCCACTTCCATTTTTATCCTTGATGCATTACTTTTCTCTGCGCAGAAGCTTTTCAATTTCATGTAATCAAAGTTATATATTTTATCTTTTGTAATTGCCTGTCTTTTATTTGGTTAAGAACATGTTTCCTACCCAGAGCTGTGAGAGCTATGATTGTTTGCCTTCTAATTTTTTAAAAGTGTGATCCTTTTTATTAAGGTCACATATCCATTTATGATGTATTATGAAATGTGGTATGAGGTATTGGCCTAAATCGAATTTCTGCCAGACTACTTTTTGGTTTTCCTAGCAGCTTTTAGAGTTTTTTTTTAAATAGAGTTTTTTTCTTGGTTAATTTGTGTTTTCTATTTTGTCAAAACACTATGTTTTTGAGTTCTGTGGTTGCTGATTCTCTCTTCTAGTGTGTTCCTTATTTATCGCTCTTTTTTTTTTTATAAATACCACATAGTTTTGCTTATCGCTAATTTTTAATATGGTTTGAGATCTGAAAGTGCTTTCTTTACATCAATTCCCTTGATATTCTAGATCTTTTATTTTTCCAAATGCATTTTGTAATTATTTTTATCAAATTCTATAGAGTTTCCCCTTGGAAATTTGTTTGGTATAGCATTAAAAGTATTAATTCACTTTGATAAAATTGACATTTTTATTATATTGGCACAGCCTAGCCATGAGTACTGTATATTCCTTTTGCTATTTAAGTTCTTTATTTCTTTAAGAAGCACTTTGTAACTGAATCTATGCAAGTCTTTTGTGTGCTTTTCTAGGTTGACCCTCAGATTTTATACATTTTGTAGTTATTTGTAATGGTATTTGCCTTTCCATTTTTGCTTCTTGGTGATCTGGCTAAACTTGCCAGTGGGTTCAGATTCTTCAAGGAAGGAGAGGCACCTGGAAATACTGACTACCATAACTGTTTATTACCCATGCAAGGAAAGTTACAGGGTGGGGCTCGCGCGCTCACACACGTAATGGAGGGGCCAGGTCCTGCACAGAAGGACCGAGAATACTTATTCCCAACAAGTTATAAGGGGCCTTCTTCTCATGTCCTGTCAGCATTGGTGCTGTTGCAATCTGGGCATTTTATTCCCTCACAGAAGCTTATTACCATGAAGGAGACAGCCCCAGAGCTTCTCCTGGCAGATTTTTCAAATGATGCTTGTGTTCCTGCTGTATTGTTAGGGGTGAAGATCCAGACTATTAGTGTAAGCCTTGCTCCCTACTCTTAGTTTTTATTATTATTATACAGAAGTGCTCTTGGTTTTTGAGTTTTTATTTTGTAGCTGGTGACTTTGCTGAAGCTTCTAATTGTCTCAATTAGTGTCTTTGCTGATTCCCTAGGATTTTTCAATTATACCATCATATCGTTAGCAAATAGAGATTTTTTTGAAAATCTCTTCCTATTATCTTTATGGCTTTAATTTCTTTCTCTTATTGATCTTGCTGGAATTTCCAGAACTGTGTCAAATAATAGTGGGAGAGTGGGCATCTTTGCTTCGCTACTGAAGCAAAGGTTTTAATGTATTTCCATTGCATATGATGCTTGCTTTTGGTTTTAGATGGATGCTTTTTATGATATTAAAAAAAAATCTCTATACCTGTACTGTGTAGGATTTTTAGCATAAAAGAGTGCTATATACTTTGTCAAAGGCTTTTTCTGAATCTATTGAAATGATCATATGATTTTTGATGTTTTGGTTTTTAATATGATTATGTTGATTGTTTTCCTAGTATTGAACCATTCTTGCATCCCTAGTATTGAATCTCCTTGGTCATAATGAATAATTTCTTGGATAAATTGTTGTAATCTTTTTTGACAGATTTTTGTTAAAAATTTTTTGAATCAATATTCATTAATAGTATTGGCCTATAATTTTACTTCTGTGTTTTATCTTTCCCTGGATTTGGTATTAGGATTATATTTGTCTCATAAAAGAATTGTACTTTCATTCTCAATTTTTAAGAGTAATTTGTGAAGTCTGGGTACTAAGTGTTTTTTAAAAGCTTGATGGAATTCAGTGGACCCATCAAGACTGAGATTTTTTATCTTTCATAGTTCCTTTACAGTTAGATCTGAGAGAAATGATTATTAAATAGCAAATTATTGTTAAAATTTACCCCACCTAGACTATCTTATCTAGTTGGAGTTGTTGCTTTACCCAGTTAGAAAACTTTATGAAGAATTAAAACTAAGGTGAATTGTAGCCATTGTATTCCACTTGGGCAACTTTGGGAAATGGGGTAGATTGCTCAAGGCTGGGGATGATTTGGAAGTAAATAACATGATCAGAGTCAGTCTCCCCAGCTCCTCATTAGAATAGATCCACCTCATTCATTCTCACTACTTGTTAACCAGTCAGAATCAGTTGCCACCCTCAGGAACATCCACTCTTCCAAGGGTATCTAAGTGTTGAGTGGATTTCATGAGGGGTCTTTGGCATTTGAGAGTGTCACTAACCCATTTTATTAATTATATGCTAGTAAGATTAATAAAATGATTAACTACCTAGAAACTACATCTCTTGAACTTTTTATACATCACAGTTCTATTTCCTCCTCTGAGGTTAGGTTGTTTAAGATCTTTTTCTGATGATCTGATATTTTGGGTACTTTTTATTGGTCCACTTCTTTCTTTTTGTTTTCAGTTTCATTACCCCAACCTGTGCATAATGCTTTATGATTATTCTTTTTATTTCTTCTATTTTTGTTGTGATTTCACTTTGCTCATTTACTATTGTATTGATTTAATAACCCCCTTTTTAATGACACTAGCTAAAGGTTGATGAATTTTATTAGTATTTTCAAAGCACCAGATTTTAGTTTTTATAAAGGTTTATATGTTTTTGTTTCTAATTTATCTATTTCTCCTCTAATTTTTAATATTTCCTCTTTTTGTGCTTATTTTAGGCCTGCATCATGAGCTTCATTGTTCTTTGGAACACATTATTCCATTTCCCTCCTACATTTTCTGGTGGGTGCAGAATAGTTTTGTACTATTTGAATTTCCTTTTCTTTGATTTTGATAGCCTTTTCCCTGATGGCTTGTAAAACTGAACTGAATTGTTAAATATGTCAACTATGTGCCTTTGAGTTGGCAGCCTTTTTTTTTTTCCTGGAGGGATCCATTAATTCTTTTAATTGGTATTTTATTTTCTGTGCTCAAAAAGGCAGTTTTCTTGTACTACTTCTTGCATTATAGTGTTGAAGCTTTTTCGTCTTGTGGTATTCCGGGAGACCTATGATCCTTACATTGTCTATATACATCTTGTCTTTGAGGTCAGTATGTTTTGCTTGGATGGAAAGCATATTATCTTTTAATGTTATTTTTTCTTTGCTTCTCTTCTTCTAGATTGTCCCTCACTTCTGTATATTTGTATTCCTAATTAATTGTTCTCTCTTTTGTTTTCTTTGCTGAGACTTGCCATCATAGATTTAAGTTTTGCTATTCTGCCCATTATTTTTGTGGAGCAAGTCAGTAATTCTGCTCTCATAATTCTCATTTCTCTTTTAAACCACTCAGAACTATGGGTTGTGGTGCCATGTTCTCCTCAAATTTCACAGAGTCCTCTGTCTCATCAAACGTTGGATGTTTTGTAGTATTTGTTCATCCTTCCGCTATTAATGTTTTGTCTGTTGATTTATATGCCTACGTTCAAGGTCTTTGAGTTTTCTTCTTCTTGAAATCTTTGGTAATGTCAATGGGTTTTTTTTTCTCCTTATTTTCTACTGTTGCTCACTTTTTGACTCTCTCCCCTCTGTAGTGATTTCCCTGGATCTTCAAATGTCTCAGCCTCCTCCCACACTGGGCAAAATTCACAGTTTACCAGCCTAGGTGTCTGCCCCAAGTGACTTTTAGAACTGGCTCAGCTAGACATTGAGCTCTTTCTCTTAATGGAATTCTCCCGTGCCCCTCCCTGTCACTTTTATGAATGTCTTGTCTCAGTGTCCTGTTCTGCTTCCTCTGTTCTTCAGTACTCCAGTCCAGCATCAGCAGAGAGCTACCACGTGATGCCACAGGTTGATTTGGGTCTCTGAGGCTCTGGGAGAAAGAGTTTTGTGGAGTATGAGGTTGATGTCTTTTTGTAACTTAAACATGTGTCCCGCCCTTCTGTTCTGTTCTTCGGCAGAGATCTTTTGCAACAAAGAATGCTGTTGCTGTAGCAATACTTGTCTTTTGTAGTCATAGCTAGTTCTGCAACCTGGAGTGCTGGCTGTTCAGTTGTTTCCTCAGCAAACTGCCTAAGAAAACTTCTGCAGCCTTTTTTTTAATCTTCTTTTGGATTCTGGATGTCCTAGACCATGGAAATTGATGAAGTTTCTCTATCTTTGGCAGATAGTTTCTCTTTTGGAGAGATTCTGAATGTAGGAATCCCAGAAAATATCTTCATCTTGTTGGTCAGACTTCTGTTATTTTCTTCCATTAAATTGGACCCAAAGGGAATATTCTCTTATTTTGCTGTGTCTTTTCTTCTCTCCCCAACTTTCATTTATGTCTATTATGTGTTTATTGTAGTGGCAGTCACTTTGATAGAGATAAAGGAAATACAAAAACAATCCTTGCAACGAAAGAAATTATAGCCTCATTGTAATGAGAAGACCACAGATAGGAAAAATGTAAAATAAGTAAAAGATAGTACCTAACTAAATCCCATAATACATAATCCAGAAAGGAAGTGCTATCAGGACAGATCAAGAATGGGTTGCAGTACAGGAAGTAGATTATGAAAAAATGATATGTTTTACTGGAAAGGAGATGGAAATAGATTTTAAGTTAAAAGAATAAAAAGAAGACAGAGAAGATAGGGAACATGTAATCTATAATAGCCAGTGTGAATGTAGCTTCCCGGCTAGAGTAAAAGGTTTTTATTAAATAGTGGGAGCTAGGTTTGAAGAAAGTATTAAATACTGGCTTGAGTAGTTTGAATTTTGTTCAGGGGGCAGTGGATAACATTTTAAGTTTTTTGGGGAAGACAAGGAATGAAAGTGTAGAGAAGGGTCAAAGTCAACTCTAGGGTTTCTAACTTTTCAGACTAGAACAATGGCAGAGTAGAATATGTTGTAATCACAGCTGTGTCTATAGGCTGACTACAGAGCTATGTCAGACTGTTAGGAATAGATTAGTCTGCTTATCCCAATTTCTGGGCCATGTCCCTCCCATACTCTGAATTGACTTTCTCTTGAATAAAGAGTGAATTGAGAGCCCCCTCTGCTTCAGGAAGCCTCAGTTCAGCGTTGATGCTGTCAGTCTTGCATTCATGTTGTGCATCATGTAAAAAGATTTTTTAGGCGTCTACACTCTTTAGACAGTTGCTCTGCACAAATTTCACGTATTGCTAGCTTTTTTTGAAAAGGAGTCTGGTTTTTTTTTTTAACTCTGAAAATAGGGAACAGGTAAGGGAAGCCTTGGTTTTGTGGCGGTAGTTATCCCAGTTCAGCTGCATTGAGTGAAAATTACTCCAAGCAGTATTCTTGGAAATGTAACTTTAAATTACCTGGTGGTATTCAACCTGATTTCTGAAGAAAGAAGGGGTACCTAGTAACTTTTTAGTAGTTAAAATTTCCAAGAAATTTTTCAACTTGTTTTTATGGATTAGGCAATGACTCGAAGCAAATGAAGAATAGTCTCCCCCTTTTCACTCTTTCCTTTTGACATCCCTGAGTTATGTGAGTAATACTAGAGTTTCCACATGTAAAGTACTTTGCAAACCTTAAAGCACTATATAAAAATATGAGCTAGACAGCTTGAGTGTTCCATAGTATCCTTAAAATGTCAGGGAAAAGGGAAAAAAAAAATCCCCTAACGCTTTGGGTGGCCCCTCTGTGATGAGCTTATGTGAGGACATAGACAAGACTCTTAGGGGATAGCCCAGTATGGATGGATTGTGATCTGCATTGTTAGGGGGAACGTCCAAATAGATGAGATCCCAGAACCATTTGAGCGCTATTATAATTACAATTATTATCATGAGGATTTTCTTTTTTCCCCAAAGATTCCCTTGGTTGTGGCCAAGGCAGATGGTTGAACATTAGACATTAGATGCTTTCTGTAGAAAATACCTGACTGAAACACTTTCACATAGATATTTAAAATTATTACAATAGCTAATCCAGTCCTATCATTGAAGAAACTTCAAGTCGGAAAATAATTTGTTGGTAAGAATTACTCGTATGTCTTTATCCTACTGAGTTATGAGTTAAAATGCTCAGTTCACATTTCTGTTACCCAGTCTCAGGTTTTGGTGCTCTATCAGTGTGTAACCAAAACAGGTTCTGAACAGCAGCCTTAGTATCTTGTTTCTATTTGCCTTTGACTCTTCTCTACCCTTTCACCCCTTCAAATGCCTTCCTCAAAAAACTTAAAACTATCAGAATTCCTCTGAAGGCAAGCTTCTCTAGTCATCTGTTCCTGGATACTCATACTATGTGTATTTTTATTCCTCAGTCAGTCTCTCTGGTCTTATTATCCTGAACAATAATCTTTGCTTGTCCTTCTTGATCACACTTCCAGCCTCAACCACGTTGTCCTTCTCTGGTTGGTCAGAGTCAATCCCCCAATACCAAAAAATGACCACCTGTCCGATTTTCTGCCATCTTAAACAGTATACTGTTTTAAACACCTTACTTGATTCCTATTTTTAGAACACACTTGTTTCTGTGCCTTCAGTCTGGTCCAAATGCCAGATTGTGGAGCCCCCTCTACTTAGCGTTCCTGATCAAATGAGATAATATTTGTAAAGCACTTACCATAATGTCTGGCACATATTAGGTGCTACATAAATGCTTGTTTCCTTCTTTTCCTTTTCCTCCCTCCCTTCATCTTCTCTAGTTCACAGGGTCTTTTATCTCCTTGATTACCTCCATGTGTAGAACACAAACCTTTGTCATCCCTACTGGACCATCTTGGCCATGCTCCTTCCTAGACTATCTCAGCCTTTCTCAGTTTATGACCTAAGCTTCACAGTATATAAATATGAATGGAAAATCAAAATCTAAATAATGGGTGTCAAACATTAAACCTTTATATTTTAGCCAAATTGGCCTTTTGTTTTGTTACTTTTTTTAAATTCTGTTTCCTACCTGCATATCTTTTCACAGGCTATTTTCCATGACTGAAATATTCTCATTTATCACTTACAGTTTCAAGAAATCTGTAGATGCATTCAAATTTCAGCTCAAGTGCTACCTCCTATAGTATGCCTTCCCTAGTCTCCCTAATTATTAATACTCTTCACACTCATCCTCCTCAGTTACTTCTTATTTTTTATCGTATATCTTTTGCATTTATTATCTCTGATTTTTAAAATTCCCAAATATATTCCTGGAAGGGACAGTTTTTTCCTATACTTTTATCTTTTCCCCTTAGCAGAATGTCGGTACTTAGTAGGTGTTAATAAATACATAATGAGAAAATTTTTCTAATTAGAAAATATCTGAAACTTATATTTCTATCGAAAAATGAATAAATCTTATGAATAAACCTATGAATAATCTTTCATAGTTGAGTATAATTGCTACATTATATTCAATTGGAAATTAATATTTGAAGGATGATTGATCTCATCGTATAATATCATAAAATGATATGATTGATATTAGCCAAATACATGTTAGGATGAGTTTTGTTAAATTGGTGGCCTTATGGATTTTTGGAAGGAAAGCATAAATTAATTTTCCACCAAGTTAATAGCATTGTCTGCTATGTGCACCTGAGGATCCTCCAGCAAAACAAGCTTATTATCGTCAGCTTATTATGAAAGGTAGGTTTCTATTGGTTAACAGGGTTCATTGGTTTAAAAAAAATTCCAAGTTCCTTAAAAGTATAGGCTGTGTCATATTCTTCTTTCTTGGTTGCCATAAAGTGTTAAATAAAATTATAGACATTATAGATAGACAAATGATTCAGGATCAGTCTGCAGGTTAAAATGTCTGCTACTTATTATATCCCCTATTCATTTCTCTACTGCTTCCAGCTTCATTTACTAGTATTGTAAGGGAGCTTATACCAAGCAAGCAGAAATGTGTTTGCTTTTTCAGGAAACCATTACATTCCAGGATGTGACTCCGGACTTCACTTGCGAAGAGTGGGCACAATTGGACTCTGGTCAGCAGGACCTCTGTAGGGATGTGCTGATGGAAAACTATAGCAACTTGGCCTTTATTGGTAAATCTTTCCCTTCTGACTCCCAATTTTCACTTTAGGATGTTTGTGCTTCACTGATTATTAAAACCTATATAATGTCAGAAATACTTAGCTCAATTTCGTGTTGGTATATAGAAATCAGAAATTTTTAATTAATTTTCAGTCAGTCCACAGGATCTTTCTTTTCATTCTTCCCTGGCTAAAGATCTTTACCTTGTAGAACTAAAAATGGAGTAATTTCCCTTCCACATTGCTATCCCTTATAATGTCCTTTCCTAGTCATCTGCTTCCCTCTGTCCAAGATTTTCTGCCAGGATCCTAGTGCAGATTCCTCTAGGAATGGGAGATTTGTACTCTCCTGTGAATAAGGACTTAAGTGTGTTTCTGAACTGAAATCAACTCTATGTCCCTTTTCTATATAACTTTTAAAAATCTGTTACTCGGTATGCTTCTAAAATCTTTTGAAGTACACTTTGAGTCTCCTTGGCAAATTTTGTCTTCTGTAACTGTTTGGATCATATTCTGAAATAACTCTTTGCTCTTGTGTGAGTATCCCTTTTGCTTTTCTTTTCCATGTATAGGACTTTCAGTTTCTAAATCAGATGTGATCTCCCAGTTGGAGCGTGGAAAAGTGCCATGGTTGTTGAAGAGTGAAGCCCCAAGAGGCACCTATCCATGTAAGTGAATGAAAACCTATCGAATGGGAATTTATAACCAGATTCTGCTCAGACGGTGTGTATTAGCAAGGCGATAAACACAATATCAACGATAATTGTGAATATGCCTATGTAGTTCTGTATTGCAAACTGTGAGAGACTCTCCATATGGAAGGTAGAAGTAGTAAAACATTTATTCACACACCGGAGGACGAGATCCCATAACCAGCTCATCCAAGCAGCAACCAACTCCCAAAACCAGTAAACCCACTTTAGCATAACATCAAGGAACATAAAACAATAACACAGCATAGAGCCTCACTGTTGCATAACTTTCCACCCCCCTGCTAGGGACTTCCCCAAAACTCACAGCACAGCCACTACATCTGTTTTCGCTCTCAGTTCTAATTACGCGCTCTCTGCATTTCTTGTGACACATTTTCATTTTCTTCCCAGAAAGCTCCTCCCACCACATGTGACCCAGGCTTCCTATGATGTAAGCAGGTTAATGGGTGGGAAAGATCTTCAAATCTAAATTGCCATTAAATTTGGCCCCAAGATCTTTCTTATTCAATACATAGTTTTGGGATAACTAGTGTCAAGAGAACTTTATAACAATATAACAGGGATAACACAAAATAGATATATAAAACAATGTCATCATTCTCCCCTCAAACAAATAGGACTCAAAGTCTTGGGTAACAGGAGGAGGTCTCATCCTCCATAGCTTTTTCCTGCTGAAATTGGACATAGAGCTGTCCATGCCCCAAGAAGTCAAGAGTCCTATTCTAGAGGTCAGTTCTTTAGCAAGCTAGCATCTGGAAATCAGTCAACGCCAGTTCCAGGGATGACACATCATGGTCATCAGGTCCAGGGGTGGCACATCACAGTCATCAGGTCCAGGGGTGACGCATCACAGTCATGGACAGGTCCAGAGGTAACATCTGAACACATCAGAGGGTGACATCTAGCTTAAGCAATCAGGCATCTGCGGGTAGATGGTACTAAGCCTACAGGAAACAAATCTCACAACAAATTTAACAGGCAAAGCCGAAAACGAATATGAAAACAATCATAGCCTCATTCACAATAGAATACATGAGTCAAGGATACAGTTTCATAATCATTTTCTTCCAGATAAGCAACTGTTACAGTATTATCCTTATGTGCTATAATTTCTGCAGCCCTTGGAACATCATCTGGCTTTCATTTTACCCATACTTTAGCTTCCGATTTTATTCTGTCTGTAGAACCAAACCCTTCAGTCCCTCTGATAATAACTTAAGAAGGGTCAGTTTTCACATGGGGTATTGTTTCCTGAGAAATAATAATCACTCGAACTATTCTATTATTTTTACAAAACTATGTAGGTTCTTTACCCAAATTCTGGAGTGTCACAATAATTTCTTCTTGATAATTAAAATCAATTACTCCAGCCAATACATGTATTCCTTGAGCTGCTAATCCTGCTTTAGGTAATACCAATCAAAATGATTCTTAGGGATTGTCATACTTATCCCAGTAGAGATTTTTCTTATGTCCTCTAAACAATGTAAATTCTGTCTTGTCGAGGCAGGTGTTCCTGGGTACTGTACGGGAACATCTTGCCTCACAGTCCAATGCTCAGTATTTGGAATCTTGTGTGTTTGTTGTTTTCATTTTGCAGATTTGGAGACATCCTGGCTAGAGGTGTACTTCCTCCCAATGGTCTATTCAAATTATGTAAAGCAGTGAACAAATTATCCTTCCAATGTTGATACGAATCATTAGAACTTAACTTCCTTAGCTATTCTTTCAATGATACATTCATTCTTTCACTTAACCCAGATGCTTGTGGATAATACGGAATGTGATACATCCACTCTATTGTTTAACATATACTATCTCATCATTTCATTACCTTTGAAATGTGGCCCCTTGTTACTTTGGATCTGCATTGGTGTACCATAATATATACTTATATCTAGAGTTTTACAAATGTTTTTCTGAGTTGCATTCTTATAAGGACAAGCCATTAGCAAACCTGAATAGGTGTCAACACAAGTACATATAAATTTACATCTTTTATCTTGGGGTAGGGGTCTAGTATAAACTATCTGCCAAATCTGGGTTGGAACTTTTCCCCTTATTTTTTCTCCAGTTACTACCTGAGGAACAGTCCATTCCTTTTCCAGCTGACATATATGACTTTCCTCTGTTACTTGCTTTAACAATGAACAAGAGATACTGATACCTCAATCTTGTGCCCACTGTTGTGTGGCCTGGGCCCCTAAATGGCTGGCCATTTGGTGGACCCATTCCGCTAATACCAGATCATCAGTTGTCAGGGTAGAAACAATATGTTGAGTAGCAATCTTTGCTAATTGATCATGTGCATTGTATTCATGTTCTGACATAATGAGGGTTACGTGAGCATCTACATAAAAAACTGACAAGTTAGGAACCAAGACATGTCCTATATCTTCTCATAATTCTTTGCCCCAAACTTGTTTACCGTGAATTTCCCAATTTTGATTTTTACACATTGGCATCCATTTGGCTAACTCATTAGCTATTGCCCATGAGTCAGTGAATATATGATACTGGCCCCCTTTATTTTAATAGCTTGATGTACTGCCATAAGCTCAGCATATTGACTACTTCCACCTATCCCAGTATTTTCCAAAGTCCACCTAATACATGGGTCATAGGCTACTGCTTTCCAATGTCTTTTATGGCTCAAATATTTTGCAGTCTCATCAGTGAACCATGCATATTTCTTCTTTTCTTAAGTTAGTCCATCATATTTGTCATTCCATTTTACCAAGGATTGTACCAACTGTTGCTTTGGTTTAGGGGGTTTCTCATTTCCCTCAATGTCTATACTGGCTGTAGATTTATGTAGAGCAGAAACTCCACTTTTGCCTGTTTCTGATCTATTTTGAATATACCATTTCCATTTAATTATGCTAGCCTCTTGCACATGTCCAATTCTGTGAGATGTTGGAGTAGTCATTACCCAGTTCATAATCAGGATTCCAGGCCTTAGTATCAGTTCGTGGTCTGGAGTCAGTTGTTCAGTCTCTACCAAAGCCAAATATACAGCTAACAACTGCTTTTCAAAAGGTGTATATTGTATTCAAGATGAAAGTAGTTTCCTATACCAAAATCCTAAGGGTACATTTCGACTTTGTTATTTTTGCCATAACTTCCAGTTTACAAATGTTCCTGTAGTAAAACTTGCCACCATAGTTTCAAGTTTTTCTCTTCTGTTATTAATATCTTCCTTGCTGGCTTATCTGCTTATGCTCAGGGTCTTTAATTGGAGTTTTCTTCCTGAGATTTTTGGTAATTTCAGTCTTTTTTTCCCCTATAGTCCTTATCACTTACTTTCTGACTCCTTTTGATTGTGGTTTCTCTGAATGCTGGACCTAACAGTTGTATCAGCTTCCTCCCTCACTGGATAATTCAGTCTCTGCCCCACATGACTTCTGGGAGGATAGGACTGGCTCCACATAGATGCTAGGCTCTTTCCCTCAGTCTTTGTGAAATGACATACAGCCATATACTTATCCTGTCCCAGTATTCTTTGTTTCTCAGTTATCTGGCTGAACTCTGTTGCAGTTCAGAGTGTTGTTTCACTGCTGTCCCAGCCCAGTCAAAATTATGTCTTTGTTTTCCTGGGTACGAGGATAAAAACTCACAGTGATTCTGTGAGGAAAATACTTTGTTGCTATTAAAGGGGCTGTGGAATATGAGTTATTTCAAGAGATATTTTTTCCCATTTTGTTATTCCATTATCATGACAGCAATTTTCTCTCTTCTAGCTAATGTGACATTTATATTTTTAAATTTCTTTCAGACAGTGACATTGAACCAGAAGCCAAAAAGTCAGATCCAAAGTTGGAATGTACTGTGGAAGAATCATCTCAGGGGACAATAATGGAAAAAACTACAAAGCATAGTTCCTTGGATCCTGAAATGGGCAGTGAAACCTTGGAATGTCAAGGCTCACCAGAAAGGCAGCAGGACCACCAGGAAACACATTTGAAACAAGTAATGACCACACTTGAAGAAACTGTAAATAAAGTGAGAGACTCTGAAATTAATCAGTTTGGAGAATGTTTTGTTCTAAGGTCAACCCTAATTACACAACAGAGAGTAAACAGTCTTTATAACAACGATATACATGGAAAGACTTTCAAAGATTATTCAGAACCAAATAAATGTCAAAGAATCTACATAGGGAAATATAGATTGAAGTATAAAGAATTCGGGAAAGCCTTCAGCCAGATTTCACAGCGTAATGTGCATTATGCTAGTGATTCTGAAGAGAAGTTCCATAAGTATAATGAATGTGAGAAAGGCTATGAAAAATGGGCAAACCTTACTGAACATCAGAGAATTCTTTCTAGAGAGAAACCTTATAAATGTAATAAGTGTGAGAAGGCTTTCAGCCACATTTCACAACTTAATCTTCATTATGCTAACCATTCTGGGGAGAAATTCCATAAGTGTAATGAATGTGGAAAAACCTATGACAAACAGGAAAACCTTATTGAGCATCAGCAAATTCATTTTGGAGAGAAACCTTATAAATGTAATGAATGTGGCAAAGCCTTTACCAAGATGGCACACCTTACTCAACATCAGTTTACTCATAGTGGAGACAAACTATTTAAGTGTTATGAATGTGGAAATGCCTTCATACAGAGTTCACAGCTTAATATTCATCAAATAATTCATTTTGGAAAGAAATTCTACACATGTAACCATTGTGGGAAAATCTTCACCTTGAGGACAAACCTTTCTCAACATCTGAAAATTCATTCTGGGGAGAAATCCCATAAATGTAATGAATGTGGAAAAGCCTTTTCTCTAAAAACAAACCTTTCTCGACATCAGAAAATCCATTCTGTAGAGAAATTCTATAAGTGTAATGATTGTGGGAAGGTCTTCACTGTAAAGACACAACTTTCTCAACATCAAGTAAGTCATCTTGGAGAAGAATTTTTTAAACGTAATGGTCGTAAAAAAGCTATCTCTCAGGAGCCTAAACTTCCTCAGCATCAAAAAATTCATTCTAGAGAGAAATCCTATAAATGTAATAACTGTGAGAGAGTCTTTACCCAGAAGGCTTACCTGACTGAACATGAGAGAATTCATTCTGGGGAGAAACTATATACATGTAATGATTGTGGGAAAGCCTTTACCCATAGGGCAAACCTTAGTCAACATCAGAGAATTCATTCTGGAGAGAAACCTTATATATGTAACATTTGTGGAAAAGCTTTTAACCTCAAGACGAACCTTTCTAGGCATCAGAAAATTCATTTTGTAGAGAAAACTTTTAAGTGTAGTGAATGTGAGCAAGTCTTCACTAAGAGGACATGCCTTACTGAACATCAGAGAATTCATTCTGGAGAGAAATCCTACAAATGTATTCAATGTGGGAAAACTTTTGGTGGGAGGACACACTTTATTCAACATCAGTGTGGTGGAGCGAAACCATTTAAGTGTAAGGAATGTGGAAAATCCTTTGCACAGCAAAAAAGACTTGCTAGACATCAGAGTATTCATTCTGGAAAGAAATCTTGTAAATATAATGATTATGGAAAAATCTTTGCCCCAGAGACAAGCTTTACTCAACATCAGAGAATTCATTCTGGAGAGAAATCCTATAAATGTATTGATTGTGGGAAAGCCTTTAGCCGGAAGACACAACTTATACAACATCAACTTAGTTAAAATGGAGTCAGATCACTCTAAGTGTAATGTATATGGAAAAGCCTTTACCCAGAGCACCTGTTACTCCACATAAGAGGAATGCTTGTACATCATAGGCATTTAATAAATATTTGTAAATTCAAGTAAATTACAAATTAAATAAGTTACAATACTTTGCTGAAAACTAGGCTCATGTCTACAGTATTTCTTTGTTCTGCTGGTCTTGGTGCCCTTTTAAAAAAGAAAATGAGCTAATATGTTCTTGATAAAGCCACACTAACTTTCAAACACCATAATTTTTCCCTTTCTGACTTAAAAACCATCCTTTTATAATGTATCCTAGGATTTTTCCAGAAATAGACATTGAGTAATTTTATAATTTTAACTTTCTGGAAATTAGAATGTTTATCCTTTTCCAATCCTGTGGCGCTTCCATACCCAGAGTTTTTTGTTGTTTACAAATTATTGATGTTGATGTAGGGATGCAAGGAAGGGAAAGGGATAAACATTCATATAGTACTTACTATGTACCAGGCACTATGCTAAGTACTTTACAAATATTAATTTGAAAAAAAACCCCACAAGGTATGTGCGATTATTATACCCGTTTTACAGTTGACTAAACTGAGGCAAACAGGTTAAGTGACTTGCTCAGGGTCACACAACTAGTGTTGGAGATTGAATTTGAACCCAGGTTTTCCCGACTCCAGGCTCAGTGCTCTATTTACTATACCAGCTAGCTGCCTTAACATTCAACACCTGTCAGTTCATTTATTATCCTAGGTTGTAGAAGTGCCTGGTAACTTAAACTAATTGAGATACCGCCTAGTTGTCTTCTGTATTATCATAGAGTTATCCTCTCTGCTTTTCATTTCTGTTCTTCTCTCTGAGTACACTGTTTTTCCTCCTTGGAAAAGGAAAATGGGAGCAAAATAAGCAGTAAATAGTTCAGGTAATTTATTGCCAATCTCAGTTCATTCTGCCCTTTAGTATTCCTGAGACAACTCTTCTAAGACTGCTCTACTCTTTGTATTTATCCTCAGTTACTTATCCTAGCTTTCATCTTCTATACTTGTCTTTTTAAGAACTTTTGAGAATATGTGGTTAGGAGAGTGGATAGTATTGGACCTGGAGTCAAGAAAACCCGAGTTCAAATTCAGTCTCAGACACTGCTTATTTATGTGACCCTGGGCAAGTCTCTTAACCTCCACCTGTCTCTATTTCCTCATCTGCAAAATGGGGATAATAATACTAAGTTCGAAGATTGTGAGGATGAAATGAAATAATACTTGTAAAGTATTTTCCAAATCTTATAGCACTTTGTAAATGCTAGCTATTATTAACTAGCTATTTTTTAAAGGAACTTCAGTGCTAAATTCTTATGCATCTATACCAATCTGTGCAGGCAGTTCCTCATTAGATTTACTTTTTGTATCTTAATTTTATACCTGTTTCTCATTACTCATGAGCTGACTTCCTTTGCTATGCATTTAGGCTAGTCTTCCTCTGAGCCCTTTGAAAGCTGCATCAAGGGTACACACCACTGTGTCTGACTTTAATTTCTAGCATCACAGTCTCTAGGATTCAGTAGCTTCTATCCTCCAAAGTTCCTGTCATTTCTGTTTCAGCAATCAGTTCTTTCTTGTTCGTCAAAATTATTTCCAGAATACCACTGCATTTCTTCCTTTCTTCCCAGAATACCAATCAAAATGTCTAAAATATTTTTTCTTCTACCTTTTGAAGGTTGAAATAATTATTAAGGCAAATCACAAGTTTAGCAGAGATGTACCACTTTTGGCAAAATGTGGATTGTTTGAACCCTCTATCACTGCTATGCTTCTGTTCCAGGTTTCTAATCTTTCCCAAGTGTTCCATCCAATTTCTCTCTATGTCCAATGAAATACTACTTAGAATGTACTTGATTGGGACCTATTTTCATTTCGGTTCTTCAGTATCACAAAAAAGTGCTCTTTGTGTGAATACGCACATGTATATATATATATATATATATGTATATATATATATATATATATACATATATATATATATGTATACACACACACATGCAACATTACTGTTAATTTGCAGGATGTGTGTGTGTGCATGTGTAATACATTTGGAGTTTGGATGTCCATGACACTGGGAGGAGAGAGAACCCAAGATGGAGAATTGAGCTTTATTACAAGCTCAGATACTGCCCTGCCCTATTTCTTCTGTTCCTTCATTCTCCTACAGAGGTCTGTTGCAGCACAGAATATGTCTGGGACACTGGTTATGGCCTCAGCAAATTTCTGGAGTTTGGAGTCTCTCTGGCTTTGGAAAGATAGTGAGGCACAGGGTCAGGGTGTGGGTTTGCATTCTTTTACAAGCCTCTGGGTCAATTTGGCTTGTGCATCTTTGCTGCCAGGAACATGATGGGCAGTGGGAGAAGGGGTTTTGATTAAGCATTAGGCATTAAGTGTCAAATTCAAATGGAAATGGACCTGCAAGCTACATTTTGTCTTAGAAGACCACAAATTAACATTACCTATGTTGTATTTTGTTGTTAAACTTTTGCTGATTACATATTAATCTTCTTCAGACTGCACTGATAAACTTTTTAGGCTGTGGCACACTAGCTATGAGTTTGACACCTCTGAACCAGACAGATGGAGACAGCTGAAATTGCTTTATATCTAATGCATAATTTCTGTTTTGGAGAGATTTGAGAGATCATAAAAATTAGGGAAAATGTCTAGTCCTTTTTTGTTAGTGGTGACTTAGAAGTCCACAATTTCCTTTTGAAGTTCACTTTTATCTCAGCTATTTTTCTCCTAGCAATGGAGCTAGCTTTGTGTTGAATTTTTTAAACTTATTTTTAAAAGAATTTTTTGTGTACTGACATTTACCATCTTGATTCTACTGATCAATTTACTTCTATGTTGCACCTGCATATTAATGCTTATTATTTGATAATCCAAAGTGAACATTGTTACATACCTGTTGATGTTCAAGTGAAATGTTACTGCCCTTGTAGCATCTTTATTTGCTCATCTACTTTGCTGGTAATTGATAAATTGTTAACATATGTTGGTGTTATTGCTGCTAATTTGTATAATTCTTTTTGCTGATATTTTATAAATATCCATTGTCTTGGAGTTTGACTAAATTATTTTGTCAGTTGGTGATTTGCCTTTTGGTGATAGTTTAAATGATTGTGAAAATATAAGTGTGATACTTAAAGAATACTGTCACTTGATGAATCTTGACATTTATAAAGAATTACTGATCAGTGAAGTAGACTCCATGTATGGAACTGAGGATGGAATAGAAGTCTTGAAGAAGCATTGTGGTATAATGGACTCAGCACTAGATTTGGAGTTCTTATAGTTCTTAAAGACTTAAATTCAAATGTGACCTTAGACTTTAGCTGTGTGATTCTGGGCAAATCACTTAATTGATTTGTGCCTTAGTTTCCTCTGAGATCCTATTCATCTCAAAATCTATGATCTTATGATCCTTTGACAGAGTAAAGAACTGAAGAACTGTGGGATGAAGAGCTGAAGGATTGTGGAATAGTCTGTATTAGAATGAAGTTAGGAAAATCCATTAAGGATGTGTTCTTTGAATTACTCTTTTTTTTGACCACTTAAAAATACTTGATAAAATTCAAACAGAGTACTGCTAGGGAACTGGCTAATAATTCTTTCTCAGAAGAAGCACTATAGAAATATTAACAATGTTAATTAATGAAGCTGACATAACACAGAAGTTGAGGGGCAACCTTTGAATACACTTGGGCTTTCACAGAAAACTAAGCAGTTTATTATCAGATTTATACTCTTCATTTGTGAATGATGATAATTCCATGTTTTCTGTGTTAAGCTTTACCTGGGCCTATATGAAAGGCTAACTTCCTTGTGTCAGGTAGCAGTGTGACAATTGCATGAGTGCCTCAAACTAGGTCTACTCTGGTGGAAAGAGTTCACTGGTATATCATGTGAAAGCCAGACTCTGATTATATAGAGAAATCTCACTTGTGAGCAAGTTACAGATAAGAAACTCATTATGGATTTGGGCCACATGTTCAATAAAGCTACTAAAGGGCTGGCAAGGCTCAGGAACAAGATGAAAAATCCCGAAGGCCTCATATTTGATTACTTGTGGGATCTAAGGTACATAAACCCCAGAATCACATATTTAGAATGTTTAAAAGATTCTGAGATGTTCTATGTCTCTTTGAAGTACCAGAGGATATGGTACCTTCAGAATTTGGCAATATCATTGAGCACAAAGGGAAGTTACTGTCCTAATTTTTGGCATAAGACAAGACAACTTGTCAGACTAGTACAGAAAGGATTAGGTCTTCTCAAAAAAGATATGAACAGAGTAAACCAAGTACTGAACTGGTATCTCTAAATGATGCTATAGCAAAATGCCGCTCTGGTCCTGTAATAACACATGAAAGCATATGAGCTAATGGAAAAGATCAATAAAAGGCCCACTCATATATGCAACTCCATTGTCTTAGGAACATCTGTTCATGCGTGGTTCAAGGAAAATAAGCAGCCCTGCAGGTACATTTTTAAATGAAGAAATTTAGAAAATCTGGCGAGACAAAAACCCAGGGCAGACCTAATCCCCCTGGAAAAGTGTGAGACAGATACTCTTATGAATACTACCAACAGGAGAAAGACCAGAAAAGCATTTACATTCTATTAAAACTGGCTGTAATGAGGTCACTACAGAAGGATAGAAGCTGCTTTTGTACATAGATTACTGGGCTTTGGACAAAAGCATCAAAATGGACCAGTATAGCATACCAAGAGTTTAAAGTGGACTGGTAAACCATGCTCTGAATCAATTTTTTTTTTTTTAGCCAACCAGTTCTTAGTATTTTATGTTCAGTGACTTATTAGATTCATATGGCAAGTAAGACTGCTTTCATCTGCTCAGCTGGATTTTTACCACTTTGACCATATGCCTCAAGGTATCTCGTAGCCATCTGGCACTTTCCAAAGATAAAGAGAACACAGTTGGAGACTTCTAGAACTACTTGCAAGTGCTGGTGTACCTTGATAACATCTTTGTCTCTTGGAAAATGATTGAAGAACATGAAGAAAGACTGATGAAAATCTTTGTGTAGTTAGATGAGAATGTCCTAAAGCTTTGAATTGAGAAGTGCCAGTTTTGTCAAGTATGTTGATAACAGTATTGTAACAAAATATGAGTGCTGACTCAGAGAAGATAGAAGCACTTCTGACATGGTCAGAACTTTCAAGATCTAATGACTTTTCTAGGATTTGGCAGATGTTAATCACAAAATTTGTTAGAAACTGTTGCTATTCCTAAGCCACTGAATAACCTCATTTGAGTATAGATGACTGAAGAGATATAGAAGCAGAAAGGCAAGAAATACAAGGTTATCTTCAAATTAGAAAAGTCTTTGAGACCAGTGGACAGATGGATGATTTCAGAAATTTGGTCAGTTGCCTCACCCATGACCTAATGTTGACCTAGGTAGATATTAATGCACTTTTTGCTTAATGTGAAGATCTTCCCATCCATTAAGAGACCCATGTGATCTGCTTAAAATCACATGGAAGCCTAAGTCACATGTGGTGGGAAGAGCTTGCTGAATAGGTGGAACAGGAAGGATGGAGCTGGAAGTTGGTCAGAACAGAGCTGAGGGAAAGAGAGGAAGCAGGTGAGCTAGCTGTGCTGTGAAGTTTTGTTTGTGGGAAGGCCCCAGCATGGGAGAAGGCTTTGGGATGATGGTCCTCCCTCCAGTGATAATGTATATAAACTTCTTTGTTGCTTGGATGGATTGGGTTTTCTGGTGTTGCGATTTGGCTTTCTGGTGTTTGAATAAATGTATTGGTTGTGTCTTCCATGTAGAGATTCAGAACTACACCAGCATATTCATAGTTGTCGTTGGAGCTATACTACTATAATGGAATATGTTGAGGCAAGATTATTAGTCCCTACAACCACTTGATGAAATAATCCTATCTGGCCAGTATGAAAGTCAGATGGGACTTGGAGAATGACAGTGGATTATAGACAGTTGAATAAGGTGACTCCTTCCTTGTATGCTGCTGTTCCAGATACTGTTACCTTAATAGAAAAGATCCAGAAATATGATGGCACTTAGTATGCAATTATTGATTTAGTCAATGCTTTCTTTACTATCCCAATAGATTCTAATCAATGGAACCAGTTTGCTTTCACTTGACAGGGCCAACAAGATACTTCTACCCACCTGCCACAGGGATATCTGCATAGTCCCACTATTTGTCATAGGATTGTGACTGAACATTTGGATGACATAGAGCTACCTGGTATACAGCTTGCCTACTACATAGATGCTATTATGATACAGGGAAAAAAATGTAAAAGAAGTGGAGAAGAATTTGATGCTTTTAATTGAGCATATGAAAATCAAAGAGTGGGAGTAAGAAGGCAGAATTTATGATTTCAAAGAGAATCGTATATATGTCTGAATGGTTCAGAACCACAGGACATAAGGAATTCTCTAAGTAGAAGGCAGAAGGATTAAAGCATTTATTCAGGCTCCAAAGTAACAGACCCACAAACCAGCCTCCCCATTTTGATATTTTGATCAAAAGCTTCCAGGCCCAATAAGTCTGCCTCACAAGAG
>CM053622.1:439069370-439084396 GCA_028646595.1 Phalanger gymnotis
GATATAAAGTTTCTGGGAAAAAAATACGAATTTGACTAGGGATTTGAGCAGAGTAAAGCTTTTGAAGAAGCCAAGGCTGCTATACATTTGGTCCTAGATTTATGGCTTATGCGAAGTGGCCAGGTGGAATTACAAGTGACTGTACAGGATGAACATACAAACTGGAATTCATGGCAAAAACAACAAAGCCAAAATGTACCCTTAGGATTTTGGTCTAAGAAATTCCTTTCATCTGGAGTTCAATATACCCCTTTTGAAAAGCAGTTGTTAGGTGCATATTAGGCTTTGGTAGAGCCTGAACAACTGACTCTGGGCCATGAAGTAATATTAAGGCCTAGAATCCTGATTATGACCTGGGTAATGACTACCCTAGCTTCTTACAACATTGGGCATGTGCAAAAAGCTAGCATAATTAAATAGAAATGGTATATTCAAAATAGATCAGAAATGGGCAAAAGTGGAGTTTCTGCTCTACATGAATCTATAGCAAACATAGATACTGAGGGAAATGATATACCCCCTGAACCAAAGCAACGGTTGGTACAGTCCTTGGTAGAATGGAATGGGGGGGGCAGAGCCAAGATGGCAGCTGGAAAGCAGGGACTTGGCTAGGGCACTACCCCAGGACCCTCCAAACACCTATAAAAATGGCTCTGAATGAATTCTAGAACTGCAGAACCCACGGAATAGCAGAGGGAAGCAGGGCTCCAGCCCAGGACAGCCTGGATGGTCACTGGGTAAGGTCTATCACAAGGAGCTGGGAGTGGAGCAGAGCAGAGCCCAGCGTGAGACACACCTGGACCTACCAGACTGGGAGCCGGGTGGAATAGGCCCTAGTGCCCTGAATCAGTGAGCTGTGGCCATTACCAGACTTCTCAACCCACAAACTCCAAAGACAACAGAGAAGGTTAGTGGGAAAAACTAAGGGGACAGAGTGAAGGGAATTCACAGTTCGGCCACAAGTAGCAGAGGAATGTTATATATGTCAACTGGAAAAAGAACGAACTGTTCCTCTGGTACTAACTGGAGAGATAGCAAGGGGAAAAGTTCCAACCCAAATTTGGCAGATAGATTATATTGGTCCCCTACCCCAAGATAAAGGGTGCAAATTTATATGTACTTGTGTGGATACCTATTCAGGTGTGCTAATGGCTTGTCCTTATAAAAGTAAAACCCAGAAAACACCTATAAAATTCTAGATTTCATAAGTCTGTATTATGGAACTCTAATGCAGAGTCGAGTCACATTTCAAAGGCAATGAAATGAGGAGATATTGTATATTAAGCAATATAGAATGGATATATCATATTCCATATTATCCACAAGCATCTACGTTAATTGAAAGAATAAATGGGTTATTGAAAGAATAGTTAAGGAAGTTAAGTTCTAATAATTCATATCAACATTGGAAGTATAATTTTTTCACTGCTTTACATAATTTGAATAATAAATCGTTGGGAGGAAGTACACCTCTAGCCAGAATGATGACCCCAAACCTGCAAATTAGAGAACAACAACCGCACAAGATCCCAAATATTGAGCACTGGACTGTGAGGCAAGATGTTCTCATACCATATCCAGGAACACCTGGCTCAACAGGATGTGATTTACATTGTTTAGAGGACTTTTGGTTTGATTAAAAAGAAATAAGAAAAATCTCTGCTGGAATATGTATGAGAACCTCTAAGAATCATTTTGGATGGATATTACCTAAATCAGGATTAGCAGCTCAAGGAATACATGTATTGTCCGGAGTGATAGATTCTAATTATCAAGGAAAAATTATTGTCACATTCCAAAATTTTGGTGGAGAACCTATACAGTTTCATAAAAATGATAGAATAGTTCAAGTGATTATTATTCCTTAGGAAACAATACCCCATGTGAAAACTGACCCTCCTTCTGACATAAGTATCAGAGGAAATGAAAGGTTTGGTTCTACTGACAGAATAAATTTGGGACCTCAAGTATGGGTAAAATGAAAGCCAGATGATGTTCCAAAGGCTGCAGAAATTATAGAACATGGGAAGGATAATACCACACCTGTTGTTTGTTTGGGAAAAGATGATTACCAAATTGTACCTTTAATTCAGTTATTATCTCGTGAATGAAGCTATGATAGTGTGTTCATGGACTCCAGGAGCACGGGTGACCCTATATCTACCCAGCTTCTGGTTATTGTCTCCTTGTTTCTCTTTTGCTTTTTGTCTGTTGACCTTGTTTGCTAGATTTGTTTCCCCCAGGCTTAGTACCCTCCACCTGCAGGTGCCTGATTGCTTAAGCCAAATGTCACCCTCTGTTCACCATTGTGGTGTGCAACCCCTGGACCTTGTGTAGGCCAAGATCTGGATGCCAGCTAAAGAACTGACCTCTCAAATGGGACCTCTTGGGGCAGGGACAGCTCTACATCCACTTTCAGCAGGAAGTAGCCATGGAAAAAGAGACCTTTGCCCTTTACCCCAAAATTTTGGGCCCCATTTGTTTGATTGGGGAATGATGCAGTGCTTGTACTCAAGCCTCACCCTATGATATTGTTTTATGTGCTTATTTTGTGTTATCCTTGTAATATTGTTGTAAAGTTCTGTTGACCCCATTGACTTATGTAATGGATATGAACGATCTTGGGGTTAAATGTGTTGTTAATGTATTTTTCCTTAATTTGAAGATTTTCCCATCTATTAATAGGCCCATGTGATCTGTTTAAATCACATGGAAGTCTAAGTCACATGTGGTAGGAGGAACTTGCTGAATGGGTGGAACAGGAAGGGTGGAGCAGGGAGGGGAGAGCAAAGCAGGGGAGGACAGTTAGAGCTAAGGGAGAGAGAAGAAGGAAGCGAGCTAGCTTTACTGTGAGTTTTTGTTTGTGGGAAGGCACCAGCAGGGGGGAAGGCTTTGGGATGGTGGTGCTCCCTGCAGTGAGAATGTGTATAAACTTCTTTGTTGCTTTGATGGATTGAGTTTTCTGGTGTTGCGATTTGGCTTTCTAGTGTTTGAATAAATGTATTGGTTGTGTCTTCCATGTAGAGAGTCAGAACTACACCAGCATATTCATAGTTGTCGTTGGAGCTGTGAATATTGCCTTTGCAATACAGTAGACCAAGCCTTTTGTACTACACTTTTGTACAATATTTCAGTGTCAGCTGTAGAGAGTTTCAGAACAGTTCTGTACCAAGTGGGTGGTGGTCACCAAAAACCAGTTGCATTTACCAGCAGAGTCTTCAAAGACAGTCATACTCATTACCCCATACACAATCTAGAGTTCTTTAAAATGAGTTGTTACTGATAAATTCAAAGACTTTATATATAAAGGGAAGTTACAAGTGTAGACTAATAATCTAGTGACATATTCTGAGTAATCCCAAGTTAGATGCTAGTTTCCAAAGACAGGTGGAAGCATTAGCCAACTGTGAATTCACAGCATACATTAGTGGTCAGGGAAGATTAATGTGGATGCAGATATCCTGTTCTAAAGGCCAAGTACTGAGAAATCTTTGTTCTTGAAGGACATAAAATTTGGCAAATCAATGGAAAGCTACTTCATATCCACTTATGGAGAGACTGAGCAACTTAATTGCATACAAAATAGCCTCAGAGATGAGCAGAGCCCCTAGAAAAAAAATTCACATTTATTGCCCATAGGTAAATTAGTCAGAATCCCTGATTTGAAGGTAGACTGATGGATGTTAACCTTGTAGGATTCTACCAAAAGAGACTACCCAACTATTAGGCAAACTCTGCCTAACCCAAATAGTGGCTCAGAATCAAACATTTCAAGTGAAGAAGCTCTGCTGTACTCCAACAATTAGTTCAAATAATGAGAGAGAACTGAACCAAGTCAACATTTTTTCTGCTTCATACTTCAGCTCTAAAGATTCCTAGGGTACAGAGAGAGCAGAAGAAGTATAACATTTATTTAGACACCAGAGGATCATATCCCTAGACCATTAACTCCAATTCAATATAGCAATAATTATATCCCCAAACCAGTAATCCCACCTCAGTGTAGCAGCAAGGAAATTATAACACAGCATTATAGCAAGGAACCAAGTGATCCTGTAACCTTCCTCCTTGGTGGGGCCTCCCTGTAAACACTCACAAATCCTAACTGTCTGTCTGTGTTCTACCCTCTCTCAGTTCTCTGGTCTCCGAAGCTCCCTGGTTTCCTCTCCACTCTCTGCTCTGCACTCTTTCTGCAGCAATGTTCTCTTGAAGTTCTTACTTCTCCTCCTTGTGCTGGATTCTGAATTTTCACTTCTGACTTCTGAATTCTTAGTTCTTAGTTCTCAATGGCTATCTTCTGGGGGTATAGACATGTTTTCTAAACTTCACACTCAATCAGCAAAAGGGTGTGGGCATGAGGATTAGTGCCTAGTAAAGGGAATAGGCCTGCCTACAAACAAACCTCTAATCAAGCATCCCTTAATGGCCCCACCTGAGGTCTATTGAGTGGGTGGGAAAGGTTTTTAATCACTAATTGGCATCACAAAGGTGTGAGCCTACTTCTAATCAAGACTCCCTTTGTTGTCCCTACCTGAGGCCTATTGAGTGGGTGGGAAAGATCTTTAATTGTAGAGGACTTGAACAGAGTGTGACCTGAGAGAAAGGGCAAGATGTGCTATTCTCATAAAGGTCATGCTCAAACACTGCTCAAGAAATGTTCTCTGTCCCACCCTGTGACTTGATGTACCTAAAGATAGAGTACTGAGAAATAAGGAAATAGCCCAAAGCACATGCAAAGTGCTGATAAGAAATAAGGAATAAAGGCTGGAGGCTGTCTGTACTCTATGTGGTTTTTTTGCTATAAAAATCTGTATGCTCCTTTGAATAAACAGATTGCTTGCTTGCATCCTGCCTGACCCATGTCTCAGTTTCACCATCTCACCAAACCAGCCCCGCAGATGCTGGCTGCCTGTGGCATTTAATCGCTGATTGGCATCACAGACTCTTAGAAGGAAAAAATGTATGCATGCTACCCTTTTAAATTTAATTTGTATTATTGTTTTCTCCATCACTTTCTTAAGTTTAGATAATCCACAAAACAAGCCCTGATTTGTAGAGTTTACCAATTTCTCAGGTATAACTGCTCGCACTGAAAATTTAACAGTAAGCTCTCTTACGTCAGTTTAAGCTGGCTGTGGTACAGCACTGGAAGTGGACAGGCCTGGGCCCCAGTGGACAGGGGGACATAAAACTCTCTTCATGAACAGGAGCTAGATCACTTTGATCTCCTCATAGATTTAAAGGTTATGTCTAATTTGGTTAAGAATTTCAGCATCTTTTCAATATACATCAAGTGGTCAACCCACTTCTGAGCCTTAAATTAGAAACCAAGGCCAGATAGGTTCTGTGCAGTGGGAGACAGCAATGGGGGACTTTATACTTTATCCAGAGACAATAGGGAGCTATTTAAGTTTATGGAGATGGGAGTGACATGGTCATATTTGGCTTAAGGAAAATTACTTTGGCAGCTATATAGAGGATAGACTGAAGCTGGGAGAAATGAGGTAGAGATGCCAATTAGAAGAACACTAGAATAGCCCAGGTGAGAGGTGATGAAAGACTGAACTAGAGTGGTGGCTCTGAATTGTGAGTAGGGAAGAGATGTAGGAGGGTATGGAGGTAGAAAAGTCAAAGCATGGGGTGAGGGTAAGGAGTCAAAATGTGAAATTGAGATTGTGAGCCTGTGTGACTGAGAGGTTACATGAATGGTGCCATGGACAACAATGAAAGGCAGGAAGATGGGTGGATTTGGAAGGGAAAATATAATAAATGTTAAGTTCGAGATGACTCTAGGATACTCAGTTTCGAATGTTTAATAGGTATTTGGTGATGCAAGAATAAATAAATAGATATGGCATCATCTATATGGAGGTGATACTTGACCCTATGGAGGTTAATGAAATCCAAAGAGCATAGAGAGAAAAGGACTTACAGGCGGAGTCCTGAGGAACATTCTTGCTAAGCAGATAGGACATGGATGGTGAGAATGAGAAAGGAGAATGAGAAGGTATGGTTTGTCAGGCTGCCTGTTTATTCCCTTTCATGTTATAGTGGTAAAAGAGATAGAACTATGCATGAAATTGTTATGGATTTGGAACTGGTTAAATTACTGGCCTAAAAGCATTATTACTCTCTAGTGAAGCATCCCAGTGACCTGTTCTTGGCTCTACATTGTTAAAATTTTTGTATTATTGACATCAAATAAGGCATATGGTATGTTTAATAAACTGGTAGTTGATATGTTAGATATACAAGTCTAATTCCAAATTGATATCAGTAGGATAAAACGATGGGTCAAATCAAGGAAGGTGAAATTAACTAAATGTAAGATCCTACAATTGGTCTCAAAAAGAGCAGCTTTAAAAACTCATGGTAGAGATGCATGACTAGAGAAGTAGGGTGTATATTTATGGGTTTTAAAGATGGAGGGGCATTAATGGACTGCAAGCTCAGTATGAGTCAACAGTCAATCAGAGGCTAGGTGATCATTTAAGTGTTTTGTACAAAAGATGCTTGCTTAACTCTGGGTTGTACTGGATGGACTTGTGGGTCTTTTCTAGTTCTTAGATTTCCTTATTTTGTTATATAACTTGTTTTGTTTCATGAAGAAGTGTTTGGGGCAATGACTTTAAATTGTAGAGAGATTCTGATATTTTGTGCAAGGCACAAGCTGGCCAAAGCCCTTCATTACATTTTCAGAGTTGTTGGTTTCTTTTTTGTTAGTATGCTTGCTTTAATGGTAAGATGTACTATCAATTTGAAGACTCACTATCATTACTTTTGTTTCTTTTTAAATTTTACTGTTATTTTTTGCTTTTACATCAACTTCATTTTCTAATATATTCCTTTATCCAGAGGGCCATCCTTTATATTTAAGAACAACCAGGAAAAAATGATTCAGTAAAACTAACCAACACTTAAAGCAATTCTACCAGCATATGATGTGTTCCACATCTGTAGTTTTCTGCCTCTGGAAAGAAGTTGAGGAGGTATATTCTTATATCTCCTTCCCAGAGCTGGTCTTGGTCATCATAATTTCATAGCCTCTAGTTTCACATTTTTTGTTCTTCTCATCTCCATTATTGCCATTATGTTATCTTGGTTCTACTTACTTCACTTTCGACCCATTAGTATTAATCTATCCCTACTTGTCCTTATTCTTCGTAGTTTCTTCTGGCATTCTATACCACACACACACACACACACACACACACACATACATATGTTTATATATGTGATATACACAGACACACCACACACCATTTCATTGGGGAAATGTTAAATTGTGTTGCATAAATGTGATGGTATATCACAGTTCTCTGCCACTACCAAAAAGTGTTGCTATAAATATTTTGATGTACATAAGAACTTTCTATCTATCTATAGCAATGATATCTCTTGGCCAAAGAATGTGGACATTTCAGTTAGTTTAAAATTTTCATTCCAAATGCTTCACAATGGTTGAGCCAATTTACAGCTCTACCAATAGTGTATGTGTACC
This sequence comes from Phalanger gymnotis, assembly GCA_028646595.1. Classification (NCBI taxonomy): domain Eukaryota; kingdom Metazoa; phylum Chordata; class Mammalia; order Diprotodontia; family Phalangeridae; genus Phalanger; species Phalanger gymnotis. The sequence goes on from CM053622.1 coordinate 439,076,872, forward strand.
CACATTTTCACAACCCATTCAACATTTACTATTCCCACTTTTCTCATTTATGACAATTTTCTAAGTCTGAGGTAAAACCCCAGTGTTGTTTTGATTTAGATTTCTGTTTTCACTAGTGAATGAATAAATGATAAAGTATTAAGTGCTGGGGAGACAAATACAAGAAAGCAAGACAGTCCCTTCCCTTAAGGAAAATATTACATTCTAATGGGGGAAGATACAATAAAGGCAGCTAGAAAGTGGGGGTTGGGGAGAGAGGTACTTGCATATTGGCTGGGCCATAAAGTGTTCTGGAGGCCCAGTTCCTGGCAAGATAAGATGAAAGTTTAATTATAAACGCTGCCTAGTAAGCTGCGGGATAAGGAGAATGGTTAGAGCATAGGTGTAATGGTGTGGAAATGTGTCAGTAATGCAAAATGGGCTCCTTAGTACTTAGTTTAACGGGTACCCTTGAGGAGTTTGGCTTTTGTTTATTTTCAAAGTACTTTCAGCTGTTAAGTGCTAAGTCCCAGGCCCAAAGCCCTATCAGGTGTGAAACCTGTGTGGGCATAGATTAATGACTTAACAGGTCAACTAGGGAGCCAATGGTCTCTGTTCTCTGGTCTCTGGTCATTGAAGTGGGGCTTGGCTGAGAGGAAAGGCAAGAAACCACAGCTGAAAAAAAGCTGAAGCAGAGCTGACCCATGTGTGGACCCAGGAGTTGGAGCGAGGACTTGAGGCCAGTGAATATGATTTATGCCATCTTATTTTTCTGTGGCCTCCTGGCTACTCTTGTGAGGCGGGCTTATTGGGCCTGGAGGCTTGTGATCACAATATTGGAATGGTGAGGTTTGTTCGCTAATTTGTCGCTGTGGGCCCTGAATAAATTTTTTGATGCCTTCTGCTTAGAGAATTCTATGTACCTACTTCTATGTACCTACTACAGGAAATGGCTTGGAATTTGGAATAATTTCTCATATGGATCCCTTATTCACTGGGGAATAAATCTTAGTCTAATATATTTGTGTCAGCTCCCTACATATTTTAGCTATCAAACTTTTATCAGAGATAGTTGATGTAAAGTTTTTTCCCCGCAGTAAACCATTTTCCTTCTCGTTCTAAGTACATTGATTTTATGTGTGAAAAAGCTTTTCAGTTTCATATAATTGAAATAATTTGTCTTTTTTTGTGATCATCTCTAGTGTTTGTTTGCTTAAGACTTCTCACTCTTTTCATGGCTGTAAAAGATACCTTACCTAGTTCTTTTGATGTGACTTTTAATGCTCAGATCACATATCTATTCTGAGCTCATTTGTGACATGTTATATAAGATGTTTAAACCAGAGATGTCAAACACATGGCCCACAACACTTTTGAGTGCAGTCCAAACCAGATTAAAATGTGACTGGGAAATAATTAACAAAATAAATAAAAATTCAAAGAAACATAGATGACATCACATTTTAAAACTAAGTCAATATGCAGTCCACAGGGATCCTTATGTACAGTTTAGTGGACCGCATTTCTATTTGAGTTTGACACCACTGGTTTAAACCTGGTTTCTTCCAATTTACTGTTTCCTGCATTTCTTATCAAATAAGCAGTTCTTCTCCACTAATTTATTTTCTTAGAATTATCATTATTTTAATAATGGATGAATTCTCTGATATTCAGGAAATTGTGAACTGGGCAAAGCCTTCTCACATTAATCACATTTCTAGGATTTTTCTCCAGTATGAATTTGCTGATGTTAGGTAAGTTTTGAATGTTTGGTAAAGGCTTTCCCATGATCATTACATTTGTAGGGTTTTTCTCCAGCATGAATTTCCTGTTGTTGAATAAGGTTTGAACATTTAATGAAGGCTTTCCCACTTTCATTACATTTATAGGGTTTTTCTCCAGAATGAATTTTTTCAGTTCTTTTTTTTATTTAATATTTTTAGTTTTCAACATTGATTTCCACAAGATTTTGAGTTGCAAACTTTCTCCCAATTTCTACCCTCCCCCCACCTTAAGATGGCATCAATTCTGATTGCCCCTTTCCCCAGTCTGCCTGCCCTTCTATCACCCTACTCCCCCTCATCTCCTTTCTCCTTACTTTTTTATAGGATAAGATAGATTTCTATACCCCATTGCCTGTATATCTTATTTCCCAGTTGCATGTAAAACCAACATTTTTTTCTTTTTCTTTTTTTTGAGGGTGGAAGGCAGGACAATTGGGGTTAAGTGACTAGCCCAAGGTCACACAACTATTAAGTGTGTCAAGTGTCTGAAGCTGGATTTGAACTCAAGTTCTCTTGACTCCAGGGCCAGTCCTCTACTCACTGTGCCACCTAGCTGCCCTGCATGTGAAAACAGCTTTTTTTTTTTAATTTGTTTTTAGAACTTTGAGTTCCAAATTCTCTCCCTTCTTCCTTCCCTACACCTTCCTTGTGAAGGCAAGCAATTCAACACAGGCCACACATGTGTCGTTATGAAAAACACTTCCATAATAGTCATATTGTGCAAGACTATTTCTCTCCATCCTATCCTGTCCCCCTTTATTCACTTTTCTCCCTTGACCCTGTCCCTTTTCAAAAGTGTTTGCTTTTGACTACCTCCTCCCCCAATTTGCCCTCCCTTCTATCATTCCTCCCTCTTATCCCCTTTCCCCTTACTTTCCTATAGAATAAGATACCCAATTGAGTGCGTATGTTATTCCCTCCGTAAGTCAAATCTGACGAGAGCAAGATTCATTCATTCCCTTCCACGTGCTCCCTCTTCCTTTCCATTATAACTGCTTTTTCTTGCGACTTTTATTTAAGATAATTTACCCCATTCTGTCTCTCCCTTTCTCCTTCTCCCAATATACATATTCCTCTCTCACCCCTTGATTTTTATTTTTTTTAGATCTCATCCCTTCATATTCAACTCATCCATGTGCCCTCTGTATATACATATATATATATGTATGTATGTATATGCATATTCCTTTTAACTACCCTAATACTGAAAAAGGTCTCATGAGTTACAAATATCATCTTTCCATGTAGGAATGTAAACAAAACAGTTCAACTTTAATAAGTCCCTTATGATATCTTTTTCCTGTTAACCTTTTCATGCTTCTCTTGATTCTTGTATTTGAAAATCAAATTTTCTATTCAGGTCTGGTCTTTTCATTGAGAAAGCTTGAAAGTCCTCTACTTTACTGAAAATCCATACTTTGCCCTGGAGTATTATACTCAGTTTTGCTGGGTAGGTGATTCTTGGTTTTAATCCTAGCTCCTTTGACCTCCAGAATATCATATTCCAAGCCCTTCAGTCCCTTAATGTAGAAGTGGCTAGGTCTTCTTTTATCCTGATTGTGTTTTCACAGTACTCAAATTGTTTCTTTCTGGCTGCCTGCAATATTTTCTCCCTGACCTGGGAACTCTGGAATTTGGCTACAATATTGCTAGGAGTTTTCTTTTTGGGATCTTATTCAAGAGGTGATTGGTGGATTCTTTCAATTTCTATTTTACCCTCTGGCTCTAGAATATCAAGGCAGTTCTCCTTGATAATTTCTTGAGAGATCATGTCTAGGCTCTTTTTTTGATCATGGCTTTCAGGTAGTCCAATAATTTTTAAATGATCTCTCCTGGATCTATTCTTCAGGTCAGTGGTTTTTCCAATGAGATATTTCACATTGTCTTCCATTTTTTCATTCTTTTGGCTCTGTTTCATAATATCTTGATTTCTCATAAAGTCACTAGCTTCTACCTGCTCCATTCTAATATTTAAGTTAGTATTTTCTTCAGTGATCTTTTGGACCTCCCTTTCTGTTTAGCTAATTCTGCCTTTTAAGGCATTCTTCTCTTCATTGGCTTTTTGGAGCTCTTTTGCCATTTGAGTTAGTCCATTTTTTAAAGTGTTATTTTCTTCAGCATTTTTGGAGTCTCCTTTAGGAAGCTGTTGACTTGTTTTCCATGATTTTCTTGTATCACTCTCATTTCTCTTCCCAATTTTTCCTCTCCTTCTCTTACTTGATTTTCAAACTCCTTTTTGAGCTCTTCCATGGCCTGAGACCAATTCATATTTTTCTTGGAGGCTTTTGATGTAGGATCTTTAACTTCTTTCACTTCTTCTAGCTATATGTTTTGATCTTCTTTGTCACCAAAGAAAGATTCTATAGTCTGAGTCCTTTTTGCTGCTTGTTCATTTTCCCAGTCAACTACTTGAATTTTGAGCTTTTGGTCAACATATGACTGCTTCCAGAGTGGTGTGTGCTTTGTCCCAAGCTTCAAGGGTTTTATGCTGCTGTTTTCAGAGCTATTTCTGTTTTGAAGTGGTATGATGCTACTTTCCTGGCCTGTGCTCTGGTCTTTGCATGCTCTCAAGCACTCCTTTTTACTTTGTAACTACTAGGAAGACTCCCTCTCCACAGCCACCACAAGCTTTGCCACACCAGTGCTCATCCTCCCCCAAGGACCACCAACCTGGACTATGACCCAGATCCAAGCAGGGCAAAGCAAGAGAATCCCACTTCACCTCTAGCAAAATGATCCCTGCACTCTTCTCTGATTAGCCGCTTGATTCCCCCCATTGTCTGTGGGCCTGGAGCTCTGGAAGTGGCTGCCACTGCTGCTGCTGCAGCCCCCTCCACCACCCTGAGACTGGGGCCGGACCACACCCTCTCTGACCCAGGTCCAACAGTTCCCATGTCCCTGACCTGCTCTGTGGTCTTTAGCCTTTGTGGGTGGAGAAGTCTGGAAACTCCCACAGCTGCCAGTGATTCAGGGCCCTGACACCTCATCTGCCCTGTCTGCTCTAGCCTGGTCTGTGCTGGCACAGCCCAATAGACCCTTCCCAGCAACCATCCAAGTCATCTTGGGCTGGAGATTTGTTTTACTCTCCTTTCATGGGTTCTTCAGCTCTACAATTTGTTTAGAGTCATTTTTTACAAGTGTTTGGAGGGATTTGGGGGAGAGCTCAAGCAAGTCCCTGTTTTCACACTGCCATCTGGGCTCCACCCCTGAATCTATATTTATTCTGTCTTTGATATCTTCATATTTGCTCAGTAGTGGGATCACTGGATCAAAGAGTATGAACTTTAATGACTTTCCTTGAATAATTTTTTAAACTAATGTTCTCTTTTTTAAAACTAATATTTTATTTTTCCCCAACTACATGTAAAAATAATTTTTAACATTTGTCATTTTAAAAAAAGTTTTGACTTCCATTCTTGCACAGTTCTATTGGTAGTGCATTAGTGTGCTTGTCTTCCCACAGTCCCTACCACATCAAATACTTGTTGTCTTTTATCATCTTCTGTAATTTGATAGATGTGAGATTAAACTTCAGGATTTTCATGACTTAATAATTTCATTTTTATTTCGGAAAACTTGAAATCCTTTAATCACTTCTCAATTGGATAATGGCTCTTAGTCTTTATATATTATGTTGATTTGCTATATACTTTATATATCAGACTTGATGATCTCTGTAGATTTATTTTTTTATTCCCTTTCAATGTATCTTCCATAGAATTGTCAAATTATTATATTATAGGGAAATGGCCTAGGCCTGTGCTTCCAAATGCATAGCTAACTCCTGAGTGAAGAAATTCTCTTTATCAGTGGAGTTTTGTACCTTTTCCACAATTCATAGTCTCAGATAATTGCCTGGAACACTGGGAGGTTAAGTGAATTGCCCAAGGTCACACAGCCAGGATATATCAGGTAGAACTTGAACCCAGGTCTTCCTAGCTCTGAGGCATTCATTTTGCCGTGCTGCTTCTCATTACACTTACCATAACACTAGTTTTATCATATCATAAACCACCTATGAATGTCCTTTCACTTGACCTGTAAGAGAAATAAAAATTATTAGGTTGCAAGTGGAATGGACTACCTCAGAAGGTAGTAGGTTTCTCTTTAGAAGAGGTATTCAAGCAGAAGCCACAAGTGTTTCTTGAGTATGTTATACAGGGACTTCTAGTGTAGATATGGAATAGACTAAATGCTCTCTGTGGTCTCTTTCAACTCAGATAATTTGTGATTCTTCTCAACACCATCAAATGAGACACTAAGATTGAATATGTGGACCATGAAAAAGCTTCTGTACTTAATTATTATAATACCTGTCAGAAGTCCTTTGTATTACTTTGGGATTTCTTAGTATATCCTACATTAGATATAAAAGACTTTGATTGTATTGTGGAGTATAATACTTTCTCCTTGACTAATGTGAAAAATGATTCTCAGAGCTCCTCCACCCTCCCAGCCAGCCTCCTGCTCTAAAGTTCTTCAGGAGGACTTTGCTGATAATGAGATTGCATTGGAAGCTGCTTGGGTGGAGACAGATAGAAAAGGTATTTCCTTTGTCTAGATGGTGGGATGATATCAGCCCTGTTGACCAAGATAAAGTGACCTAATTCACATGCTCAAGATTTCATTTTAATATAGTGCACCACCCAGTGTGTTGACCAATCAGAGTTGATTGGCACCCATTGGGAACAGCTAGTCTTTGAAGGACATATAACCCTGTATCCCCAAATCCCAGACTGAGCCAGTTCTGGACTGGCCCCCTTATAGGGGTCTTCTTCTGGCCTGTAATTCCCATGCAATGCAGGTTAAGCCAGCTTGAGAAAAGTTAAAATGTGGACACCTCCCCTAATTTTGTTTGTCTCTTTCTTAGCATAATTGGGGTTCAGCACTAATCAGCTTTTCATTCACTCACATGGACAGATGTTTCTTGTGTCTTTGTTCTTACGCATCCATAATTCCACATTCTCCAACTGGGAGACCACATCTGGTTTGGTAGCTGAAAGCCCTGCTCATGTAAACCCAAAGCAAAATGGGTGCTTGAGCTACTGAAGAACAATTACTCCATAATATAATCAGGGTCTTTCATATTTAATGAAAAGATACTAAGAAATGCCAGAGTAATTCAAAGGACTTCTGATGGGTATTCAGTATTCTGTTCCCTGAAAGCATAACAGGATGAGCTGGGGAGTTTTGAGCAGAGAAAAGTATTTAGGGAGGCAGAGTAATCTCTAGCTTCACTCTGATCCTCTTTACAGTGGTAAGTATTTGAGAGCTTGTAAGGGCAAGCAAAATGGGACTTTTTGCTATTTTTTCTTTTGGAGTATTTCTCAGCACTAAGGCAATCAAGTGCCTTTGACTGAGTCTTGCTTTTGATTGAATCAAGAGTCTTTGATGACCTGCTTAAGTCAGAAGAAAGCCTAAGTCATATCAGTTTGAGTCACATGATTGTGACACCCTCTGACCCTGAGGAAGTGTCTATATACTCTGAGGTTAGCATTTTGCTTTGGGCTCACTCATGGGAAGAGTGTTCCTGTGATTTGGCCAGATGAGATTCTGGGTAGACATTAAGGAGCTCCTCTGGCTCCAAAAATCCAGATGTTGGTGCTGCTCTCTCTGTGTGTTGGTAAACAAAATGGGCTCCTTAGCACTTAGTGCCCTTGAAGAGTTTTGCTTTTGTTTGCTTTGAGTAATGCTAAGCCCCAGGCCCAAACCCCTATTAGGTGTGGAACCTATGTGGGTGTGGATTGGTGACTGGGGTGGGG
>CM053622.1:439090454-439103535 GCA_028646595.1 Phalanger gymnotis
GCATCAGTGGTGGCACTCGTGACTCTGGGCCAGCCCTTGTTCTGAGCTCCCAGGGCTGAACCTAGATGTTGGTAACTATGAATTGTATTGGGTCTGTTTGTAATTTGTTTAAGGGCTCTCAAGATGGTGTTGATGAAGAGATTCTGGGCAGCTGTAGCTAAGGAGCCCTCCAGCTGGTAAACCCAGATGCTGAGACTTTGTTGAACTCTGGTAGCTACGTATTGGGATTTGAATCAGACAAGGTCTGTCTGTTGATGGTTGTAGTTTGCTTTATTTTGCTCTGAAGTTCAGGGTGCTGCCTTTTTCCCCTGAACTAAGTGAATGATATTTGTGTGCTGAATTAAAGTAAGCTTGCCAACCCCTTCACCTTGCTCTCCTTATTAAGGCAGATCAAAAGAACCTGTGTTTTTGCGGTGTGCTGGCAGCTTTCTGGGTGCTGGCTGTGGGTGGATCTGGACCCCCCACAGAAGCTGCTAGCCAGATTGTTAAAACAGACCTACAAGGAAGTTAGAATATTGGGGTTGGGGGCAGCTTTATTAGGATTCCATCACAATAACATCATAAAGACAAACTTCTCTGAAAAACTTAAGATATCTCATCATGCAATGATCAACTACAATTTTAGAGGACCAGAAACCCACCTCTTGACAGATAGGTGAGTATGAAGATTAAGACATATTTTGGGGATATAGCTAACATTAAAATTTGTTTTCTTTGACTCTACATATTTGTTTCAGAGGGTTTGTTCTTTTTTTTTTCTTTAAATGGAGGGAGAGAAAATAAATGCTTACTAGTTATAACATGAAATAAAAAAAAACAGTGCTTTAAGTTTTGGAAATCACTTTATCACCTTATTTCACAAGATCCTCACAATAATCCTATGAGGTAGGTGCTATTATTATTCCCATTTTATAGATAACATATGTATAGGTATGTATGTATGTATATATATGTATATATGTGTGTGTGTGTAGGTTTGAGGCAAGGTGGTGTCAGAGTAGAAAAAAGGGATAAGATGTGAGAAATATGGAAGCAGAAATAGGATTGTCCATTGACCACTTCAGATGGTTATTCTCCACAAGTGGCACCCACAGCCCTGTTAAAAAGCCTATTTTACTAATTGACAAAGAAGAAGGACTGAGTGGGGTTAAATGATTTGCCCAGAGTAACAAAATATTTGCTGTGGAATTTGCAGTACTTTTTTTTTCTTTGTTCTAAAAGCTCTGGATTTTAGCTATGACATTATTATATTTGATTTGAAGGGTTTCTTTCAGGATGACTGGTAGATTCTATTTTGTACTTTGCCATCTGGTTCTAATATATCTGGACAGTTTTCACATTTTAATTTTTGGAGTATGGTGTCCTGGTCTTTTGTTTGGTCATTCAGGGAGTCCAGTCATCCTTCAGTTATGTCTCTTCAATCTGATTTCCAGGTCATTAATTTTTTTATAGTATATACATAACATTTCTATTTTTGATCTGTTTAAAAACTCTTTCCATTTTATTGTAGTTAATTTTACTATTTCTTGCTGTCTCATGCACTCTTTGAGTTCTATTTGCTCCATTCATTTTTCAGGGAGTCAGTTACTTAAAGTTTTCCTTCTCTTTCAAAGTATTTATTCTCCTTCCTTCTTTTTTTCACTTAAAATTTTATTTTTTTATCTTGCTTCATTTTTCCAGCTATTCTTGTCATCCTTGTGGAAAAATATTTTTTTTCTTCCCTGAGCCTCCACTAATTGTTGTAGAAGTTGCTCTCTTTTTCTGGATTTATCTCTTGGGTTAAGACTCATATTATCTCTTGACCCATTCTTAATTGTTTAGTGTTCTCGTCTTTATTCATCTCTCTAGCCTCATTTCCTGATTTGGTACTTGGCTCTACCTTCTTGCACACTCTTGGACGGGGTGGTCAGATTCTGTTTGGTCTTGATATTGGTGTTCTGGGTTTTCGTTGCTGGCTTCCACCTTCTCTGATATCTCTGTGCTCAGAATGCTGGCAGTTTTCAGGTCTCTCTGAAACCATTCGGGCTCAGTGCTATAGTCTTCAGGGCCCTCTGGAATATCTCAAGTCAGAGTTCTGTGAGTTTCTAACTCCCTGGAACTTCTCTTCTGTGAGCACTCTGGGTTTCCTATCTCCCCTGCTCCACAGTCCATTGAACAGCACCCAAAGAGTATCTCTGGTCAGAGTTTACTGGCACTTTTCCAACACGTTCACCTTCATAGAGGAGAGGTCCCATAGACTTCTAGGTATCTACAGTCCTGGGCTGGATGAGGGCGCTTATATTTTTTCTCTTTCAATTTTTTTATCATTGTTGAATTTGTTTCCTCTTAAAAGTTTTTGCTAGGAGAGATAGATTCCTTTTTTTTAAAATTTAATTTTTTTTATTTTTAGTTTACAACACTTAATTCTACATGTTCTTGAGTTTCACATTTTCTTCCCTTCCCTCCCCTCCCCCCCCCAAAACGTCATGCAGTCTGATATGGATTCTACATAAACCTTCGCATTAAACTTATTCCCACAATAGTCAAGTTGCAAAGAACATTTATGACCAATGGAATGAGTCATGAGAGAGAAGAAACTAAACCAAAACGGAAGAGAAAAAAAAAGAGAGAGAAAATAGTTGCCTCAGTCTGCATTCAGACTCTATAGTTCTTTCTCTGGATGTAGATAGCTTTCTCCATCATGAGTCCCTTGGAGCTGTCTTTGAGCCTTGTATTGCTGAGGACAGCCAAGTCTATCAGAGTTAGTCATCACAGAATCAATATGTCTGTGGTTGTGTAAAATGTGAGAGATAGATTCCTGCATGACATTTCATATCACTTAGTAAATGTTAGGTTGTTGTGTTGTTTCAGTTGTGTCCAAGTGTTTTCTTAGCAAAGATATTGGAGTGGTTTGCAATTTCCTCCTCCACCTCAACTTACAGATGAGGAACTGAGGCAAACAGGATTAAGTGATTTGCCCAGGGTTATATAGTTCGTAAGTGTCTGAGATCGTATTTGAATTCATGAAGACGAGTTTCTGATTCCAAGCCTAGTGCCCTACTAGGAAAAAGGGAACATTCCTTATGGAATCCATCATGCTCCAGAATGGGACCTGTTTCCTGAAAGAAAATAAGAGGGGTTTAGATTTCTGGGAAGGCCTTTTTAGGCCTTGAGGTAGAGAAGGCCTAGTAAAAAGAAGGAAAAAGTCTTTACACTTGGAATGAAAATTATATTTTAAAGAAATAAAAGCAAACTCCAACTCACTTGAGATCCTGCTATTGGGATCACAGTAGCTATTCCTTCCTTTTCTGTATTTTCTTCTTGGGGAAGGATAGAATCCTAAGAATATAGGGCTTGGGAGGAGAAAAGACAGAAATTGGATCAGTCCACAGGAGCTGACAAATTAAGAGAGAAGGGTAATGCTGCCTACAGCCCTGACTTTGACCCTATGTTCAAAGCAGATTTCTAAGGATGAAGTTTTGGATGGGTGTGAAAACACATGGACTGGTTTAATAATTATTATTATGCCATCTGGAATGTATAATTCAAGGTCTCTGCTAAAGACACCTCCTAGTTTAATGATCTCTTTTCCTTCATCCTTCATTCCATTATCACAGAATGTGGGATGAGTCAATTTCCCGCTTTTCTTGCAGAAAGTAGAAAATCTATCAAAGAGGAAGTGTGGTTTGGCGATAAGAGCACAAGGTGAAGTTAAGAAGTTGACCAAGCTTAACTTCATTCAGTACTATATAATTGCCTGACCCTTTGCAAATCAATTAACCATAGTGTACCTTACTTTTCTCATCTGTAGAACTGTGATCATATCTGCATTATTTACCTTATCAGTGTCATAAAGGATAAAAAAGTATTATTAATGCAAAATATTATGGCTTAACCCAATGCTTAGATTCCTTGGTTTATGGACAAGGATAGTTTACAGCAAGGTTGTGTGTCGGTAAGGCAAAATGGGCTCCTTAGAATGGGCTCCTTAGCACTTCAGGAGTTTGGCTTTTGTTTACTTTGAGTGAAAGTACTTTCCACTGTTAAGTGCTAAGCCCCAGGCCCAAAGCCCTATCAGGTGTGAAACCTGTGTGGGTGTAGATTAATGACTTAAGAGGGGCCAACTCGGGAACCAGTGGACTCTGGTGTTGAGGTGGGGCTTGAGAATGCCAGAGGCTTGACTGCTAGGAAAAGCGAGCCAAGAGACAACTACAGTGGAAGCGGAGGAAGCAGGAAGCTGCAGAAGCAGAGCTGACCCGTGTGTAGACCCAGGAGTGCGGGCAAAGACTTGAGGCCAGTAAATATGATTTGGCTAAATACTATCTTGTTTTTCTGTGGCCTCCTGGTTACTCTCGTGAGGTGGGCTTTCCGGGCCTGGAGTCTTTTTGTTAAGGTGTCGGAATGGGGAGGCTGGTTCCGGGTCTGCTGCGGTGGGGCCTAAATAAATGTTTTGTTGCATTCTACTTAGAGAATCTCTCATACCTTGTGATTTAGAACCATTCAAACATATACATGATTATATTTGAGATTATAAATTCAGCCTTCCTACTACAGGTTGATAACTGTAAGCAAAGGCAAATGGGTGGCATTGTGAGTAAAGCATTAGACTGAAGTCAGAAAAACCTGAATTTGAATCCTGTATTAGACACTAGTTATATAACACTGGGTAAGTCACTAAAGCTCTCTGTGTCTCAGTTTCCTCCTTTGTCAAATGAGGAGTTTGGGCTTGATGGCTTCTACAGCTCCTTACAACTCTAAATCTATGACCATATGATCCATTAATGAGGCCCCCTCTCTCTACTCTCTAGCCCATGAGGGTTGGTCTCCCCTTTTGTGGTCAAGTGCTTTGAAGATATTAAAACTGCAAAGAAGGGCCTTGGTTGGATAACATGAGACAAGAGAACAATGTTGAGGTAAAAAAGATCCTCACTCACTATCCCCTTAATGTAGACAGTGCCTGTTCCCTTCCACCAATCTAGAGATCTCCCTTTTCTTCCTATTGTTTCCTTCTTTCCCTCCTGTTTTCCAAGGACCCTTATCACTGGGTTGATTATTATCCCTTTTCACATCCTGAAGAGATTGAACCCTCTACCTTTCCCCCTGTATCATTCTCACCTTCCTCTTCAAGGATTTGAGTCAAAACTTCCACCAACGTGACCACCTCTTCAATTCTCTTGAGATGCTGCAATTTCGCCCAAATCCTGATCTCTCTGGGCAAGATGGTCAGGAATTGCTCTAGTACCAGTAGCTCTAGGATCTTCTGCTTTGTGTGAATCTCTGGCCTCAGCCACTGAAGGCAAAGTCTACAGAGCTGGCTCACAACTTCATGAGGTCCTACATTTTCTGGGTGAGGAAAACACCTGAAGCTTTGGCAAGAAGCTTCTGGATTAAATTTATCCCTTCCTATGATAGTTATTTGATCCCCAGGAGCATCCATTCTCAGTAACCTGTTCTGTTCATGTATAGCCAACATACGAGGGTTGAGGGAGATGGTTATCATCTTATTCATGGCCAGCATCTCTTTATCTGGGTCTATCCCCTTATACTTCAAATCTTTATAATCCGAAGGATGTCAGTTCCTTACAAGACTGGAAACCTGAAAATATTCCTCAAAGATGTAGTGGGCATAGATGCATCATGGTCAGCTAGAGGGATCCAGAAATTTCGGGTGTACCATCTGATGTCAGGGTTCTGCAGAGATTGTGGACATGTACATCATCCACAAAGTAGTGCAACAATGGAGTATACTTACCAAGCAAACTGCTATGGTCTCAGCGTTGGCTCAAACATACACAAATGCTACTGGTTATAACCTGTTCTAAAAGAACAGTGTCTTCTTAATTATCTTGTTAGCTAGAGAGTACAAATATGCTTTTCATTGTTCAGCTGAAAACAAGAGAATCGAATACTTGTAGTGAAGTGAACTAGTGTGAACTAGTCCATCTAGTCTCCAATTCTGGAGTATAATTTGGAACCGTGCCTAAAAGGGCTCTGGGACTGCAATACCCTTTGACTCAGCAATACCATCACCAGATCTATATAACCCAAAGAGTTCAAAGAAAAAAGCAGAAGGGACCCATATGTACAAAAAAATTTATATCATATTTTTGTGGTAGAAAGAATTGGAAACCAACAGGATGCCCATCAATTGGGGAATGGCTGAAAAAGTTATGGAATACGAATGTGATAGAATACTATTTTACTGTAAGAAATGATGAAGGGGAGAGTTTCAGAAAAACCTGGGGAGATTTATATGAACTGCAAAGTGAACTGAACAGAACCAGAGCGGTGTACACAGCAATAGCAATATTGCAAAGATAATCAATTGTGAAAGACTTAGTAACTGATCCATATCAACATCACAATTCAAAGGACTCATGATGAAAAATACTCTTTTTTAACATGGCTAATGTGGAAGTGTTTAGCACGACCTTCTTTTGTATAATGGGGATCATATTTCTTGCCTTCTCAACAGATGTGAGAAGGAGTAGAGGAAAAGGAAGAATTTGGAACTGAAATTAAAAATAAAAAATCTTTAAAAATTAAAATGATCATAAATAAAAGATCAGAAGCATACATTTAAAAAAAATCCAAATTAGCACTATTTACAGTGGAGAAATATTAGCTTCCTCAGTAAAAAATGGAACAAAGAAAGGATGTTACCTTTTCCCGCTACGACAACATAATTGGAGAAGTGCTGGTTATAGAAATAAGATAGGGGAACAGAATTAGCAGCACAAACAGCACTAAACTATCCCTATTTGCTGATGACATGATGGTGAACCTATAAAATTCCAGAGAATCAGTGAATAAATTGAGGTTTTGGTTTCAGAAAGGTAGCAGGATACAAATTAAATATGCAAAGCTACCAGTATTTCTACAGAGTCTTCTGTTTGACATTTAAAACCCTTCACAATCTGACTCTGAACTGCTTTTCCAGACTGATTAGACATTACTTCCCTTCGTGTACTCTTTGCTCTGTGAAGCTAGCCTATTTATTGTCCTGTTCCCTACCCCCACCCACAATACAGTATATAGGATTCCATCTCCCACTTTTTTCTTCTGCAACATACTATTCCCCAAGCCTGGAATGCTCTGCCAACTTCTGGAACCTCTACCTCTCTTTAAAATTCAGCCAAGTGCCACTTCCCTGAAGGAGCCTTTCCTTATTTCTGAATTGTTAATGCCTCTTCCTCATCCCTCTGTATTCATTTTTTATATCTCATGTATTTATTTATCTATGAATATGTTGTATCTCCCTCAATAGAATGTAATCTCCTTAAGCAGGCATTGTTTCACTTTTGTATTTGTATATCCAGTGCCAAGCACAAGCACTTAATAAATGTTTTTTGATTGTTTGGCATAGTGATGACAAAAACCAAGGAAGATGTTAAAATAGGAGAGGTTTCATTCAGAGCAACTAAAAATGCATTACATTTCTCAAAGTTAACCTATTAAGACACATACAAGATTTATTTAAACACAGCTACAAAAACACTCTGCAGAAATAAAGGAAGACAATCATAGAGATATTCACTGCTTGTGGTTGGGCCAACCCAATATAATAAAAATAATAATACTACTTCAACTAATTTACAGATTTAAAGGTTATCTTATAAAAGCGAATACAACAAAAATAAAATTAATTGGAAAAAACAAAAGATCTGGAACAGGATTTATTCTGTAAAATTTGGACTCAGTCAAAAGACCATACCTGAGGACAGAGAAGGACACACATGGCCTTGAGGCCACAGGTTCCCCACCAGTTATCTAGAATCTCAAGGGGAAATAAGAGGGGGAAAAAAGTAAGGAGCATTGATTAAAAATAGAAAAGTAGATCACTGAAAGAGATGAAATAAAAAAGTAGCAAAGTATTTTATAAAATCAAGAACATAAAATATTGGAGTCTTCCTTATAACAAAAGATGCTGGAAAAAGTAGAAAGCAGTTTGGCAAAAGTAATATTTAGACCAACATCTTGTATGATATACTATAATAAAAGCAACTAAATATAAAAGGTCACATCAAAGAGAATTAGGTCAGATTGCTTTTACAACTATGCCAGGGGAAGCATGTCTAACAAAATGAGGGACAAAGGAGATAGTAAAATTTAAAATAGATATTTTGAGTATGTAAGACAATTCTTTTATATTAATAAAATCAAATGAGATAGAAATCATTGAGTGAGAAAAACATTTACATCAATTATTTCTGATAAATATATGCCATCTAAACTATATAGTTAATTAGAACTATTTAACACTCAAGAGCCATTCCCCAGTAGGTTGGTGGTCAAAAGAGCTAAACCATTTTTTTAATATAACTTTTATTTTATTTTACTTCTCCCCCCCACAAAAAAGCCAGCATTTATTTTCTCACCCTCCCACCTCTCCCAATTGAAAACAAAAGGAAAAAGCATTGATATGAACCATTTTCAAAAGAAATGCAAACTATAAGTGTGTATATGAAAATATTTTCCTTAATTATTAACAATAACAGATGCAAAATAAAACAACTCTGAGGTTTCCCCTTACACTATGCAAATTGACAAAGACCTGGCAAAGGTCAATAATGGGAAGACATTGGAAACACAGGAACACTGACACACTGTTGGGAGCATTGTAAACTCATCAAAATGCAAGAAAATGACTAAAATCTCCTATGCCTTTGACCCAGCAGTCTCATTACAGGCCATATATTATACACCAAGGAAGTAAAAAATAGCAGCAAAGGTTCAATAAAAAAAAAAATTAAATCCCAAATATCAATAGCAGTGGTCTTTGTGTTAACAAATAAATGGAAATAAAGTAGATACCTTTGTAAGAAATAAAGATCTCACCAAGAACTCCATGGACAAACTAGAGAAGCCAGGAAAAGATTTTATTTAAGGATCCAGGTGTCTAAAAGTAATAGCACATCTGGCCAAGTGAAAATACAATCATTTATTCCCTTTCACCAATGCAAATCCCTCCCCCAATTCCCCAGTTGACTGGATTACAACCTTTCTGAAAATGCCTAAACCCTGCCCCTACCTCCACCAAATCTCTGTCCCTCATTTACATTTCCCATTTCTCCCATTTCAATGTGGTATTTTTCTTTATGCATTTTAGAATAATCCTCTCTCTCTGGATGTGGTGTCATTCAGACTTATGATTTCCATAGCATGAAAAAGGTTGTTTTCTTGCAAAAGAGGGTTGACAAAAAGTGTGAGTTGAGGATACAACTCAAGATATCCACAACAAGGGTCCCATTATCTGAGATGGCAGTCTATAGCTAATGGTCTTCATTCTTAATGGAATTTCACCTAGCCAGGAAGTTTTTTTTTTTACACAAGAAAAAGACATTCTCAGAGAACAAAGAAAAGGGGAACTCTCTTTTAAATATGTTGATTGATAACATTACCCCCCCTCCCCTGCCCCCAATGCCTTCTTCTACAATTAAATTAACCATAAGCATGATGTGGAAACAAAAGCTTAATCAATCCTCAAAAACTCTCCTCATTTTGAATCCAGAATTTTGTTTCCAAACTTTTCTCAAATCTAATTAATGCCTCCTCACTGTCTTTTTTGTAAGAATTCTTCTCCTCTTCCATCTTCCCTTTAAGTTTATTTTGCTTATATTGTACTGGAATTTGTTTGATTATTGCAGTTTCTATTAATCTTTGTGCCAATCCTCTTACACAAGGTATCGTACAACAGCCTATGGCTGTCAATACTCTAGCAATTACTATTAAAGAGGTTAAGATAGAGACTGTCGTTCCTTTCCACTTACCAAATCATGATTCCAACCATCCTGTTAATGAATTGTCTATTCCAGAATTTTCTGCTAATTCTTCAGCTAAATTAGTTACATGGGTGTATTATGAAGGCAGAATTTATGATTTCAAAGAGAATCATATATATCTCTGAATGGTTCAGAACCTCAGGATATAAGGAATTCCCTAAATAGAAAGCAGAAGAATTAAAGCATTTATTCAAGCTCCAAAGTAGCAGACCCATGAACCAGCATCCCCATTTTGATATCCTGGTCAAAAGCTTCCAGGCCCAGTAAGTCCACCTCACAAGAGTAACCAGGAGGCCACAGAAAAACATGATGGCATTAAACCAAATTGTATTCATGCTTCCCCCCTCCAGTAAGAAGATTTCCCACTCGCCTCAAACCCTTGCTCAGCACTCCCTGGTCAACATGCAGGTCAGCCCTGCTACCAGCAGCTCCTGCTTCTTCAGCTCCTTTGGCTTCAGCTTTATCTTCAGCTTCGGCTGTAGCTGTCTCTGGCTCCAACAAGTCTCAATATCCAAGCTGTGTTCTTCTCCTCTTATAGAGTTTTCGATGTCATGAAGTGTCATCTGAATGACCGGAACTTAGGCTCTGGTGATTGGTTCTTGAGTTAGCCCCTCCCCTTAGGACCCTGGGAGGTTCACATCCACATAGGTTAGGTTAACACCTAATAGTGGTTAGAGCCTGGGGCCTAGCACTTAGTAAGACTCAAGAGGGGCAAAGCTCTGGAGTTAGCACCTCCCCTTAGCCAGCCCCACCCCAGTCACCAATCCATACCCACATAGGTTCCACACCTAACAGGGGTTTGGGCCTGGGGCTTAGCGCTTAGTAAGGCTCAATGAAATACACTGAATTACTCAAAGAAACCAAAGGCCATTTTGCTTACCAACACAGTGGGAAATGATGGGAGCAGTTTTGTTCCCACAGAGTTGAAAGTATTTCCTTCCCCACCCCCCAGCTTTAGCAGAATGTAAGTCAGGTGACTGGTTCTAATCATAGCTATGATCTAGCAGAGATCAGGCTTCAGATTGGGTGAAAGATTAGAGGCTTGTACGCATGCTTAACAGTCATTTGGGAGGGCATGACATAGGCAGTCAGGGGTTTGCATCTGGCCAATGAAGAGCCAGGCAGGAGATTCAAATTGGGAGTCAATAAACATAAAATAAAATAATAAAAGTCAAAAAAAGTTTGTCTGAGTCCTTGTACTCTCCTGTAGTCTGTTGAGGGGTATAACATAAAGTCAGAATTCATGATTTCAAAGAAAATCATAAATATGTCTGAATGGTTTAGAACCACAGGATATAAGGAATTCTCTAAGCAGGAGGCAGAGGAATTAAAGCATTTATTCAAGCTCCAAAGTAGCAGACCCATGGACCAATGTCCCCAATTTGATACCCTAGCCAAAAGTTTCCAGGCCCAATAAGTCCACCTCACAACAGTAACCAGGAGGTTACAGAAAAACATTGTGACAGTAAGCCAAATCATATTTGTGCTTCCCCCCAGCACTAGGGCCCTCCAGTAAGAAGATTACCCACTTGCCTCCAGCCCTTGCTCAGCACTCTCTGGTCTGCAGGCGGGTCAGTCCTGCTCTCAGTAGCACCTGCTGCTTCAGCTTCTGCTACTGCTGCTTCTACCACTGCTGCTGCTGCTTCTGCCACTTCTCCTTCTGCCTCCACCATGTCTCAATCTCCAAGCCGTGTTCTCTCTTTTTATACAGTCAATACATGTCATCCAATCAGCTAGAATGTCATCTGAGCAGGTGCCCACTATTGTCTCTGGTCCCAGCAACCCCCCCCCCCAAGATCCTGGGGGCCTCACTCTCACATAGTTCCAGCATCCAGTAGCTAAGGGTTTTAGGCCTACTTGGGAGCAAAGATATAATCAGACCTCCTCTCATAGACTGACCTACAGCCTCACCTGAAGCCTATTCAAATCGGTGTGTGGGGGGAAGATCTTCTCATTTACTGATTGCCTTAACAAGGGGACATACCCATTTATTCAGAAAGAACAAATGTAAGATATAATTAAAACCTTTTGGGGTGGGGGTGGAGCCAAGATGATGGCTGGAAAGCAGGGACTTGCCTGAGCACCTCCAAAAACTTACAAAAATGGCTCTGAAAAATTCTAGAACTGCAGAACCCCTAAAATAGCAGAAGGAAGCAGGGATCCAGCCCAGAACAGCCTGGATGGTCTCTGGGTGAGGCCTTTCATGCAAAGAGCTGGGAGCAGAGGGGAGCAGAGCAGGGTGGAGTGCAGTGTGGATGGCGGCAGGACCAACCAGACATGGGAGCTGGGTGGAACAGGCCCTAGCGCCCTGAATCAGTGAGCTGTGGCAGTTACCAGACTTCTCAAACCACAAACACCAAAGACAGCAGAGAAGGTTAGTGGGAAAAGCTACGAGGGACAGTGTGAAAGGAGTTCGAAGTTTGGCCACAATCTGGGGGGCAGCGGGGGTGGTACAGCTACAGAATTACAGCTGCAGTTGCTTCCAGCCCCAGGCCCACCTGGTAGGAGGAATTAAATGGAAGATCAGAGTAGGAGTGCAGAGCTTGCTTAAGATCTGAGTCAGGTCCAGGTTGGTGGTTCTGGGGGGAAGAGGAGTGCTGGTGTGGCAGAGCTGACTGTATAGAAATATCTCTGAAAATAACAGCACATCCCCTCAAGCTTGGAACAAAGTACTCTTTACTCTACAAGCAGTCATATCCCTCTGAAAAACTCAAGGGTCAGCTAAGTTGGCTGGGAACATGGACAGGCAGTGAAAATGGACTCAGATTCAGTCTCAGACTTTGGAATCTTTCTTTGGTGAGAAAGATGACCAAAACATACAGCCAGAAGAAGTCAACAAAGTCAAAGGGCCTACATCAAAAACCTCCAAGAAAAACATAAACTGGTCTCAGGCCATGGAAGAGCTCAAAAAGGATTTGGAAAAACAAGTTAGAGAAGTAGAGGAAAAATTGGGACAAGAAATAAGAATGATGAGAGAAAACCATGAAAAAACAACTCAATGACTTGCTATGGGAGACCCCCAAAAATACTGAAAAAAATACTGAAGAAAACAAAACCTTAAAAAGACTAACTCAAATGGGAAAAGAGCTCCAAAAAGCCAGTGAGGAGAAGAATGCCTTGAAAGGCAGAATTAGTCAAATGGAAAAGGAGGTCCAAAAGACCACTGAAGAAAATACTACCTTAAAAATTAGATTGCAGGAAGTGGAAGCCAGTGACTTGATGAGAAATCAAGATATTATTAAACAGAACCAAAGGAATGAAAAAATGGAAGACAATGTGAAATATCTCATTGGAAAAACCACTGACCTGGAAAATAGATC
>CM053622.1:439104035-439116232 GCA_028646595.1 Phalanger gymnotis
GATACTTCCAATTTCTATTTTACCCTCTGATTCCAGAATATTAGGGCAGTTTTCCTTGATAATTTCTTGAAAGATGATGTCTACGTTCTTTTTTTGATCATGGCTTTCAGATAGTCCAATAATTTTTAAATTATCTCTCCTGGATCTATTCTCCAGGTCAGTGGTTTTTCTAATGAGATATTTCACATTGTCTTCCATTTTTTTTTCATTCTTTTGGTTCTGTTTTATAATTTTTTGATTTCTCATAAAGTCGCTGGCTTCCACTTGCTCTAATCTAATTTTCGAAGTGGCATTTTCTTCAGTGGTCTTTTGGACTTCCTTTTCCATTTGGCTAATTCTGCCTTTTAAAGCATTCTACTCCTCATTGACTTTTTGGAGCTCTTTTGCCATTTGGGTTAGTCTATTTTTTAAGGTGTTATTTTCATCAATATTTTTGGGAGCTTCCTTTAGCAAGCTGTTGTTTTTCATGATTTTCTTGCATCACTTTCATTTCTGTTCCCAATTTTTCCTTTACTTCTTTTACTTGATTTTCCAAATCCTTTTTTGAGCTCTTCCATGGCCTGAGACCAATTCATATTTTTCTTGGAGGCTTTTGATGTAGGCTCTTTGACTTTATTGACTTCTTTTAGCTGTATGTTTTGATCTTCTTTGTCACTGAAAAAAGATTCTATAATCTGAGTCTGAGTCCTTTTATGCTGCCTGCTCATGTTCCCAGAAAATTACTTGACTTTTGAGCTTTTTGTCAGGGTATGACTGCTTTTAGAGTAGAGGGTACTTTGTCCTAAGTTTTAGGGGCCTTGCACTGCTGTTTTCAGAGCTACTTCTACTTCACAGTTACTGCAAGCTCTGACACAGCAGTGCTCCCCCTCCCCTAAGAACCTACAACTAGGACTGCGACCCAGATCCAAGCAGGGCAAAGCAAGAGAATGTGCCTCTGTGCCAACAAAGAAATCCCTGCACTCCTGCTCTGGTCTGCTGCTTGATTCCTCCCACTATGTGGTCCTGGAGTAAGAAGCAGCCTATGTTAGAGCTCTGGAAGCAGCCATGGGAGCTTCCTGCTGCTGCTGCCTCCATGTCACCTCCTCAACTGGGGCTGGACCGCACACTTCTGTCACCCAGATCCAGCATTTTTCCCACTAACCTGCTCCATTGTCTTTGGCATTTGTGGGTTGAGAAGTGTGGTAACTTCCACGGCTCAGTGATTTATGGCCCTGAGTCCTGTTCCAGCTGACACCCGATCTGGTCTGTTCTGGCATGGCCCACACTGGGCTGTGCTCTGCTCCCAGCCCAGTGCGATCGACCTTTCCCAGCTATCATCCAGGCCATCTTGGGCTGGAGACTTGTTTCCCTCTGTTATTTTGTGGGTTATATAGCTCTAGAATTTGTTCAGAGCCATTTTTTTACAGGTGTTGGGAGGGATTTGTGGGAGAGCTTAAGCAAACCGCTATTTCCCAGCCACCATGTTGGCTCCACTCCTCAAGACTTCTGAATCTTAAAGGGATGATTGTTTTCTTTTGGGCCTTTGTATCTGTATTTATAAAGGGGACTGCCCCCTTTTGATTTGTCAGTGCCTCTATCTACCTTTCTCCCTCCCTTCTCATTTATTATGCCTACAAAAGTGGAGACAGATAAGGAGAATTCATATGAGAAAAAGAATAAAGGAGTATTAAAGATATGGAAATAAAAATTTGAATAAAAGAAAAGAGGGGCAATTATGGGAAAGGATGGCAGGAGTTTTGTTTCCACAGAATTGAAAGTATCTCTTCCCTACTCCCCCACCCCCAGCTTTAGCAGAATGTAAGTCAGGTGTCTGGTTCTAATCAGAACTGTGATCTAGCAGAGACCAGGTTTCAGATTGGGTGAAAAATTAGAGGCTTGCACACACGCTTAACAAACCATTTGGGAGGGCATGACAAAGGCTGTCTGGAGGTTGCATCTGGTCAGTGAAGGACAGGTGAGAGGTTTGAATTGGGAGTCAAAAGGACTGGTGTTTGTGTGAGTCCTTGTACTCTCCTGTACTCTGTTCAGGGGATATATGCATTTATTCAGAAAGAATAAATGTAAGATATAATTATCTTGGCTTTCCAATGAGTATTGGTTATTCCTAGACTAAGTATGTTTCTAACCACTAGACCTTGCAATGCCTTAGTAATGGTTCCATCCAAGGCTGTGTTGTTGGGAATGAAAATGCAACACTCTGCTCTCAACCTAACACATGCCTCCTATCTCAGCTAACATCAAGTCCAGAGCCATTCTGTCTTCTCATGTCTCCTGACTTGTGGGATCTAGTTGACTGGCTATTCCTTTAACTACATCCCTGGTATAATTAATAAACCTCTGTTGGTTATAATAAATATAGTTGATGCAATCTACATTCTTCTTAATGGTTACCCACCAAAACAAGGAGGATTCAAATTCTGATGCAATCTGATTTCTGGCCTTAAACTCCTCTGGAATCCCCCTTGGGACCCTGCTGGCATCAAGGTAAACTTTATTGTGAAATGAGCCATGAGGCTCATTTATTCCTGTTTCTGTTTTGGATTACATCCCGTCTCTCAAATGCCAGGGCAAATAGTATAGTCAATTGTACTATTGCACATGTGCTTCCTTGTTGAGGTCAGAGAACCATATGTTGAGGTTTAGGCATGCTTGAGACCCCAAAATACTTACATGCCAGGTCCTGGCAAATGAATTTGACCCAAGCCTTCTTACAGCCAAAGGAAAAAAAAGTTTATTAAAGATTTGCCGTATCGTGTAGAGTCTTAAGAAATCTCACCATTTTGTGATGCTTGTATTGACACAAGTGGGCCAGAACAATCTGAGCTTAGCTAGATTGAGTCTGAGCACCTTCATGGAGGCAGGATGGATCTTATATACAGAAAGGTTGTGGGAGTGATCTAGGGTGGTCAAGTAGTCTGGGGTGATGGGAGGAGGGATTTAGGGAGGGTCTTGATGGGACTGGGGCGACTGGGGGGAATGGGGTGAGGTCAAACTCCAGGAATGGGAATAAGGGTAGGAAATACCTGAAGGCTACCTGGAGATGACAGACAATGGAGAGCTAGGGTAACAGACTTGGGTATAGATATTTTGATAGGATCAAGGGTGAGAAATGGCTGGAGGTAACAAGACAATGGAGGTAGCAGACAATAAGATTTGGCCATGAAAAACCAGATCTAGTGGGAAGAATTCAGGGAGAGCTCAAGGCCATTCCCAGAGTCTATATCCCATCAGTATCAGTAACCTATACCCCATCATCCGCAGTTAGGGGTAAGTGTAAGTTTCAGGGTTTTGCCTCCACAATACCACCACAGGTTTGCTATGGGGATGCTTAAAGCAGATTAGTGTCCTGATTCATCCTCAGTTATGTTCCACATATCTACGCATGTCTGAGTTTTCTCTACCTTGTTGTGAGAAACAAACTGTGTGGTTTCCAGTCATTGTGGAGAAGGTAAGAGGTATTCTGATATCTCTGTCCTGCTGGGTCAGGAACAGTAGTGAGAGGGATTTACAGGTATTGTTTCCCCATGCAATTTTATCCTGATATAGTGAGACCATGGACTTCATCCCCTTCAAGTCCTTGGCCCATCCCACTGGTCGGCCTGAGGCATAGGCACAGCAGTTGTTTTTATTTAACCTTTTAACTGTATATTTTACCCATTCAACCCAGGCATTTGTATCTCCCACAACCTGTTTCTACCTCCATCTTCTGTCTTAAGTCCTTAACTTTGATTACCTTCACAATCTTAGGATCATTCAGGGGTTTCCATTCCTTCACTGGGGACACTATAGTTGCACTAAGGCTTTCCTGTATCTCTGGTTGCCAAACCATTATCCTAAATCTTGCTACTGGATCCTAACCTGTCTTGTCTATTCCAAATCCATAGGTCTGATCTATGTCCCAATAGGCATTTTTTATAGTTAAAATTATGGGATTACATTTCAACTCTTGACAATTGGATCTGACCTCTTCCCTGAACAGGTTCAGTTTTTATTTTAGTGGCTTGCTTTTGGCATATGGAGTTGTCCATCCCTCATATTTTATGGTGAACTAAATGTTGCTCCACCCTTGACAAGGGGGCCCATAGCACCTGGGTCTTTCCCCAGAAGATTGCTTTTCTGGACGTAGGTATTTATGATAACCACCTAGCTGTCTTTGACTATTTAAATCTCCACATTCTATAACGTGGCATGTATCAAACTGAATTGTTGGTGGAGCAGCTTCTTTAGTGACATTTCTGAAAATTTTAACAGGATTCCACCCCTACCTGTACCATTTATGTTGAGCATGCCTTAGATCTGCCTGACTGGCTGTTGGAATTGCTCACAATAGCAATTCTCCTCACCCCTCACCTATCACATAACCTCTTCTTATCAGTACAACAAATAAATATTATTCTTATGACCACTACAAACAAAATTCCAGCAGCTAATATCCCTCCCCAGAGTACATTCCCCTTTTCTTAGTATCTTTTTAATCTTAGCTTCAAGGGATATTTGGTTAGATGTGCACTCCACTGTTCAGGTTTTACAGTGGTCGCTTAATCCTAGTGTAGTGAGTCCAACCTTTTTCAGCTGTCTTTATGGCTGTCTCAGTTGTCAGGAGTACTTGGTAGGGACCGTCCCATTCTGGTTGCAGTTTGGCTTCCTTTCAGGATTTAATTAGGACCTAATCTCCCGGTTGCATTTCATGCACAGCAAACTCCAATGGTGGAGTTTGGGCCAATAACGCATTTTTCCTAAGATTAGACAGGGAAGAAGACAACACCAGTCCTTTAAGAATCTATCCTCAGTTTCCATGGTTGGGATGTCTCCTATTCTCCCTAGGTAAGACAGGCCAAATAGCATCTTGTAAAGAGAAAGACCTAAATCCTTTCTTGGTGCTGTTCTAATTCTTAACAAAGCAATAGGCAGGCATTTGTTCAGGGAAGTTTGAGTTCTAACATCAATTTGGACAACTGTCTCTTAAGGGTTTAATTCATATGCTCTACCCCAGCCTGAAGATGGAGGGTGCCAAGGAGTATGGAAATCTCAGGATATTCCTAAATGTTCCATTACCTCTTGCAATACCTTAGAAGTAAAATGACTTCCATCATCAGAATCTATATATTCTATTAGGACATATCTAGGGATTAGTTGCTCTTAGATAATTTTGGAGACCCCGGAAGCTGTGGCTGTCACCATTGGTTAGGTCTCTACCCAGCCTGTTAAATGATCAACAATAACTGATATGTACTTCAACCTTCCTACTTTTTGGCGTTTCTGTAAAGTCAACTTGAATACTCTGGAAGGGACAGAGACTTGGTTCTCATCCCCCCAGAGTCTTTTACCCAGTACCTTCTTATTTACTTTCTTATATACAATACAGCCTTCACAAATCTGTTTCACTATGAAATGTATTCTTACATATCAATATTTTCTCAAAACCAAATCACACATTACCTGGGTTCCCCAGTGGCTTCTTCTATGTAATAGAGCTAGGATATCTCTAATAAATTGTTTATTTAACATTTCTCTGTTATCTGGCAACAGCCATTGACCTTTCTTAGTCTGTATTGCACTTATTTCAACTAAATTCTTTTTTTCCTGATCAGTAAATATTGAGGTTGCTTGGACTTTAGGGACAGTATTAGAACATGCATTTTACTAGGTTGTGGAGATAAATCAGCTTCCTTTGCTTTCTCATCTGCCAGCCAATTTCCCTTTGCCTCAAATGAATTACCTTTCTGGTGCCCATTGACATGCACCATAGCAATTCCCCTTGGCAATAATAGATTTGTCATTACTTCTTTCACAAACTCTCCATGAACTAGCTCCTTTCCCTTTGCTATTAATGAGGCCCTTTCCTGCTACATTTTCCCAAAGGTATGCACTACCCCATAAACATACTTAGAGTCTGTATAGACGGTTTGATTCAAGGCATAAAGTTCACATGTTTGGGCTGACCAGTTATTTGGCAATCCGTCTGATTCTACTAATGAACTTTTTTCCCATCAATAATAGCCTACCCATTGTGTCTCTTCCCTTCTATTACCCAAGATGACCCATCAATAAATTAACAATGTCCCTCATAGAGGGGCAGGTCCCTTAGATCTAGCTGTACCCTTGTTTGGTATTCAATAATGTCTAAACAGTTATGTTCAACCTCTTTGCTCTCTGTCTCCCCTTTCCACAAAAAATGTAGCTAGGTTCAAGCAGAAATCTGTGATAAGAACTAAATCATCTTTTCCCATTAATATGACTCCATATTTTAAAATTCAAAAATCAGTTAACCATTTTCCCACCCTTTGATTCAAAATAGTTCTAACTTGGTGTGGGGTGCTAACTGCCAGAGCTCTCTCCCAAGGTCAATTTCCTACTTTCTTCCACCAAAATGGTGGCACCTGCTATTGCTTGTACACATTCTGGCGAGCCATTAGAAACTGGGTCTAATAATTTTGATAAAAAGGCTACTGGTATCTGTTGTCCTCCCCATGTTTGAGTAAGTACCCCTTATACTGCCCCTTTATTTACTGTAATGAAGCGATGAAATGGTTTGTCTAATTAAGGAAGGGTTAATATTGGGGCTTGGATCAGAGCTTATTTCAAGTCCTCAGAGGACTCAACTTCCTTTGGATTCCAGCAGAGAATGTTAGGTTCTCCTTCTAACAATTAAAGATCTAAATTCTTTGTTTTCTGTGCATAGGAGTCAATCCACAGCCCACAGTAACCCATTAGCCCCAGAAATTTCCTAAACTTCTCTTTGTTTCTTGGGAGGGGAAGATCTACAATCCTTTTGATACTTTCTGGATTAATTCTCCTGTACCCTTTGCTAATCAAATGACCTAAGTATTTCATTTTCTGCATACTGCAGTTTGTTCCTGGATACCCTCAGCCCCTGTTCTCCTAGGAACTTCAACAGAGCAACTGTGGCCCCTGCAACCTCCTTTCTCTTTTTCCCTGATGCTAACGAATCATCTACATACTATATCAAAGTAATCCCTGAAGGAAGCTTGAATTTTTCTAAAACTTGCTCTAATGCCTGACCAAACAGGTTAGGGGATTTGGTGAAGCCTTGGGGAAGAACTGTCCTTTGGAATTGCTGTTTCCTTCCATTTAAAGGATTTTCCCATGCAAATGCAAATATGTCTTTGCTTTCTGGGGCCAAAGGGCAGGCCCAGAAGGCATCTTTTAAATCTACAACACTAAACCATTTGTCTCTGAAGGAATTTTGCCAAGAAGAGTATAGGGATTAGGTGCTATTGGGTGCTCTATCAAAACTATTTTATTAAGGGCTCATAAGTCTTGGACCGTGTGATATGTTCCATCAGGCT
Organism: Phalanger gymnotis; assembly: GCA_028646595.1. Taxonomy (NCBI): domain Eukaryota; kingdom Metazoa; phylum Chordata; class Mammalia; order Diprotodontia; family Phalangeridae; genus Phalanger; species Phalanger gymnotis. Next base: position 439,111,346 of record CM053622.1, read on the forward strand.
TTCACCCTGGCAGGATAGGAGTGTTGAAAGTGGACATGCAAGGTTCAAGAAGTTTGTCTCTAATTAATTGATCTATAGCTGGTTGTAATTCCTTCCACCCTTCTAGTGGAATAGGATATTGTTTTAAATACACTACCTCTCCTTCCTTCTTTAAAGTTATTTTTAAGGGAGGAATTCTTAGCCCTCCCCAATTTCTCTCCTTTGCTCATACTACAGGGTATATTTGCTCTTCCTCCTCTTCTGTGAGAATGGCCATTGTGACCATGATTTGTTGGTCCTATACCTTTAATCCTAAATCAACTTTTGCTGTCAAATCTCTTTCTAATAAGTTACTTCCTACCTCAGGAATATACAGTAATTGTTCTTTCACCTGTTCCTTACCTAATTTAAGGATAATGGGTTCAAATATTGGAACTAGGAATTCCTCTCCTTTGACCCCCAACACTACTGACTTTTTATCAGACATTTTTACTCCTTTGGGCTTAAAGTTCAAGAAGGATCTGGTGGCCCCAGAATCCACCAGAAACACTGACTCTTCTTCTTGGGGTCCCACCTTTAAATTTACTAAAGGTTCCCAGTGGCACTTAGTATAGAGGAACCCTTGACCTCTCTATTCATTTTCATCCAAGGTCATGAGAGGGATCATTTTTTTCTTCCCTGGACAGCTCTGGGCATTCTCTTTTAAAATGACCAGGTCTCCCACACCAATAGCATCCAGAGGTGTTCAAGAAGCCTGATTGAGGTCTCCCTCTTCCTCTAGTTCAGGCATCCCATCTCATGCTCCTTCTCCCTCTGGCCCAGTTGCCTTCCTCTGTTTCTCTAGTAATTAACTCCACTCTTTTTTCATCATCTCGTTATGGTTGTCATCATGATCTTGGCCTTTTGTCTCTATTTCTCTTCCTCCCTTTTCACAAATACTTTCTGTGACTCTTAATAGTTCTTCTAAGGGTTTCTCGCTCCACCCTTCTATCTTATGAATTTTCTTCCTAACGTCTGGCCATGGTTTTGTAACAAAATGTATCTTCAGGAGACCCTGAACTACCTCAGTGTCAGGGTCCATGCCTGCATACTTCCTCATCTGGTCCCTTAATCGTTGAAGGAATGCTGACAGAACTTCATCTTTCTCCTGTTCTATTTCAAATGCTTTTGAGAAGTTTTGGGATTTGAGGGGTGGCCTCCTTCATTCCCTTAATTATTGGATCCCTCAAGTGTGTCCTCTACTCACAGGACTATTATTATCCCAATTAGAGTCAGCATTTGAGAATTTCTTTTGAGCTGCCATTACTCCTTGGCCTGGTGGGTGTTGTCTTTCCCACTCCATCATGGCAGCTCTTCTTATCATTCCTCACTCTTCCCCAGAGAATAAAATATTCATTATAGCCATCATTTCAGGCCCAGTGTAAAAACTAGGTCCTAAGAATTGGTCTAATTCCTCAGACAATCCAATTGGGTCCTCAGAAAGGGACTTCATTTCCTTTTAAAAATTTCATACCTCAGTATTATAAGGTTAATGGGGAATAAGATCTTCCCTGCCATCAATAGGCCTTATGTGGAGCCCACTAAGGGAAGTTTGCTTGCTTGCATACACACTTTTTGTTAATTTCTAATTAGGCACTGAGCCTAAAGAGTATATATTCTGAGAGGTGAGCTTTTGCTTTGGGGGCTCGCTTATGAGAAAGTTGTTGTGATTCCCTGGTTGAGACTCCGAGTGGCCATATGTTCAGAGCAACCCAACTCCTCAGAGGTAAAAGCTCTCTTGATTCAGTGGTGGATGTAAAGCTTTGATTCAGGCAGTAGAGCCCTGTCTATTGGTCTTTATTTCTCTTTGTATTTTCTCTATGTAATTAAAGATCATTGACCCCTTTTAAGTTGCTTTCCTTAGTAAAGCAGATCTAAGAACCTGCACTAGCAGCCAGCCTAGGTATGCCAGTGTGGTTGGTGTTACAAGTACTAGTAAGAAATGCATTAACAGGGGCTTTCTGGGTAGCACAGTGGGTAGAACACAGTCTGATATCAGGAAGCTTCAAGTGCAAATCTGGCTTCGGACTCTTACTATGACCCTGGACAAGTCATTTAATCTCTGTTTGTCTGTTTCCTCAATTGTAAAATAGAGTTGTGGTGAGGATCAAATGAGAAGATTTTGGGGCAGCTAGGTGGCACAGTGAGTAGAACACCGGCCCCGGAGTCAGGAGGACCTAAGTTCAAATCCAGCCTCAGACACAGGACACATGTACTAGCTGTGTGACCTTGGGCAAGTCACTTAACCCCAATTGGCCTGCCAAAAAAAAAACCAAAAAACAGAAAGAAAAGAGATGCATTAACAATCTTATTTCTCCTTGCCCCACAGGGACTTCTCTCAATGGATTGAGAGGCTCTGGAGCTCTTGTTTTGCAAACAGGTCATTCTTTCCCCAAGGGAAGTAGAAAGTTTTGCACATCCTTTTTGCATTGTTCTAATTCTGACCTTAATTTGGAATGAGGTGGGGTACTTGGGGCAGGGGCCCCAGCCTCCTTGTTTTCACCCTCAGCAGGACTTGCTATTTCCCCCAACTCAATTACATTTTGTTCCAGAGAATTTAAAGGGGCATAGAGAGGTGGTAAAGCTGACAATGGGAACCAAGTTTTGGGTCTCCTTTCTACAGTAACATCTGGCACCCCTTTGCCTGTGGTTTTTAAGGGGTATAATTGAGTAGCTGTCCCTCATTTCCAGGTAGCAGTGTATCTTCCTGGGAGAAGGGTTGTTTTTCATTAACAAAAACATTCAAAGCCTGACACAACCAATTCTCCTTAGTCCCATACTTAGACCAGAACACTGCTGGTGGCAAAATATTCTATTTTGGCCAAATGAAGCAAAAATATTGAATCATTTTCTTTTTATCCTTCTGACTAGTAAAGGTTGTATCTTTCCAATATTCCAACATCCTCCCTAAAAGGCTACATGGTTTCTTTCCTTGGTGCCTTTGAATCTGTGTTCCCCGTCCTGCTAATTTAGCTTCCTGTGTACACCACTTCATCCTTCCTCTACTGTGTCCCTCGTGGGATCAACAGAACTGAGGATTGGGACTCTATACTTGCTTTACACAATTTAGTGCATCTCAAACATTCACACATGCACTCTCCCAGCAGGATTTCACCACCAAGAAAATACTCGGTAACCCCATTTCTTACCTTGGTCTATGCACAGAATTGCTTGGTGTTCTGTGGTGCCTATGCTCTCCCTTGAATTTCCTGGGTTCACAATACTCCTCATGAACCCTGGTCCTAGGATCCATTGAGCAATCCGGGAAAAGGGCTCAAAACCAACACGAGATGTTTGAAATCAACAATGGAACGAATCTTCCTGTCCTTGGCAATGACCACTCCCCCTCTCAAATGCTTAGGTCCTAAAGGAGCCCCCAATTGTAAGAAATAAAGATCTTACAAAGAAATTTGTGGACACACTAGTGAAGCCAGGAAAAGAATTTTATCTACAGATCTGGGTGTCTAAAAGTAATAGGCACATCTGGCCATGTGAAAATACAATCATTTATTCTCTTTCACCCATGCAAATCCCTTCTCTGATTCCCCAGTTGATTGGGTACTACAGAGGTTACAGTCTTTCTGAAAACACCTAAACCCTGCCCCCCCCCCAAAACCTCCCACCCCCCATGGTATCTCTGCCCTTGTTTACATTTCCCATTTGGACTATGCATTTTGGAACAATCTTCTCTCACTGGATGTGGGATCATTCAGACTTACGATTTCCATAGCATGAAAAAGTTTGTTTTCTTGCAAAAGAGGGTTGACAAAAAGTGTGAGTGGAGGATACAGCTCAAGACATCCACAACAAGGGTCCCATTATCTGAGATGGAAATCTACAGTTAATGGGCTTCATTCTTAATGGAGTATCACCTGGCCAGGAAGTTATTTTACACAAGAAAAAGAATTCTCAGAGAACAAAGAAAAGGGAAACCCTCTTTTAAATATGTTAATTAATAATCAACATCCACCCACTGCCTTCTTCTGCAATTAAATTAACCATAAGCATACTGTGGAAACAAAAGCTTAATCAATCCCTGCACTATTACTTGGAGGAATACTTAAAAAAGTATATATGAATGTAATATAATATTATTGCATAATAGATGATGAGTGCTAAATTCAGAGACACATAAGAATTTTTTGTTAACTCATGCAATATCAAAATAAGCAGAACGAGAAGAACAACATTCTCATTCAACAGTATAAATGAAAAGACCACTAAAAGAAAGTTGAACTCAGTAACCAGAACACTAATGTAGTCCCTTCTTCAACACACAATATTATATCCATTGTCAGATGTAATTAGTGTATAGTTTTAATTGTTGACATTTGTCACCAGGAAGACTTCAATGTGGAGAGTTTGGGAGAAGGTATTTTTTTTTCTTCCCCAAAATGACAGTGATATAAAAGCAAAACAGATCAGTAAAACTTTAAAAAGAAAGTGAGGAGAAACAGGGAAATCAGGAAGATAATTAGGTTCAGAAAGAAAGAAAATGGATTCTGTTTTGGAAATGTGGAGTTTTGAGATGCCTGTGGTCATTCAGGTAGAGATGCCCAGAAGGCATTGGGAGATGTGGCAAGCAGCTTAGGAGAGAGATAAAGGCTGGATGTATAAATCTGTAAATCAAATGCATTGATGTTACAGAAGAGAAGGGGGGCCCAAGAGAACCAGGGGAGAGTCGCAGCAGGAAAATCTTGGTGGGGAGTGCAGTATCCTAAAGGAGGGGTGGGGGTGGTTATAGTAGGAAGGCCGAATTTATAATCTCAAATATAATCATGTATATGTTTGAATGGTTCGAAATCACAAGGTATGAGAGATTCTCTGAGTAGAAAGCAACAGAACATTTATTTAGGCCCCACAGCAACA
>CM053622.1:439116332-439132466 GCA_028646595.1 Phalanger gymnotis
CCACAGAGAAACAAGATAGTATTTAGCCAAATTATATTTACTGGCCTCCAGTCCTTGCTGTCACTCCTGGGTCTACACACGGGTCAGCTCTGCTTCCGCAGCTTCCTGCTTCCGCTTTTTTTCAGCTTCAGCTGTAGTTTCTCGCCTCTCCTCGAAGCCGAGCCTCTGGTGTTCTCAAGCCCCGCCTCAATGACCAGAGACCAGAGACCATTGGTTCCCGAGTTGGCCCCTCTTAAGTCATTAATCTACATAGGGCTTTGGGCCTGGGCTTAGCACTTAACAGCTGAAAGTACTTTCACTCAAAGTAAACAAAAGTCAAATTCCCCAATGCTAAGGAGCCCATTTTGCCTTACGGACACAGTGGTCAACAATGTCAAATGTTGCAGAGGCATCAAAAGGGAAAGCTGAAAAAACCTTTGGATCCAATGGCTGAGAGCCCATTTGTGACACACCCTTTCTCGACCCAGGAGAGGGTGGGGCAATCTGCTTCCATTCAGTCCCCCTGTCACCAAGAAGCCTATTCCCCAACCTGGGCTAAGTAAGGTGTCTCCCTCCCTCCCTCCAACCCACCCGTCTTCTCTCTCTTCTTTCAGACTTTGCTCCTTTCCTACTTCCCCTTCTCTTAGTCTCTCTTCTAGTCCCTTCTGCCCTGCTGAGAATGCCCTCAGGCCTAGTGGGGCAAAGGGACCAGAGGCAGGTGAAGGCACAACTGTGCACAGGACAGAGCACCCCCCTCACACACACACACATCCATCCATGCAGAGGACACAACCACACTGACACACCCATCTTCCCCACAACTATGCCCACATTCTCATATACACTCACACCTCACAGTCACATCCCCATTCATATACACACCTTCCCCCCCATACCCCACAACCACACCCATACATATACATACATCCATACATGCCACCCAATACCCCACACCCACACAAGAGCACATATCCTCTCTCCTGGCTATACCCGCACCTCATCCACACACTCATATGTACACACCCTCCCTCACAACCACCCCATATACACCCTACTCTCTCTAACTACACCCCTATACACACCCCATACACACCCCTCACACATACTCCACAACCACTCCCAGACACCCATAGGCATACACCTCTTTCACATACACCAGCATTTCTACCACCATCTTCTCCTCTCCCCCACTTTCCACTGAGACTGCTTCTGGATTCACTGATCTGAGCATATGCCACACACAGAGGCATTTCTGATCATCTGCATTTTTAATAATGCTAATCTATAATATGAATTCTTTGATGTTAAGTAAGATGTGACCTGGTGGGAAAGGCTTTCCCAAATTCATAAAGCTTCTCTTTAGCATAAATTTTTTGATGTTTGGTAAGGCATGACCTGATGCTAAAGGTTTTCCCAAAAGGATTACATTTATAGGATTTCTATCCAGAGTGAATTCTATGATGCTGAGTAAGGCGAGATCTGATGGTGAAGGCTTTCTCACATTTACTACATTTAAAGGGTTTCTCTCCAGAATGAATTTTCTGATGTTGATTAAGATTTGCCTGTTTGGTGAAGGCTTTCCCACATTCACTACATTTATATGGCTTCTCTCCAGAATGAATTCTCTGATGTAGATTAAATTGTGAAATATAGCTAAAGGCTTTTGTACATTCATTACATTTAAATGGCTTCTCCCCAACATGAGTATGCTGGTGTTGAGTAAGGTTTGCCCGCTTGGTAAAAGCTTTCCCACACTCATTACACTTATAAGGTTTTTCACCAGCATGAATTCTTTGATGTTCAGCAAGCCTTGATCTGACAGTGAAGGCTTTACCACATTCACTACATTTATGGGGATTCTCTCCAGAATGAATTCTCTGATGAAGATTAAGTTGTGAAATTAGACTGAATGCTTTTCCACATTCAGTACACTGAAATGGCTTTTCTCCAATATGAGTATGTTTATGTTTATTAAGGTGTGTCTTCTGAGTAAAAGCTTTCCCACATTCATTACACTTATAGGGTTTCTCTCCAGAATGAATTCTCTGATGTTGAGTAAGGTGTGATCTGATGGAGAAGGCTTTCCCACATGCATTACATTTATAGGGTTTCTCTCCAGAATGAATTTTCTGATGTTGTGTAAGGTTTGCCCGTTTATTAAAAGTTTTCCCACATTCATTACATTTATAGGGTTTTTCTCCAGAATGAATTTTTTGATGCTGAGTAAGATTTGCCCTCTTGGTGAAGGCTTTTCCACATTCATTACACTTACAGGGTTTCTCTTCTGAATGAATTTTCTGATGAAGATTGAATTGTGAAATCTGGCTGAAGGTTTTCTTACATTCGGTATACTTAAAAGATTTCTTTCCTGCATAGATTCTTGGGAATTTAACTAGGTACAAATCATTTTTGAAGCTCTTTCCACACATATCACACATATAGAAACTCTTTACCGTAGGAACTCTCTCCTGTGTAACTAGGATTGACCTTAGACTGAAGTTTTTCCCAAATTCATTCTTTTCAAAGCTTCTCTCCTTACTTGATGTTTGTTTAGATACAATTGTTGAATTCTTTACCAGTTTCTCCTGGTGGACCTGTTGCCTCACTAATGTATCGTAACATATAAAGGATTCTCCCAGTTCAGAGTAACAAGAGCAATTCCTTGTGGATCTTTCCATTATCACCCCCTGAGATGACTCTTTCAGAAAAGTGTCCCATTTTGTAACTGACTCTTTGGCTTTGGGAACAGTGTCCCAATCTGAAAGAAATAAAATACATAAAGAAATATGTGCATATACTGATGATCATTAATATCATTTAATATCTTTTTTGTAACTTCAGTAAGGGCCAGAGCTGAATTAATGATCAACTAGAAGAAGAGCCTGGACCTAAACTTCTTTGTTCTCTGAGTTTACCCAGAGAATACCCCTTCCTATGTCAACAAGGCCAGATCGGGCTGACTTAAGAACATTCTTTCCTCTATTAGCCATTAAGGATGAGACCCTTAACCCAAGAAAACTATCTTGCTTAATATTTTATGGGCATGTACTATGTTATGGAATGTTAATGGTAAATTAAACACATAAATGCTGGGTTGTAGTTTCAACTGACCCTTGTTAACTCTCTTATCTTATTGTATTTACAACCTATTCCATTAAGGAAAATCCTTGTCTTGTATCATGGTTAAACATACATGGGGATCATAAAATTGAGTAACACAGACATGCTGAATTGTGACTTTCTAAAAATATTTAAACCTCATTTTTCTGTTCAGCCAGTCAGACTTTGTCTGGCTCCATACATGTATGTCTGCTAACTTTAAGGGAATAAATGAATAAGTAATATAAAATTTCCTATAACCTAGCTTGTTTGCCTACTTTAACCAAACTTTCAGGGTCAACAATACACATACATATACATATATACACGTGTACATATGTACATATATATATATATATATATATACGTGTGTGTGTGTGTATAAATTTTCCTCATGCCACAAGGAAAAAAAAAAGCTGTTGCCACTGGAATGGAATAACAAAGTAGAAAAAACGTCGAAGACAGGAATTCTTAACTTGGTGGTCTGTGAACTTGTTTTAAACAATATTTTAATAATTATATTTCAATAAAATTTCCTTTGAAATCCTATGCATTTTATTTTAGGTATTTAAAAACATTCTGAGACAAGGCTCATAGGCTTCACTGGACTGCCAAAGGAATCCATGACACAAGAAGTGTTAGGAATTCCATCAGTCTAAAGTAAAATACTTTAACTTTATTTAAATTCCTTAAAGTTAACAGACTTCTGAAGAAAGGGAATCTTTGATTACCTTGTAGTATAGTACAAGTATTGTCACAACTACCACTTTCTTTGTGAGGAAAGTAAAACTTAGAGAGAGATTATATAACTTGCCCATAGTGTGGCAGAGACACAGAGCAAAACTTTAACTGCTATAGTCCTTCTATCTGGTCTTTAGTTCTGTACCCTTTAAATAATGTATATAAGGATATGCTTGCTATTTAGGATTTTTGCAACTTGCAGTAACAACCTTCTTCTATTTACAGAAATGAATTCATACTGTTTGCGAGAGAATGTACACATGCATCATGGCTATATTGCTAACTTGAGGCCCTTTTCTTTTTCACATTAGAATCCTTGTGAAAGCTTTTCCCCTATCCCTCTTTAGCTTAGTATTTGTTATGCATAATCCAAGAAGAAAGTTTTAACTCTTTAAAACAAAGCCTTTATTGTTTTCCCTTGAGAAGCTTCAAAGCTTTTAACTTTGGGATAGATAGCAACAGGGAAAAAATACAGCTTAGGATACTTTGTCTTCTGCTTATCTATGCTATTTCACTATTTTCCCTTCAATCCATAAAGCCCCCCTTTTTTTTTTTAAAAAAAAAAACTCTCTATTTCTGAAATTGTGATAATTCTCGGGCCAGTTCAATTTATGTAATTTTTGTAGTACCCTAGTTCTCATAGGTGATAGCTTTAATATGCTAATCAGAGAGAAGACTGATGAGCTCTCTACTTCCTCTCTCACCATCCCATTGAGATAATTACTATACTAGAATCCCTGGAAACTGGAAAAACTGAAACACATATCATAGAAGGAACTCTTTTTGTATAAAAAGGGAAAACTCATGAGCTTTCTTCTGTTCCCTCTCTATACTTTCTCACTTCATGACCTCATCATATCTTATATGTTTAAATATCATCTTTAGGCCTATTACTCTCATCTCTATATCCTAAACCCAACCTAGGAGACTGGATTCACTACAAATTTACATCACCTGGTTTAAACTGAGCCATCACCACAGGAAGATGGTTCATTTACTCTTCCCTAATTGGGTCTCTATCTCACGTGCCTCAGCAACTGTTCCAAACCTTTCCTTCTATCCTCCAGATAATTCCTTCTCCCTCATTTGGGGATATTACCTCATACTTTACTAAGAAAACAGATCATTCACCATGAGCTCCCCTTTTCTATGTCACAGTTCACTTGACATCATCATTCTAGTCTTTAATAAAGAGATTCCTTGCCAAGGCCAACCCCTTTACGTGTGCCCCTGATCACATCCTTCCTGTATCTTCTGGCAGACTTCCCCCATTATCAGCCCCTCTTGGTCTCTAATCTTCAGTTTCTCCCCATATATTGGTTCCTTCCCTGTTGCCTATAGGCAACCTTGGAAGGTCTTGTCTATCTTGAAAAAAAAACCTCACTAGAAAATACCGGCTCTTCAAGATAACCCCTACATATTTCTTTCCTTTCACAGTCAAATTCCAAGCAAAATATTGATTGTCTCTACTTCCTCTCTAGTTTACTTCTCAGCCTTTTGCAGTCTGCTTTCTGACCTCATCATTCAACTGAAACTGCTCTCTTCATAAACACCAAGGATCTCTTAATTACCCAATCTGTTGCCCTTTCCTAAATCCTCCTTCTAGATTTCTCTGAAGCATTTAATACTGTTGGCCTCTTAGATACTCTCTCTGTCCCTCTGGGTTTTCATGACATCAGTCTCTCTTGATTTTCTTCCTACCTCTTTTTTGAGTCCCTTTTGTTGGTTTATCAACCTTATCAACAATGCCAAACTTGGGTTTTCTTCAAGGCTCTGTCCTGGGTCTTTTGCTCTCTTTCTATTTTCCAATTTGGTGAACTTGGGTTCCTGGGGTTCAGTTATCATATCTATACAAATTACTGCCCAGTCCAACCCTAATTTCTCTTCTGAGTGTCAGTTATTCACATTCAACTGCTTATTAGGTATTTCAAACTAAATGCCGCATAGGCATCTCAAACTCAACCTATCAAAAAGTGAACTCATTATCTCTTCCCCCACCCCCAGCTGACCCCAAACCTATCCCTTTTCCAAAATTTTCCATTCTGTCGAGGGCTTCCTAACTTGTGTCTCTGCCTCAGGTTTTTCCCCCTTTCAACTCATTCTTCATATTAATGACAAAATGATTTTTCTTAAGTTGTTTTTCCAGTCGTGTCCAATTCTTTGGGACCCCACTTGGGGTTTTCTTGTCAAAGATACTGGAGTGGTTTGCCACTTCCTTCTCCAGTTCATTTTACAGATGAGGAAACTGAGGCAAACAGGGTTAAGTGACTTGCCCAAGGTCATACAACTTGTAAGTGTCTGAGTCCAGATTTAAACTGGAAGATGAGTCCTCCTGATTCCCAGCTCAGTGTTCTATCCACTGCAATACCTAGCTGCCTCTTTTCTTTAAGTATAGGTCTGACTATGTCAGTCCCCGACTAAATGAACTCCAGTAGCTCCCTCTTGCCTTTAGGATAGTGTCTCTGTTTAGCATTCAAAGCTCCTTACACCTGGCCTCAACCTACCTTTCCAAAAAATACTCCCCTTCGTGTGCTTTTAGTTCCAGCCAAACTGGCTTCCTTGCTGTTCCTCACATATGAGATTGTATTTCCCACCTCTACAAGTCTGTAGTAGTTGTTCCCCGTGACTAGACTATACTACCTCTTAGAATCCCTTTGATCCCTTCAGAAGCCTGCCAACAAAACCTACATAAAGCTTTTCCTGATTCCTCCAGCTGCCAACCCACTCCCCTTCATGTCCCTTGTATTTATTTTGTATATACTTACTTACATATTGTTGTTTCTTCAAAAGAATCTAAGTTACTTGAAACCAGGGACTGTTTCATTTCTCTCTCTGTATATCCAGGGCCTAGAACAGTGCTTGGCACTGAGGAGATGATTAATAACTGGCTGGCTGCCATCTTTGGAAGAGTTTTGAACTGCTATTCTTCCTCTTCTTCCCTTTACTTCATGCTGTCCAGACAGCAGAATGAAACCGTTCTCTGAAACCTATGGTGGTCACCATCTACTACTTTACCAGTAGAGATCTTTGAGGAGCTGCTGCCCTTTTCCAACCTTTCCTCCATTGTCTGATCTGACATAGTGAGTTCCTTTGGTCTCAACTGGTAGAAACAAAACTTATAATACACACCTGAGGAGGAAGTCCTCTTAGTTTCACCAGATGAACATCATTCAATGAAACTTAGACTTCCAAGCTTCATGCATGTGGCCTGGTTTTTTTAACTTCATTAGGCTAGACTGGAGAGTTAATTATTACAAATGACTCACTTGCAGAATAATTGCTGTTAAATGTAGAAAGTAATGTGAATATAAAAAGTTGATCTATCTTCAACATTAATTATTTTGTACAAACTCCCAAAGTAACTCTGACTCCTCTGGAAAAATGAGTAGGACACTAAAACACATGGTTACATGGAGTGGAGCTAGAATTTATACCTATTTATACCATAGGCTCAAAAATTTAGAGAAAAAAGGGACTTCAGAAGTCATATAGTCCATTCCCTTCACTTAAAAGGTGAGGAAAATTAGGCCTAGAGAGGCTAAGTGATCAAAGCCACATAGATCATAAATGGCAGAGCCAAGATGTGAAACTAAGTTTTCTGACTCTAATTCATCACACTGCCTCAGTTACAGCATGATGTGCAGATTTTTTTTTTACTGCAGATTTTTTTTACTAACAACCTCAAGACAAAAGTAAAAAAAGCTTTAAAAAGCAAAAAATATCATATAATTGAGTTACTGTCATTACTGATTATTCCCATATACAGCTTTCTATGTATGAAAAGACTGAGAAGGGGCAAAAGGAAATAAGGGCAGAGGTTATACAATAGAGATATAAAGCAAATATTAATGAGAACAGGATCAGAATGTAGGATCTCTTCACCTTACACCTGTACCCATCCAATGTATCTTATACTCAATTGCCAGATTAAATTTCTACAATAGTCCATGTATTATATAATCATCCATCAGTGGTACTCCACTGGACCTAAAAGGTAAATTAAAACACCTCTGCCTAAAGTGCAATGAGATGCCTCAGGAAGTAGTGAATTCCTTTTCAAAACAGTTTTTCAAATGGAGACAGGGTGACAACTGAGGGAAAGGGAAGATTCTTTTTCAGGTATAGGCTGGACTAGATAGACTCCAAAATCACTTTTAACTTATTTGTGATTCTGCTCAGTACCATCAAAGAAGGCAGGGAGGTTAAATACAAAAAGAATATACAATGATTTTTAAGAGCAGTTCCCATGAAATAAATGGCAGTAGAAACCTGCTTTCAGGAGGTTAGGAAGGGAATGGTAATTTGGAAGCAGAGGCAGAGAAATAAACTACTTTCTGACAATAAAAATAATGTGGAAGTTCAAAGCAGCCTCTGCTCTTTTTCTCACTCCTGAGAGATTTTGAAGAGAATTTCCTGGGCCCATATTTCAGAAGCATATTCTCCTTTACTAACTACACTACCCAATCTGTTGGTTGTAATAAATTGCCATCTTCTGGTTTTCATTCACTCACATGAACAGGTGCCTTTTGGGGTTTCACTATCCAGCATCCCTGGTACTTTTCCATTCTCTAACCAAGAGATAACATCTGGTTTGGAGGTTGTTGAAAGACCTGCTCATGGAAAAGAAAAATGAAGTAAATATTGCTTTTTCACCTTTTAAAAAGAGAGACATTCCAGAATATAATTCAGGCTCTTTCATACTTAAAGAAGAGTGGCTACACTAAGAAGGTCCAAAGAGTAATTCAAAGGACTTCTGAAGAATATCCAATATTGTATTCCCACAAATTTTTAGTGGATGGGTCCATGGAGTTGATTTAGGTTGAGAAGAGTACTTAAGTTACTAATCTTTCCTCCTAGGAAGGTATAAATTACTCCCCTTGAGGCATCTGTACATAGTATCAATAGAAAGTGCTTGAAAGGTAGAGAAGTAAAACATGAGGAAAGTGCAGCATCAGGGATATCATTGAGTTAAGCTGTCTCATTTTTATTTCTCTAAGGCAAAGAGATTTTTCACTTAGAAACATACAATAAGTATCTTGTTGATTGGTCCAAAATCATTTTAGAACCTATTTTCTACAAATTAAGACTATACTCAGCTAAATACTTCAAACATTCCATTATTTTAAAAAATTTACCAAGATTAAAATGCCATCAAAGTGAAATTTGGGATAATAATGGAAATATTTACCAAGAAAAACTAGGTTCCTGTAAGTTTCCAGTAGCACTTCCCTGCAGAGGGCCTGTTCAACAGGACTCAATTGTGTCCACTCTTCCCAGGTAAAATCTGGAGCCACATCCTTGAATGCCACCAATTTCTGAAACACCAAACACATTTGTGCCATTCAAGAGACTCTCCAAAATACCTACAACTTCTCTATCTTTTTCCTCCTACCAAGAGAATTCTCCTTTCCAATTTTCCTATTTCTGTCAGTGGTAATATATTACTACTGAAGAAAGGAATATGAACTCAGAAGTAATAAGGATCATCCTAAACCTACGAATAAAGTCATAATGTAACACTCAGAGTTGAAAGCTAACAAAAATTTCTCTCTCTACACTCTTGTTGCTGCCCACTCCTCAGATTCTCAAATGTAATACGGCTCACCGTCCTTAACCTATTTATTCTGGAACTTAATTCCAACTCACTGTCCATCTATAGGTGTAGGACATGATCATTTAGGCTCCTTCATAATTTTCTGGGGCTCTATGCAATTATCTGAAACAGGACTATCTAGAGAATAGTCCTCATTGGAAGATGAGCTCTTTGTGAGCAAGGGTTCCAATAATTGTATCTCTAGCACCTAACACAGAGCCTGGCATACAGGGTATCTTTCTTCAACGTGAAATCTGCATACCAAAACATAGCCATATTCACTTTATGCTAGTCCTGATAATGCATCTACCAAGGAATCTTGTTTGATTTTAACATATACATGAGAAATATCTTACTATCTTTTATTAGGCTATATATCAAATTAATATCAAATTATCATATAAAATGTTTTTAAGGAAAAATAAAAGAATCTCAGAGTCAGAAAGGATCTTCAGTGGTCATGCAGTCGACCCTTACAAATAGGATGAAGAGGAATCTCCCTTATACAATTCCTGGAAAAATGCCTTTTAGCCTTTGCTTGAAGACTACTAGTAAGGAGGCATACACTAGTTCTTGAGGTAGTTCAGTCTATTTTGAGACCCTAATCACGAATAAGTTTTTCCTTGTAAAACTAAACATGCCTTTTTGCAAAGTCTACCTGCTGAGATATAGCAGAATCAGGTTCTCTTTCACATGATAATGCCACAAATAGGTGAAGACTGTTATCATATCCTCCCTAAGTCTTCTCTACTCCAGGCTAAGCATACACACAGAAAAGTAGATGAGTGGAACTCAATCGACAAGCAAGACCTAAAAGCAAACCAAAAGATTAGTCTATTTCTGCATAACCTGCCACCAGAATCATAACTTGAGACTTGGTTAATTTATAGAAGGTAAGACTTGTAGAAATAGTAGATGACATTTTAAAGCTTGCAAATACCTCAGAGAACATGTTCAATCCTTCCTTTGACAAATGTACAGGGTGGAACATACCTAGGGATGGGATTATAGGAGTCATTCCATGGAGCAAGCATGAAATTGATACCTTGCCCTAACCTCTTCCAGTGACACATGGACATACATTCTGGATATGGTACTTTCCTTGCCAATGAACATATGCCATAAAGCCTTCTACTGGATGGGCTCCTTGCTAAGGGATATTTACAAACAGAGGCCTCTGGTTGGTCTCCATGTGTTGAAGATTGGCCATTGAGCAAAAAGAACTTCCCACTCAATGGATTTTAAAGAGACAACAATCTCATTCTCTATTCCCATTTTTTTCTCCCTTATACCCCCTCTCGCCTGCCCCCAGCATCTGTGGCAGTTACTTACATATGGCAGTAAGCATGTGCTGTGTAGCTTGAGCCTAGATCTCAAGTCTTTAGCTGTCTGTTCTGTTTCACTCATCTTCCACTGAGCGTAGGTGATCAGAAAGCAATCCCGAAATAAATGCTTTGGTAGTAACCTCACGAGCTTTAGAGTTTCAGAGTACTGAGTCAGGGGGATAATTATCCAAAAGGACATGACCTCTGAACTTCTTAGAGGAGAAAATGACCACCATGAGAAGGATAAGCCCTGGCCATGTGCTACCTTGCCAGAAGATAGAGATGTTGAGTAGTCTCTTGGATAGGGTGGAGAGAGCCCAGGTGAAGGTGAAATGCCTATCTAGCAATCTAAGTATTTTTATATTTTAAGTTCTTGTTTATGTTTTAGTTTGTTGTTGAGTCGTTTCAGTCATGTCTGACTTTTCATGATCCTATTAAGGGTTTTCTTGGCAAAGATACTGGAGTGGTTTGCCATTGCCTTTTCTAGCTCATTTTATGAGGAAACCGAGTGAATCACAGTTAAGTGACTCACCCAGTGTATTGTTAGTGTATTTTTGCTTAATTTAAAGATCTTTCCCATCAATTAATGGGCCTATGTAACCTGGTTAAGTAACATGGAAGCCAAAGTGACATGTGATAGAAGGAGCGTGCTGAATGGGTAGAGCAGGAAAGGTGAAGCAGAACTGAGAGGAAGTGAAGTCAGAGCAGTTAGAGGGGTGAGAAAGAGTGGAAGCAGGCAAGGAGGCAGCTAAGGTTCTGAGTGTTTGTTTGCAAGAAGGCCTGAGCAGGGGGAAGGCTTGGGGATGGAGTTGCCTGCTCCCTGCTGTGATAATGTGCATTAACTACTGTGTTGCTATGATGAATTCAGTTTACCGGTGGTGAGATTTGGCTTTCTGGTGTCTGAATAAATGTTTTGCTTCTGTCTTCTATATGGAGAGTCTGTTATATTTTGTGATTCAGAACCACGCTGGCATATTCATAGCAACAGCAGCTACTGTGAATATTGCCTTGGAGATACATTTGGTGTCACAAACAGGATCGCAAAATATCAGATCTCTATTTGGAGGTAAGAAGGCTTGAGAGGAAGAAATGGATATCCCAGGATGGGAGAATTTACCTTATTCCTCCCTAGCAAGGGAATGGGCTAAAAGCACCGGACCCTGTGAAATCTGGGAACCCAGGCTATGGAAGGGAGAATCTAGAGATTTAGAAAGATATTTACAAGGAATATCAATAAAACCAGGGAAAGAACTGGCAGGAGTGTATAGAAGAGGTTGGGTTTTAGTAACAGGTTATCATATGATATGTAAAAGCAGAGACCAACTGCTGAAGATGGAAAGAAAGTTGGCTGGTTTGCATGCAAATCTTTCTGTGTCACAGCATTTGGAGTCTCTTTTAGAAGAGCAAGCTGGAGGGTCTCAGGTGGTAGAAGAAAGAGCTGTTCATTTAGCTAGGAAAAAGCGAAAAACTAGCAAAAGGAAAGTGCATGCAGCACTTATACAGGCTGAGCCTAGTTGTAACAATGACTGCCAGGACAATGTGTGGGAGGAGAATGAAACAATGTTAGATGAGGCTCCTCAGGCAGAAGCTCATCCAATACTAAGAAGGAAACAGGAGAATCAGGAAAGAAACACATTGTTTAGGGAGATACTTGAGAATTTTATTCAACAAGAGGTCACAGATATTTTGAGTCGGTTCACCCAAAGGATGGGAGAATCATTAATATCTTGAATGGTGAGAATCAGTGATGAAAGGGCTAGAGGAGTATGGGTAGATAGCATAGATTGCTTGAAATTCATAGGTATTAGAATCCTTTTGTACAGCAATCTCTTAGGGATTACCGTATGTAAAGAGGTAACAACACGATCAATCTGTAAGCTTTAGCAGCAGAAGATGCAACAGAGAGTATCCTACTGACTCTATTTGGCCTAGTGGAGATAGACCCTGGTATTCATTTAGGGACTGTATGAGAAAGTTAAAGAAGGAGGCAATGAAAACAGCAATAATGATCAGTAACCATGAAGTTTATTATAATGCTCCCTTAGCAGTTTCTCATAGAAATGTAATAGAGAAGACAGCTCCTCCTGCTTATAAGCTCCTAGTTCTGACTCTACTAATTGGGGAGATAGGGCAACCTCTTTTTGAGGTGCTAGGTAAGATTTCACAGTTAAGTGACTTAGGGGACTGTGGAAAAGATAAATTTCCTTGAGAGAGAAGAGTAAATAGCCAGTGGATTCAAAGTCAGAACAGATTGACAAGAAAAGAATTATTTACTGCTCTATTGACAGCAGGGGTAGATTTTGGAAGAATAGATGGTATTCAACTAGTGAGCTATATAAAATGTACCCAAAAAGGGGTTTAATAGTAGACAGAACAGGAAAGTATGAACTGCCCCTACAGATTCTCCTGAATCTTTGTATCCAAGTTTGTCACATCTTCAGGGAGACTAGGAAATAGGCCAAGCCCCAGCTCAGGTTAAAGAAATACACAGACAGGATTAAAGACCCCATATCAATTTGACCTTATATTGCAAGATCAAATACTATAGGGCATTAATAGATACTGGGGTGGAGGCCTCCCTTACATATGGAAACCCTGATAAGTTTAAACATGGAACTCCTATTATCATTACAAGACTGGGAGGGGTTGAAATATCAGCCAGACAAATCAAACTAATGATGAAATTACCTAAGAAAGATGGTAATTGTACCAATTCCTAATATATCATTGGAATAGATATATTGAAAGGTATGACTAAATTTACCTGAGGGAGACAGCAATTTGCAGTAAGGAAGATGGAAAACAGTTTGAGTGGGAAAAATAAAAATGGACCCAATCACTTAACCTGAACCTTCTGAAGTAATTACTTTAAAGCAGTATTCTGTGCCAGGTGGCCAAAATGAAATTACCAATACTATAAAGGAATATGTTGAGGCAGAAGTATTAATCCGTATAACCACTCGGTAGAACAATCTTGTCTGTCCAGTATGAAGGTCGGATGGGACACGGAGAATGACAGTGGATTGCAGACAATTGAATAAGGTGACTCTTCCCTTGCATGATTTACAGGGTTAGCTAATGGGTTAGCTACATAGATGCCCATGTGGAAAAATCAAAATTGGGAAACTCATGGCAAACAAGTCTGGGGCAAAGAATTATGAGAAGATATATGGGACATGTCTTTGGTTACTAATTTGTCAGTTTTTCATGTCAATGCTCATGTTGCCATCACCATGCCAAACATGAGTACAATGCGCATGTTGATAGACTAGCAAAGAATGCTACTCAACATATTGTCCCTGATTTGACACCAGCTGATGATCTGGTACTAGAAAAATGGGTCCATCAAATGGTCAGGCCTTTTAGGGGTCCAGGCCACACATTAGTGGGCGCAAAAGCGAGGTATTAGTATCTTTCATTCATTGTTAAAACAAGTAGCACAAGACTGTTATATATGTCAATTGGAAAAGGAATGAACTGTTTCTCAGGTAGTAACTGCAGAGATAGCAAGGGGAAAAGTTCCAGCCCAAATCTGGCAGATAGATTATGTTAGCCCTCTACTCCAACATAAAAGATGCAATTTTATATGTATTTATGTTGAGACCTATTCAGGTGTACTAGTGGCTTGTCTTTATAAGAATGTGATGCAGAAAAACACCTATAAAACTCTAGATATCATAGGTCTATATTATGGAGCCCCAATGCAGATTCAAAGTAACAATGGGTCACATTTCAAAAGTAATGAAATGAAGAGATATTGTATGGTAAGCAATATAGAATGGATATATCATATTCCATATTATCCACAAGCATCTGGGTTAATTGAAAGAATGAATGGATTATTGAAAGTATAGTTAAGGAAGTTAAGTTCTAATAATTCGCATCAACATTGGAAGGATAATTTGTTCCCTGCTTTATGTAATTTGAATAATAGACCATTGGGAGGACGTACACCTCTAGCCAGAATGATGACTCCAAATCTGCAAATTAGAAAACAACAAACACATAAGATCTCAAATATTGAGCACTGGACTGTGAGGTGAGTTGTCCCAGCACCATACTGAGGTTCAGCAGGATTTGATTTACATTGTTTAGAGGACTTTTGATTGGATAGAAAAGAAATAAGCAAAATCTCTACTAGAATATGTATGAGAATCCCTAAGAATCATTTTGGAGGGATATTACCTAAATCAGGATTAGCAACTCAAAGAATGCATGTATTGGCTGGAGTAATAGATTCTAATTGTCATGGAGGAATTATTGTGACATTCCAAAATGTCATACAGTTTTGTAAAAATGATAGAATAGTTCAACTGATTATTATTCCTTGTGAAACAACACTTCTTATGAAAACTGACTCTCCTTCTGAAATAAATATCAGAGGAATTGAAGGGTTTGGTGCTACTGATAGAATAAAATTGGGAGTTAAAGCATGGGTAAAATAGATGCCAGATGATATTCCAAAGGCTGCAGAAATGATAGAACAAGGAAAGGATGATACCATAACTGTTGTTTATTTGGGAGAAGATTATTACCAAATTGTACCCTTAACTCATATGTTCTACCATGAATGAGGCTAGGATAATGGGTTCATAGACTCTAAAAGTGCAGCTGACCCCATATCTAACCTTCTCCTGGTTATTGTCTCCTTGTTTCTTTTTGTCTGTTCACCTTGTTTGCTAGATTTGTTTCCTGCAGGCTTAGTACCCTCTACCTACAGATGCCTGATTGCTTAAGCCAGATGTTATCCTCTGTCCATGACTGTGATGTGTCACCCTTGGACCTTGTGTCGACCAAGCTCTGGATGCTAGAGAACTGACCTCTCAAATGGGAACTCTTGGGGCAGGGACAGCTCTACAACCAATCTTGGCAGGAACCCCAAGATCTTGGTCCCCATTCATTCGAGAGGGGAATCATGGGGTGCTCATGCTCAAGCCCCACCCTAAGATATTGTTTTATATGCTTATTTTGTGTTATCCCTGTTATATTGTTGTAAAGTTCTGTTGACACCATTTACTCCATTGACCTATGTAATGGATAAGAAAGATCTTAGGGCCAAATGTATTGTTAGTGTATTTTTGCTTAATTTAAATGTCTTTCCCATCTATTAATAGGCCCATGTGACCTGCTTAATGGGTGGAACAGGAAGGGTGAAGTAGAACTGAGAGGAAGTGAAGTCAGAGCAGTTAGAGGGGTGGGAGAGCAGAGGCAGGCAAAGAGACAGCCAGAATTGTGAGTTTTTGTTTGTGGGAAGACCCGATCAGGGGGAAGGCTTGGGGATGGAGTTGCTTGTTCCCTGCTGTGAAAATTAATGTGTATTAACTTCTTTGTTGCTATGATGAATTTGATTTACTCATGTTGGGGTTTGGCTTTCTGGTGTCTGAATAAATGTTTCGC
>CM053622.1:439132966-439164032 GCA_028646595.1 Phalanger gymnotis
GTTTTTCTTTGAGGCTTTTGTTGTAGGCTTTTTGACTTTGTTGACTTCTTCTGGCTGTATATTTGGTCTTCTTTGTCACCAAAGAAAGATTCCAGAGTCTGAGACTGAATCTGGGTGCATTTTTGCTGCCTGGCCATGTTCCCAGCCTACTTACCTGACCCTTGAGGTTTTCATGGGGGTATGACTGCTTGTAGAGTAAAGCATACTTTGTTCCAAGCTTGAGGAGATGTGCTGTTGTTTTCAGAGCTATTACAGCCAGCTCTGCCACACCAGCACTCCTCCTTCCCCAAGGACCCCCAACCTGGACTGGACTCAGATCTATAGCAGGCTCTGCACTCCTGCTCTGATCCTCCACTTAATTCCTCCCACCAGGTGGGCCTGGGGCTGGAAGCAACTGCAGCTGTAGTTCTGCAGATGCCCCACCTCTGCTGCCCCTGGGGTGATGGCTGAATAGGGAAATCTATCACCCTGTCCCCAGCAGCTTTTCCCACTCACCTACTCTGTTGTCTTTGGTGCTTGTGGGTTGAGAAGTCTGGCAACTGCCACAGCTCACTGATTCAGGGCACTAGGGCCTGCTCCACCTGGCTCCCAGTCTGGTTGGTCCACATGGCCCATGCTGGGCTCTGCTCTGCTCCACTCCTCTCCCAGCTCCCTGCTCCATGCGTAATAGACCTTACCTAGCAACCATCCAGGCTGTCCTGAGCTAGAGCCCTGCTTCCCTCCACCATTTTGTGGGTTCTGCAGTTCTTCTCTGTTGTCTTTCATGTTTGTGGGTTGAGAAGTCTGGCAACTGCCACAGTTCACTGATTCAGGGCACTCGGGCCCGCTCCGCCTGCCTCCTGGTCTGGTTGGTCCACATGGCCCATGCTGGGCTCTGCTCTGCTCCTCTCCCAGCTCCCAGCTCCATGCATGATAGACTTTACCTAGCAATCATCCAGGCTGTCCTGGGCTGGAGCCCTGCTTCCCTCTGCTATTTTGTGGATTCTGCAGTTCTCGAATTGGTTCAGAGTCATTTTTATAGGTTTTTGGAGGGACTTGGCAGGGAGGTCACGCTAGTCCCTGCATTCCGGCTGCCATCTTGGCTCTGCTCCACCTCCCCCATTGACTTGTTTTTCATGATTTTCTTGCATCACTCTCATTTCTTTTTCCAATTTTTCCTCTAGTTCTCTTACTTAATTTTCCAAATCCTTTTTGAGCTCTTCCATGGCCTGAGACCAATTCAAATTTTCCTTGGAGGCTTTTGACGTAGGCTCTTTGACTTTGTTGCCTTCTTCTCGCTACATGTTTTGATCTTCTTTGTCAGCAAAAAAGATTGTATAGTCTGAGTTTGAGTCCTTTTGTGCTGCCTGCTTATGTTCCCAGCCAATTACTTGATCCTTGAGCTTTTGGTCAGGGCATGACTGCCTTTAGAGTGGAGACTACTTTGTCCCAAGCTTTAGGGGCCTCGCTCTGTTTTCAGAGCTACTTCTAATCCACAGTCACCACAAGCCATGCCACCCCAGGGCTCCTCCTCCCCCAGGAACTGCCAACCAGGACTACAACCCTGATTCTTGCAGGGCAAAGCAAGAGAACCCTTCCTCTGCACCAGCAAAGCAATCCCTGCACTCCTGCTCTGACCTGCCGCTTGATTCCTCCCATGGTGTGGGCCGGGGACCCTGGAAGCAGCTGCTGCTAGACCACTGTAAGCAGCCAGAGCTTACTGCTTCTGCCACCTGCTGCCCCCTAGGGCTGGGGCTGGACCACTCACTTCTCTTACCCAGATCCACCAGTTTTCCCACTCACCTGCTCTGTGGTCTTTGGCATTTGTGGGTTGAGAAGTCTGGTAACTGCCACAGATCAGTGACTCAGGGCCCTGGTGCCTGCTCCACCCAACTCCTGGTCTGCTCTGTCCTGGCATGGGCCATGCTGGGCTGATCTTCACTCATAGCACGGTGCGATAGACCCTTCCCAGTGACCATCCAGGCCATCTTGGGTGGGAGACTTGTTTCCCCCTGTTATTTCATGGGTTCAGTAGCTCTAGAATTTGTTCAGAGCCATTCTTTACAGGTGTTTAAAGGGATCTGAAGGAGAGCTCAAGCAAGTCCTTGACTTCCAGCCACCATCTTGGCTCCACCCCCGAAGTATTAACTTTTTACCTTATTATGCAGGGCATTCCATGCTCTGGCTCTAACTTACTTTCCAATTATATTTTATACTACTCTCTTTCAAATATTATATACTGCAATCATACTGAACCAGTCCCTACTCTCATGTTGTCTTCTTTTGCTTCTGTACATTAACCCATACCCTAGCTGTTCCCCCTACCCCAAGCTTGAACAGACTACCAATCTATCACACTAGCAGAGATCTTTCTGTAGCTTCAAGGTTCAACATATGTGTCACCTCTTATATGATGCTACAGGCTCGACCTTGGGGAAGTCACTTGATCTTTCTTAGACCCAGTTTCCTCATCTATACAATGAGAGGGTTATCAGGGTTAATGAGACTACATGGCCTCTATGGTTCCTTCTAGCTCTAAATTTATAATCCTATGTTTCCATATTCCCTGCTAAAAGTGATCTCTTCTCTATCAGGGATGTTATAAATATGTAATCACAGCTACTGGAGAAGCTGACATCTCTTTAAGTTTTGGAGTTCTGAGTTGTAGGAGGCTCTGCTGACCAGCATAAGTCTGTACTAAATTTGGTATTAATATAGTAGGCCCCAAGGAGAGGGGAATTCCCAGTTTGCCTAAGCAGCAAAGCAGTTCAGGTCAGAAACAGAGCAGGTCAAAATTCCCATGCCAGTCAGTCTTGCACTTCCAGACTGTCTGAGACAGGGTGATCTATCTAGTCTTCAAAAAAAATTTTAAGTGATGCTTCCTTCCTTAAACTTCTCAGGTCACTCACTTGGACCTTACCTATGTGCTTCATACCCTAAATTACATTCTAATTATTGGTGTGTATGTCTTATCCTGCCTCATAGGAAAAGAATCAATTTTCATTATTGTATCCCTAGTATCCATCATGACACCCTGAACAGTGGTAAGTTAATTCAATGCAATGCAATGCAACACAACTCAACATTGATTGATTGCCTTCTGTTTAGGGGGTCACTACTATAATATTGTTGTTAATTTTCAAGAAAAGTTTGTGAAAATAAATCATGTATTCATTGTCAGATACTGTTCTCTTTGGACCTCCAACTATACTTTGGACTCTTTCCTTCCTCAAAAGTACAATTCTAATAAGGCAATCAAAGGCTAGAGCTTCATAACAATTTTCAGACACATGTTACCCAGGCCATTTCTTTCTTGAAGTAGTAGTTTTCATGGTGACTCCCACTTGTTTGATAAGAGTGATTTCTTTCGTTTCTTGAGGACTTCTTTATCTTCAGACACAAGCTCCTTGTTAAGGAGACAAAAGTGTTTCAGAAATAGGAATTAGAAAGTGTCACAGATCTCTCAAGCCATATCCAATTATTAAGCCTTAGAAGTGCACTGCTTGTAAAAACAGGGCAGTCAGCCAGAGATCAACACTAGAAGCATTTCTTACTTACCAAACACGGTGGCTATTTTATTAACTATATAGACTCATAATTCATTGGTACCCCTAGTAAGTAAGTCAAATTCAAATTTGTAAAATGTATTAGAATCTGTGAACCATTCTTATGAAACCGGCAGGACTGATATGGTCAGTTTCTCAAATTGTGCATAAAGACTTCCCCTAGCTAGATATGAATTGCCTATGGAGAATGTTATTGACCTAAGTCCAAACACTGGCCAATGTCCACAGCAAGGAAGAATAATTAGAAAATAAAGGAATTGAGATTCTATTTATGCTTTTATTATAAAGGATTTGTTAACATAAGTAAGACCTTTTCTGGGAATTAATAATAGCTTACATTTGCACAGTGTTTTGTAATTTCCAAAGTCCTTTATAATAGCTATCTTTGTCGTAACAAAAACCCAGTCTTTATTGTGCTTTTATTATAAAAGATTTATTCATTTGAATAAGACTTCATTCATGAATTAATAGTGAGAACTGACTTTTACATTGTATCTTGTTGGTTACAATGTACTCTTTCTATTACCTTTTTCAATCCTCACAAAAACTCTATGAGATATCGAATACATATATATATATATATATATATATATATACATATATATATACATACACACACATATCATACCCATTTGGCAGGTGAGAAAACTAGGGCTCAGAGTAGTTAATTCATTTGCCAAGGTCACGTAGCAGAGTCAGGATTTAAACCTAGATCGCTAAATCCAGTTATCTCTCCATTATCTTTTTTCTTTGGTACCTGAGTATGGGTCTTTGCTGGGTTAGATATAAGAGACTCAAATGTAAGTGTGGAAATTCAAACATTTTCATTTTTGTGATGGCCACAGATACCTTAGATGAACAGAGAACATGTTTTAGAAAGATGCTGCATTTATTAAATGTAAATTGCACTTACATTTGTTAAAAATATCACATACCTTTAAAAAAATAGCCTGTGTATTGTGGAGCAGAGCCAAGATGGTGGCTGGAAAGCAGGGACTTGAGTGAGCTCCCCACCAGGTCCCTCCAAAAACCTACAAAAATGGCTCTGAACAAATTCTAGAGCTGCAGAACCCATGAAATAGCAGAGGGAATCAGGGCTCCAGCACAGGACAGCCTGGGAGGTCGCTGGGTAAGGCTTATCACCCGGAGCTGGGAGCAGAGTGGAGCAGAGCCCAGCATGGGTAGCAACAGGACCAACCAGACCAGGAGCCTGGCAGAACAGGCCCTAGCGCCCTGAATCAGTGAGCTGTTGCAGTTACCAGACTTCTCAACCCACAAATACCAAAGACAACAGAGAAAGTTAGTGAGAAAAAACTTCAGGGGACAGAATGAAAGGAGTTCATGGTTTGGCCACTGCCCCAGGGACAGTGGAGGTGATGCAGCTCTGAGGACAGAACTACAGCTGCAGTTGCTTCTGGCCCCAGGACCACCTGGTGGGAGGAATTAAGTGGCAGATCAGAGCAGGAGTGCAGAGCTTCCTTAAGATCTGAGTCAGGCCTGGGTTGGTGGTTCTTGGGAGAGGAGGAGCACTGGTGTGGCAGAGCTCACTATGTAGAAATAGCTCTGAAAACAACAGTGCAGCCCCTCAAGCTTGGAACAAAGTACTCTCTACTCTACAAGCAGTCATACCCCCATGAAAATCTCAAGGGTCTAGTAGTTGGCTGGGAACATGGCCAGGCAGTGAAAAGAGACTCAGATTCAGACTCAGACTTTGGAATCTTTCTTTGGTGACAAAGAAGACCAAAACATGCAGCCAGAAGTCAACAAAGTCAAAGAGCCTACATCAATAGCCTCCAAGAAAAAAACATGAACTGGTCCCAGGCCATGGAAGAGCTCAAAAAGGATTTGGAAAAGCAAGTTAGAGAAGTAGAGAAAAATTGAAAAGAGAAATGAGAAGGATGCAAGAAAACCATGAAAAACAAGTCAATGACTTGCTAAAGGAGACTCAAAAAATACTGAAGAAAAAATATCCTGTGTAAATGTAACTTACTTCGTGTGTTTTCCTTGTTGTAGACATTTGCTAGTGTTTATTTTTCAGAAGAATCTCTGTTCCCCAAACAATCACAAAAGGAGAGTAACTTTGCATATCAGGAATCTCAGAAGCCCTGATTTCCTCACATTTCTGAACCCACTCAGGACAGCTCTGTGAGGAAAGTGGGAATATGTGTATGGCAGCATAGAAGAGACTGAACCAGGGGAAAACTTGGTTATTAACTCTGACTTTTGGCAAGTCATTTTGCCCTTGTAAAATTCCATTTTCTCATCTTTACAATAAGGATATAAATAGTACCTACTTCACAAAGCTGGTATGAGACTGGAATGAGATAAAGTTTATAATACATTATATAAAAGTAAGCTTTAGTTGCCATTGTACAGAAAAAGGTACTAAATCCCATAAACCTACGCAGTAGGGCTATAATCTGAACGTATGTCTTCTGACTTCCAATCCCATGTTTTTAAATGAAAAAAATTAATGTTTTATTTAAAATGTAATATTGACCATTATAGCCACCTAAGCTTGTATAGTAACTATCTATTATTCAATTAATTTCAGTGAAAAAAATACCATATTGCTTCTCTTTTTTCCATATCTATTACTTCCCAGTATTCTACCATCATAACCTCTCTCCCCAAATTAAAGCAATCCCTTATAGCAAATATGTAAAATTAGGCCAAAAAAATCAATACTGGTCATCAGAATGTATATCTAGTTATATAACCACTGGTTCATCACTTCTCTGACAAGAGATATAAGGTATATTTCATCATCAGCTTTTGATTAGTCAGATTTCTGAGTTCTTTCATGTAAATTGTTCTCCTGACTCTGCTAACTTCACTACAACAAATCTTGCAAGTCTTTCCACATATTTCTGAAGTTATCATGTTCCTCATTTCTTATGATGTAATAAAATACCACTATTTTCATATAAGGAGCAACATAGTAAGCAGTCTTTGCTTCCACTGATGTAACTCTATAATTTTTAAGGACTTATTTTCTTCAGTGTTTTTTGTGCCAAGCTGTTAATTATCTTTTCATATTTTTCTTAGGTAGCTCTTTTTTTTCTCTTTTAAAAAAATTTTTTTTAATCTCTTCTAGTAATTCTTGTTGGGCTTTTGTCCAACCTGCCCTTTTCTTTGAGGCTTTGATTATAGATGTTTTCAAGTCACTGTCTTCTAAGTTTATCACCACAGAAGTTTTTATGGTCAGATTCCTTTTTGTTATTTGTTAATTTTTCCAGCATACTTTTTGACTTTGGATTTTATGTTAGAGTTGGTCTCTGTTCACCTCCAGAGGGGATAACAGAGTTTGTGTCTTATATCCTATTGCTGTTTTCATAGCTTAGTCTAGGGGGCTGTAAGTTTTTGGTGCTCCCAACATGGGTATGATCTGGGGAGAAATCTGTTCACTGCCCTCCTGGTCTATGCTCTGATTTTTACCCAGATACGGCCCCTGGTCCTTTGAGCTGATCTCTCCTCTCCATCCTAGAACCATGACCTAGAACTGGGTAATGGACTTGCAAAATGGTAACTAGTTCTGTGCTCATTGCTAGCACAGGGTTCCCTGGGGTCTCTTTCTGACCAATTGTCTAGTTCCCTTACTGTCCTTGCTCTCCGCTGTTGTTGCCACCATAGCCTCACCACCATTGCCTTGGCTCCTGGCCAGCCTGCACTCCAATGTCTTTGAACCCTTATGTCTTCCTAAGTTGCCCTGGCCTAGGAAAATGACTCACTATGACTTATCGTTGGCTTTTCCACTCCAAATTTGGTTTGGTACATTTTCTGTGGTCATTGTAGAAGAGGTTTTTGGGGAGGTATAGCAATTGCGACCTTTCCTTCCACCATCTTTGCTCCTCACTCTGGGATATACTCCAAAATATTTTCTAAGATGGTTGAACCAATTTATAGCTCTGCCAAAAATGCACTCACATACCTATCCTTTCATATACTCTCCAACAATGGCTATTTTTCTCTTTGGTTTTCTTTGTTAATCTGATGGTATCAGGTAGAATCTCAAAATTATTTTGCTTTGAAATTCTCTTAAGTGACTAGGAGTATTTTTCCATATAGTTGTTAGCAGTTTGCATTTCTACATTTGAGAACCAGATATTCATGGCTTTTAACTATCTATTGGGGAATGGCTCTATTTCTCATGTATTTCTGTAAATTCTTTATATATCTTATATATTAGATTTGTTGTAAACATTTTTTTAAATGAATGATTTCTCTTCTTGTATCTTATTTTTATTTTGCTTTTTTTATTTATTTTGCTTATTAAGAAGTTTTTCAATGTCATGTAATGGAAGTTAATCATTTTATCTTTTAGAATCATCTCTATTCTTTCTTTAAGTAAGAATTCTCATTCTAAAGTACAGTTGTGGAAAGTATCTCCTTCCTTTGTCCTCCAATTTTTAGGTCATGTATCCATTTAGAGTTTGTTACAGTGTATGGTTTAAGGCTGGGCTGTCCAAAACATGGGTTGTGCGCCCCCATGCGGCCCATCTGTGTCAATCATAAGCACAGAAAAATGACACAAATGCTTTAGTAAAAGCATTTATGTCAATTTCCACACCCATATTGGAACACAGGTGGGCTGCATAAAATCACACTGTGGGCCCTGACTTAAGGTATTGGCCTAAACATAATTTCTGTTAGACCATTTGGCAATTTTCTAAGTACTTTCAAAATACTTGAGTAGTGGGATTTTTATTCCTTGCTACTTCCAGAAGTGAGTATCCTTATGTTTATTGAACACCATTTTATACTTCTATGTTTGCTTGGTTCTGGGTATTGTTTACCTAACCTGTTCCATTTATCACCTTTTGTATTATTTGATTGATACTAAATAGTTTTAGTGCTACATAATATAGTATCACATCTGATACTGCTAAGCCCCCTTACTTCATACTTAAAAAAAAATTATTTCCTTTGAGATTCTTGACCTTTTATTCCTACAGACAAATTATGTTATTATTTTATCTAAATCTATATAACTCCTTGATAGGTGTTGATTGGATGACACTAAATTTAAAAATTAATTTAGGCAAATCACTATTTTAATTATATTGGTACATTCCAACCATGACATAGTACTATCTCTCCAATTATTTTTTTCTTTATTTCTGAAAAAAGTGTTTTCTAATTGTATTCATATAGATACTGACTGTATCCTGCCAGATGGACTTAAAGATATTTTTTATATATACTGTATTTAGGATTTCCTTTTCTATTTCTGCTGGGTTATTTTTTCTTAAGTAACATACACAAAAGTTGATTGGGGGTATTTTAAATGTGTCTGCTGAAGTTATTAAATGTTTCAATTAATTTTAGTTGAAATTCTAGGGTTTTTTCTTAGGTAAACCATCACTTCATCTGCAAATATGGATAATTCTGGTACTCCTATACAAATACTTATTACTTCAAGTTCTTTTCCTTATCATATTGCCACAGCTAATATTACTATATTAAATAATGCTGGTGTCAACTGATATCATGCCTTTATCCCTGATCATCATGGAAAGACTTCTACTGTTTCTATATTACAGAGAATGATGTATTTGGGGTTTTGCTGGATACTAATTGTGATTTTGAGGAAATGTCCACTTATTCCTGTGCTTCCTAGTAGTTATTCATGTAAATGCATGTTGTATTTCATCTCATTTTTTTCTGAATCTCTTCATATAATTATGTGAGTTTATTGTTATTACTCACATGGTATATAATATACATTCCTAATTTTGACCTATCTCTGCACTCTTGGAATAAATTTATTCTGATCCTAATGGATAATCTTTTAAATATGTTGTTGTAGGCTTTCCCCAAATATTTGTTTAATATTTGCAGCAATAAGCATTAGGGATATTTGTATTTTTCTCCTGATTTGACTCTTCCCAGCTTAGGTTTTAGAATCATATTTGTTTTGTAAAAAGAATTTTCTAGGATATTTTTTACATTTTTTTCCAAATGACATTGGAATTAATTATTCTTTGAATGTTTGATAGAATTCACTTTTAAATCCATATGAGCTTCTTTTTGTTCCCTTTGGGGGTTCATTTATGGTGTATTCAGTTTCTTCTTCTGAAATCAGGTTATCAAAATCCTCTATTTCGTGTTCCATTAATCCTGATATTTTATAATTTTGTAAGTATTCAACTGTTTCTAAGTTATCAGTTTTGAGGGTATGTAATTGGACAAAACAATTTTTAACAAATTCTTTTATTAATTCTTCATCTATTTAATTTCTGCTTTTTAATTTTTTATATTGGTAATTTGGTTTTTCATTCTTTGTGGGAATGAAATTAGCTAATGGTTTGTCTATTTTAATAGTTCTTACCCCCAAAATGCTGTTTCTATCAGATCATTTGCTGCCTCTTAAGATGGAGCAATTTATATGAGAAATTACATGGCATAGTAAATATACAGTTGGTCTTGAGGTCATAAAGTATTGGGTTCAATTTCTACTTCTGATATATAATGGCTAGACCCAGATTAAGTCATCCAAACTTTCTATACCTCTAGAAATGATCTAATTTTGGAATTCTTAACCTTTTTCTGACATAGATCCTTTGGGCATTATAGAAGCCTTTGGACCTCTTATCAGAATAAATTTTAAATGAATAAAGCAAAATATAAAGGAATGCAAAGAAGACCAATTATATTGAAGTGTAATTATCAAAATATTTAAAAAACCAAATTCACAGATTCCAGATTAAGAACTCTTGCTCTACATGATCTTAGAAAAATGTAGATAGACTTGCATGAAATAATGAAGAGTGAAATGAGCAAAACCAAGAAAACGTTGCATACATTAACAGCAGTATTGTTTTAAGAACAGCTTTGAGTGAATAAGTCATTTTGACTATTATAAATAACCAAATTAACTACAAAGGACATAAGAAGAAAGATGATACTCGTATCCAGAGAAAAAACTGATAAATACAAGTATGTATAGGATGATTTTACATACACACACATATTTGTGGCTAATGATAGTCATCTCTAGTGTAGGGGGAGGAAAGAAAAAAATTTACATGGTAACTTTATTATATAGTTAAAAAGAATAGCAAGTTGTACGTAATAGATTTGCAGTTTCATGTGCAATCATCTTTTTTTATTATAGTGTGTCATAAAAATGCTTGTTTTATTCCATAAATTAAAAAGAAAATAAATAATTTTTTTTAAAGTTATATACAGTCTAGGTGGAAGGCAGCCTTACACCAGACATTATTAGCAAATGAGGTAGCGTGGGGGTACCAAGAAAGGCCTTCTACCAAAAGGTAGTGCTTACCATGAATCTTGACAAAATCCAGGGATTCAACGAGGCAGAGATGAGGAGGAAGGATATAGAGATGGAGCTTTGTGTAGAAGGAACACCAAATACACCAGTTTGACTGGTTTGTAGAGGTCATGGAGGGGAGCAAAGTGTAAAGAGCCTGGAAAGATGGGATAAGAAGGTGTCAGAATGGCAAGAGCATTAAATGCCAAACAGAGTTGGTTATATTTAACCTTAGAGGGAACAGGGAGCCACTGGAATGTATTGAACAGTAGGGTAACATTGTTAGACTTTAGTAAAATTCTTCTGGCAGCTATGTGGAGTATGGATTCAAGTGGGGAGAGATTTGAGGCAGGAACTCTAATTAAAAGTTTATTGCAGTAGTTCAGGCAAGAAATGATGAGGACCTAAACAACAGTTGTGGTTGTGTGAGTGGAGAGAAGGGAACATATGTGAGACATGATATGGAGAAAAGAAAATGATAAAATTTGGCAACTTGTTGGGTATGTGGGCAGAGTAAGAAGTAGAGGATACCATTGAAGTTGTTGACCTAGGTCACTGGAAAAATAGCAATATGGCAAAACTGGAAGAATGGAAGGTTGGAGGTAGGGAGGAAAATAATAAGTTCTGTTTTGGACATGTTCAATTTCAGATGTCTGGAGGATTTCTAGTTCAAAATCTCTAATAGGCAGTTAGTGAAGCAAGACTAAAGCTCTCATTTGCAGAATAGGTACCAATTCTGCATTGGTAATGGGGGTCTTCACTGGCAATTCCCTATAATAATGAAACATCAGATCTATCTTTAAAAGGTATTATGTATACTTATATACAGCCATATGATATGATTTCTTTTTACTGTGATGATCATCGTTATTACTACTCTTATCTCCTTTGTGAAGCTTGTGAAAAAGCTGCAACCTCAATTCAACCTAGGAAATTAAGGAACCAAGAACCGATATTAACTTAAAGTTAAGCACTTAGCATAGTGCCTGGGACACTGTAGGTGCTTAATAAATGTGTATTGACTGACTAAGTTACTTAAAGGTGTAATAGAACCCCAGGCAAACCATGAGATTCAAAGATCAAAGTATATTTTGCCTGAGGTAGAAATTCAAGGAAGTGAGAGATTTCTCTGCAGAAATTTCTATGACACAGGAAAGAAGATAGCTCATCTTCTAGCATCACTCTTGAAGAATACAGGATTGAATTTTCCCCTACAGGAAGGCACACAGGCATTCTCATGGGTGGGTACATACTCACATGTACACACCCTCATGTGTATATACACACATGCACAGTTTCTTCATCTATAATATGGGGATAAAAATAACACCTACCTCCTAGGGTTTTTGTGAGGATCAAATGAGATAATGTTTGTAAAGCACTTAGCATAGTTCCTGGCACATAGCAGGTGCTTAATAAAATGCTTTTTGAGTTCCCTCTTCCCACATCAGCTGTCTGCTGCACCCCCCCTCTACACACACATGCCAAGCTTCCTGTGCATATCATTCCTTTGCACAGTCTGCTTTCCAAGTCTATAATGTTATTCCTCCTCACTGTTTCAACAATCCAGCTAGCAGCTTCTGTGGGGGTGAAAGACCAACACAACACCAACAACCAGCACCCAGAAAGCTGCCAACACACTGCAAAAGCATAGGTTCTTTTGATCTGCTTTAGTAAGGAAAGCAACGTTAAGGGGTTGAAAGCTTACTTTAATTCAGCATACAAATATCATTCACTTAGTCCAGGGAAAAAGACCAGCACCCTGAACTTCAGAGCAAAATACAAACAAAGTACAAACATGGAGAGACAGACCTCATCTGATTCAAATCCCAATTCATAGTTACCAGAGTTTAACAAAGTCCCAAAAACCTGGTTACAAGCTGGAGGGCCCTTAGCTACAGCTGCCCGGAGTCTCCACATCAGCATACCAGCACGAGTGACAGCCCTAAACAAATTACAAACATTGACAGACAGACCAAATACAGATTCTTAGTTACCAACATCTAGGTTCAGCCCGGAAGCTTATAACATGGGCTGGCCCAGAGTCACTCACACCACCACTGCTGCTGATAAGAGCTCCAAAGAAGAGAAAGCCAACCTCTGGTTTTATATCTTTTTCAGGGTCAGGGGTGAGTCACCCATGTGACCTAAAATCATCACAAAGAGGCAACTTAAACCCATGTGTTCTAAGAGCATTTGATATCCTAAACCTCTCACTCAAACTCATGTGTAAACTAGGCCATCCCTTAGTTAGCCCCACCTGGGGCCCCACCTTGATTACCAAGTCACTCCCACATAGGTTTAGCACCTAATTGGGGTTTGGGCCTTGGGCTTAGCATGTAGTAAGACTCAAATACAATTAATTAATCATTTTAAAACAGTAAGAAAGTCCCAACGCAATCGATATTACACTTACTCCTACCTCTTGGAATCCCTAGCCTCCTCCAAGGTTCGGTTCTGATACTCTTCCTACAGGATGCCTTTCCTTATCATCCTAATTATTACCCCATCATTTACTTTGTATATATCTTGTATTGACTTCTCTGATTGCAAGATTCTTGAAAGCAGGAACTGTCTCATTATTTTTTACCTTCATAGCCCTAGCATCCAGCATTATATCTGATGCATAAAAGGCACATCATAAAAACTTCTTGAATTGTTAAAGAAAGCAAAGGCTCTGAGTGCCAGAAAGATAAATTAAGGTATTCCTTTAGTTATGTCAAACAGTTTAGAGCAAAATATCCTAGAAAACTATTTATTATTATTTACAATTTAAAAAGTGGGTTTCAGATTACAGCAACTTATCGTGAGAATAATACACTATGACCAAGTAGGATTTATTCCAAGAATGCAAGCCTGGTTCAATATTATGAAAACTATCAGCATAATTGATCATATCAACATCAAAACCAGCAGAAACCATAAGATTATCTCAATAGATGCAGAAAAAGCTTTTGACAAAATACACCACCTACTCCTATTAAAAACACTAAAAAGCATAGGAATAAATGGAGTCTTCCTTAAAATGATAAGTAGCATCTACCTAAAACCACCAGCAAGCATTATATGTAATGGGGCTAAGCTAGATGCATTTTCAATAAGATTGGGGCAGGGTAGGGGTGAAACAAGGATGTCCATTATCTCCCCAATTATTCAATTTGGTACTAGAAATCTTAGCTTTGGCAAAATGAGAAGAAAAAGAAATTGAAGGAATTAGAATATGCAAAGAAGAAACTAAGTTATCACTCTTTGCAGATGATATTATGATTTACTTAGAGAATCCTATAGAATCAAGTAAAAAACTACTTGAAATAATAAATAACTTTAGCAAGTTTGCAGGATATAAAATAAACTCACATAAATCCTTGGCATTCCTATATATTACTAAAAGTCAAACAGCAAGAGATAGAGACATTCCATTTAAAGTTACCGTAGACACTATAAAATATTGGGGAGTCTATCTGCCAAGACAAACTCAGGTCCTATACGAACACAATTATAAAACACTTTTCACACAAATAAAGTCAGATCTAAATAAATGGAAAAACATCAGTTGCTGAGTAGGCTGAGCTAATATAAGAAAAATGACAATTTTACCTAAATTAATTTACTTATTCTGTGCTATACAAATTAAACTACCAAAAAAATTATTTTACAGAGCTAGAAAAAATAATAACAAAATTCATCTCAAAGAAGAAAAGGTCCAGAATATCAAGGGAATTATTGAAAAGAAATGCTAGGCAAAGTGGCCTAGCCATACCAGATATTAAACTATATTATAAAGCAGTAGTCATCAAAACCACTTAGTACTGGCTAAGAAATAGAATGGTGGATCAGTGGAATAGATTAGGTACACAAGATGTAGTAGTCAATGACTATAGTAATCTACTCTTTGATAAACCCAAAGAGTCTAGCTTCTGGGTAAATAATTCACTATTTCACAAAAACTGCTGGGAAAACTGGAAAAAAACTGGGCATAGACCAATATCTTATATCGTATACCAAAATAAAATCAAAATGGGTTCATGATTTAGATGTAAAGGCTGATACTATAAGCAATTTGGGAGAGCAAGGAATAGTTTATCTGCCAGATCTATGGAGGGAAGAATTTATGACCAAACAAGAGATAGAGAGCATTGCAAAATGCAAAATGGATAATTTCGATTATGGTAAATTGAAAAGTTTATGTACAAACAAAGCCAATGCAACCAAGGTTAGGAAAGAAGCAGAAAATTGGGAAATAATTTTTATAACCAGCATCTCTAATAAAAGCCTCATCTCTATTAATACATAGAGAACTGAGCCAAATTTATAGGAATACAAGTCATTCCCCAAGTGATAAATGGTCAAAGGATATGAACAGGCAGTTTTTGAGGAAGAAATTAAAGATATCCATAGTCATATGAAAAAATGCTCTAGATCACCATTGATTAGAGAAATGAAAATCAAAACAACTGTGAGGTACCACATCACACATATTAGATTAGGTAACATTACAAAATAGGAAAGTGATAAATGCTGGAGAAGTTGTGGGAAAACAGGAACACTGTTACATTGTCGGTGGAGTTGTGAACTGATCCAGCCATTCTGGAGAGCAATTTGGAACTATGCCCAAAGGGCTTTAAAAATGTGCATATCCTTTGAGCCAGCAATACCACTTCTAGGACTGTATCCTAAAGTGATCACACAAGCAGCTCTTTTTGTGGTGGCAAAGAATTGGAAATCAAGGAGATGCCCATCAAGTGGGGAATGGCTAAACAAGTTGGGGTATATCAATGTAATGCAATACTATTGTGCTATAAGATATGAGGAGCAGATGGACTTCATATCCTGGAGACTTATGTGATCTGATGCTGAGTGAGGGAGCAGAACCAGGAGAACATTATACATGATCACAGACATGGTGTCTGTGATGACTTGGCTCTTCTCAGCAATACGAGGTTCAAAGATGGCTCCAAAAGGCTCATGATGGAAAAAGGTATCCATATTCAGAGGAAGAATTATGGAATCCGAATGAAGATTGAGGAAATGTATTTGCTATCTCTTTTTTTTCCTTCTTTTTTGGATTTAATTCTTTTTTCTCATGATCCCTTCCATTGGTTATAATTCTTTTTAACAACTTAACTATTGTGTAAATAAGTTTAATGTGAAAGTATATGTAGAATAGTTTGAGGGGAAGTGGAGAAGAGGAAGGGGGAGAAAATTTCGAACTCAAAAACTTATGGAACTGAGTGTTGTAAACCAAAAATAAAAAAGTGATTTCACATACATTTCAGTAGATCCTCACAATGAATCTGATGCTGTAATTCACACAAGAGTTATTATCACCATTTTACAGGTGAAGAGACTGAGGTTCAAAGTTAAAGTGACTTGATTAAGTTCACAAAGCAAATAAAGTAGCAGAGACAGTGTTGTTTGTTATTTAGTCAATTAGTTGTGTCCATCTCTTTGTGACCCCATTTGGGATTTTCTTGGCAAAGATATTGAAGAGGTTTGCCATTTCCTTCTTCGGCTCATTTTACAGATGAAGAAACTAAGGGAAACAGGTTAAGTGACTTGCCCAGGGTTACACAGTCAATAAGTGTCTGAAACTGGATTTTAACTTAGGTCCTCCTGACTCCAGGGCTGACATTCTATTTACCGTACCACCTAGCCTACTACAATTCAAATCTTTGTGACTCTAAGTCCTGTGCTCTTTCAACTACAATGCATGCCATCTCTGAATGAAGGCAGAAAAGTCATATAGCCACTTTGAGATAAGTAATCTAAAAGTTTTAATGATGAGCAATCAGAAGAATGGGGAGAAAAACAGCAAGGAAGAGCTTTTGACACCAAGCTAAAGTTCAGATCTGATAAAGATATGCTATAGGTTAATGAGAAAGATATAGAATTTTATACTAAACTTTTTTAAACTTAAAAATGCCCTAAAATATAATCATACAAATAAATGTTTGACCAAATTTTAAATTTAGCGATTTATCAAGGAATTACGTATAACAACAATAGATGCAAGAAATAAAGCACTGGTTTTGGAGTCAGGGCCAGGTTCAAATCCTGATTCAAAAATTTACTTGCTGTGTGGCCCTGGGCAGGTCATTTATTCTGTCTGCCTCAGTTTCCTCATCTATAAAATGGAGCTAACAATGTAATCACAGTTGTTCTGAGTATAAAATAAGATAACATTTGTAAAGTGCTTTGTAACCTTCATATTGCTATGAAAATGCTGGCTATACTTTAGCAGTAAGAGAAGAAAAAGAAATTGAAAGAATTAGAATAGGCAATGAAGAAACAAAGCTATCACTCTTTGAAGATGATATGATTGTATACTTAGAGAAACTTGGAAAATCAACTAAAAAACTACTTGAAATAACAAATAACTTTAGCAAAAGTTGCAAGATACAAAATAAATCCACACAAATCATTGGCATTTCTATATATTACTAACAAAGCCCAACAGCAAGAGATAGAAAGAGAAATTCCATTTAAAGTTACTATACATAGACATTATAAAATAATTGGGAGTCTACCTACCAAGACAAACCCAGGAACTATATGAACACAACTACAAAACACTTTTCACACAAATAAAGTCAGATTTAAACAATTGGAAAAACATCAGTTGCTCATAGGTAGGCTTAGCTAATATAAGTAAAATGACAATTCTACCTAAATTAATTAACATATTTAGTGCCATACCAAACTACCAAAAAATAATTTATAGAGCTAGAAAAAATAATAACAAAATTCATCTCAAAGAAGAAAAGGTGCAGAATATCAAGGAAATTAATGAAAAGAAATGCTAGGTAAGGTGGCCTAGCCATGCCAGATCTAAAATTGTATTATGAAGCAACAATCATCAAAACAACTTGGTACTGGCTAAGAAATATAGTGGTTGATCAGTGAAATAGGTTAGCTATACAAGACACAAAAGTCAATGACCATAGTAATCTACTTTTTGATAAATCCAAAGACTCTAGTTTCTAGGATAAGGAGTCACTATTTAACAAAAACTGCAGGAAAACTAGAAAATAGTATGGCAGAAATTAGGTGTAGATCAACATCTCACACTCTATACCAAGATAAAGTCAAAATGGGCACATGATTTAGATACAAAGGCTGATACAATAAACAAATTAGGAGAGCAAGGAATAGTTTATCTTCCAGATCTATGGAGAAGGGAAGAATTTATGACCAAACAAGAGATAGAGAACATTATGAAATACTAAATGGATAATTTTTATTACATTAAATTAAAAAGTTTTTGCACAAAGCCAATGCGACCAAGATTAGAAGGGAATCTGAAATCTGAGAAATAATTTTTATAGTCAGTGTCTCTGATAAAGGCTTCATTTCCAAAATATATAGAGAACTAAGTCAAATCTATAAGAATACAAGTCATTCACCAACTGACAAATGGTCAAAGGATATGAATAGGCAGTTTTCAGGGGAAGAAATCGAAGATATCTACAATCATATAAAAAAATGCTCTAAATCACTATTGATTAGAGAAATGCAAATCAAAACAACTCTTAGCTACCATATCTCTCCTGTCAGATTGGCTAACATGACAAAACAGGAAAATGATAAATGTTGAAGATGTAGGAAAATTGAGGCACTAATTCATTTTTGGTGGAGTCGTGAACTGATCCAGCCATTCTGGAGAGCAATTTGGAACCATGCCCAATGGGGTATAAAATATGCATACCCTTTGACCCAGCAATGCCACTTTTAGGGCTGTATCCCAGAGATCACACAAGTGGAAAAGGGACCCCTATGTCCAAAAATATTTATAGCAGCTTTTTCTGTGGTGGCAAAGAATTGGAAATCAAAGGGATGCCCATCAATTGGGGAACAGCTAAACAAATTGTGCAATATAATTGTAATGCAATACTATTGTGCTATAAGAAATGAGGAGCTGATAGACTCCATAAGAACCTGAGAAACTTATACGATCTGATGATGAGTGAAGGGAGCAGAACCAAGAGAACATTATACACAACCACAGATGCATTGCTTCTGTGATGATTAATTTTGATAGACCTGGCTGTACTCAACAATGCAAGATACTAAGACAGCTGTAAAAGACTCATGATGGAAAAAGCCATCCACATCCAGAGAAAGAATTATGGAGTCTGAATGCAGATTGAAGCATACTATTTGCTCCCTCTTTTATTTTATTTTATTTTTGGTTTTGTTTCTTCTTTCTAGTGATTCATTTCATTGGTTATAACTCTTCTTTACAACTTGATTATTGGGAAAATAAGTTTAATGTAAAGGTATATTTAGAACCTATATCAGATCACATGCCTTCTTGGCAGGGAGGAGGGTGAAGTAGATGGGGGGATAAAATTTGAAACTCAAAAATTTATGGAACTGAGTATTGTAAACTAAAAATAAAATAAACAATATATATAAAAACAAACCAAAACAGAAATAAAAAAGAATACAAGTCATTCACCAATTGGTAAATAGTCAAAATATATGAATAGGCAGTTTTCAGAGGAAGAAATTGAAGATATCTATAGTCATATGAAAAAATGCTCTAAATTGCTATTGATTAGAGAAACGCAATCAGAACAACTCTGAGGTACCACATCACACCTCGTCAGATTGGCTAACGTGACAAAACAGGAAAATGATAAATGTTGGAGAAGATATGGGAAAATTGGAACACCAATTCATTGTTTGTGGAGCTGTGAACTGTTCCAACCATTCTGGAGAGCAATTTAGAACTATGCACAAAGAGCTATAAAACTGTGCACACCCTTTGACCCAGAAATACCACTAGTAGGCCTCTAACTCAAAGAGATCATAGAAATGGGCAAAGGACCCACAGGTAGAAAAATATTTATAGTAACTCTTTTTGTGGTGGCTAAGAATTGGAAATTGAGGGGATGCCCATCAATTGGGGAGGAGTTGAACAAATTGTGGTATATGAATGTAATGGAATACTATTGTTCTATAAGAAATAATGAGCAGGTGGATTTCAGGAAAACCTGGAAAGACTCGCACAAACTAAAGCTGAGTGAAATGAGCAGAAATTGGGCCTGGGGCCAGACCGTGCTCCTCTCTTACCCAGATCTGACAGATCTTTTCTACTGACCCACCGACAGCTGCCAGTGATTCAGTCCCTTGAGGCCTGCTCCAGATTCGTTGGGCCCTGGTTTGTGCTGTACTGTGTTCCTCTTCCAGTCTGGTGCAATAGACCTTTCCTGTCAACCTTCCAGGTTGTCTTGGGTTGGAAATTTGTTTTACTCTGACATTTTGTGGGTTCTGCTGCTCCATAATTTGTTTAGAGTTATTTTTTACAGATATTTGGAGGGGTTTGGGGGAGAGCTCAAGCTTTTACTCCACCATATTGGCTCCCACTTTTCATCTTTTATGTGTTAAAAATACAATCAATTTAATTTTTGTTATTTTATTCAGTGATAGTCATGTCTAGAGCCTTCAAACTTTTTTTTCTTGAAGAAAGTTTTCTTGACATAGTGGTTTCTTTTTTTAAAAAAAAATTTAAATTAAATTAATTTATTGTTATACTTTAAATTCTAAACTGTCTCTCTCCCTACCTCCCCACCCTACACTAGAGAAGGCCATTATTTGATACATATACATATATGTGTAAAAACCATACTATTCACACTTCTGTTTTTCAGTTTTTTCTCTGGAGGTGGATAGCAACCATAGGTCCTTTGTAGCAGATCTGAATATTTATAATACTCAGAATAGTTTAGTTGTTTATAGTTATTCTTCAAACAATATTGTTCCCTTCTGGTTTCTTACTCTTAAAGTGTGTTTAACAACATTTTTCACTATATTTCTTTGTGTCCATTTTGTATTGAAGTTGTTGACTTCTTAAGTATATATCGATTTAATTTAGAGAATCTCTTCATTTAGAATTCATTTAGAATTTCTCTTTATTTTCCCTCATCTGTTACAACAGATATTGACACATAGTCTGCAATTTTTTGTTGTGGTCTTTTTAGAAATGCTAATCAAAAGTACTACAAGATGTCCAGATATCCCATAAAATGATGTTTCTTATTCTCTTTTGACTCACAATCAAACAAATTCTGCCAGCTCTATTGCCTCTCTGAGGAGAGTCTATGACCATTCTGCCATTCAGCTGTAACTCCCTAATATCTTCAGCCTTCATTTATAGAAAGAATATCAAGATTGAGACATATGTCTCAGTT
This sequence comes from Phalanger gymnotis, assembly GCA_028646595.1. NCBI lineage: Eukaryota > Metazoa > Chordata > Mammalia > Diprotodontia > Phalangeridae > Phalanger > Phalanger gymnotis. Next base: position 439,153,978 of record CM053622.1, read on the forward strand.
TATCCACTAGTATGTCCATTCATTGGTCATTTGACAAGAATCTCACATTTAGAGTATGAACAACTATAAATGCTTATGACAATATAAAATCTGTATGATTATTAACATCCTCTGCCATTGCTGCAGAAGTAGAAGAGGGTCCCCCCCCCACAGGACTGAGGTACATTTAATCCTTTTTTCTCTTTCGTGGATTACCACAGCCAAAGAATTTGTCACTACATGGCCAGCCTATTCTCTATGAGTATCTCTGAGCTAAACTAGAAAGCAGAGGTGGGTTAGCTTAGTGTGGAAGAAACTCCTGGAGCTTCTGTTCCATTGTTGTACCCTTTAAGAACTCAAGTTCCCCCTCCATTCATGGTGAAGCAGGATTTTGTGGAAGAATGGCCCTTTGACTGCATCCAAGTTTTACAGAACAAATCCTATTATTAAGGGGATTTGTTCTTTGAAGTTTGGATTCAATCAAGGGACTGCACTTGAGGACCTAGAGAGCTACATGTGGCCTTGAGGCTGCAGGTTCCCCACCCCTACTCTGGACTAAGAGTGGATAGACCTAGGTTCACCTCCAACTCTAACATAATAATTTTTTAATCATAATCAAGTTACTTAGCTTGTTAACCTACTTTGCTCATGAGGAACATAGAAGTAATATCTATAATACCAATTTCACATGGCTGTTGTGAGGAAAAGCTTTTATTTTTGTACATTTGTAAAGTTTTCTGTAAATGTGATTTAGTATAATACAAATTAATGCAGTCCTGAGACCTAAAGAAATTGGGCTGCATTTGAAAGAAATAAAGCTGTTTGCAAATCGGAGTTTTCATCAGAAAGGAAAATTAACCAATCATTTCTTTAGAATATTGAATTTTTCACTGTTATACTAATTCACAACAATATAGTCCTTTATGGTTTCTAAAGCACTTTCCTTAAAACAATGCTGTGACCTAAGTAGTAAAGAGATTCCATCCTCCCTTACTGAAATGTAAGCTTTGGGGGCAAAAATTTTGTCATTTATATTTCTGAATCTCCAACTGTGCCTAACAATAACTTGGTCTTTTTTATTTTTTTTTACCAGACCTGTGATTGCATTGGTACAGGGAAATCCTTGAGGAGGAAATTCCCTCTACCAATTCTGGTTAGCATCTCTGCAATTCTGCAATTTATAGTCTTAGAAAGCTACCTAGAATGCTGAGAGATTAAATGATTCCTTCTGGTTTATAGAGCCAGTAGTTGTGAGTCTTCTTAGATCCAAGGCCTGCTCTCTCTCCATTAGGTGATGAGGCCTTTCATACCTAAATAATATACCCTCATTGTATACACATGGAAACTGAGGCCCAGAGATTTGTTTATGTATGATTTTCCAGCTAGTAAACAGGTCTCATGCTCTTCCTGTGCTTTGCGCGTGTGTGGGAAGGGCTGTATGACTTATCTACAAGTCTCCTCTAGCTCTGCATGGCTGTAAGAATGTCCTCTGGTCTGAGCTGTCACATCATTTTGTCATTGTATCCCCACAATGCCAGTAATATAAAAATTTAGAAGCCATGAAACCCACTGAAATAATTCTTGGGTTTTAACTGTTGGTTTCTACTGAATTCCATTTTTTTCTGCCTCCCTTCCATTTTTAATAAGGATCAGCTTGGGCCAAGGCAGAGAGAGTCAGGGCAGCTAGGTGGTGCAGTGGATAGAGCATTGGGCCTGGAGTCAGGAAGACTTGAGTTCAGATCTGGCCTTACACACTACCTGTGTAACCCTGGGCAAGTCATTTAGCCCTGTTTGCCTCAGTTTCCTCATCTATAAAATAAGTTGGGAAAGGAAATGCAAACCACTCCAGTATCCTTGCCAAGGAAACCCCAAATGGGATCATAAATCGTTGGACATCACTGAAATGACTGACAGTGTGTTGTAATGTACTGAGAGCCTGATTCAGTCTTGACTTTAATGGAATATGTGACCCTGGGCATGCCCCTTAAACTTTCCATTCCCCTAGGCAACTCTTTAGAACTCTAAATTATATATTTCCCTGATAAACCATAAGTCATTGAAAATGAAAATAAATCACTTATAAATGACATATAAGTCACTGATTTCCCTGAGTACAGGAAGTTTCTTCCCCACATCGAGAAAATCATAGGCCTGGTAAAAAACAAAAATAAAAACAAAAACTATCCAAGGTACTGTTAGGCACGCTTGGATATTCAAAAATGAAAATGGCAAAGTTCTTTCTCTCCAGGTAATTTTAGTTCATTAGGGGAGATTCGACAAGTACACAGATGAATAAAGACTGGTGTCCTAGGTCACTTTCTTTTGATCTTCTAAGATGCAGGACTTTTAAATTCTATTTCCACTACCAATGATTACTAATGATTTAAATGCATCTAAAGTGTTTTGGAAGAAATCAGAAGAAAGTTCATCTGAAGATTAAAATAGAAACCAGGAAGCAGAGACTAATGATTCTCTTATTTTAATTTCTAAGCCACAATTATGCATTGTGTCTCTTTTTAAAAACTCAATTTTATTTTATTTTTGGTTCATACTTCTCTTCCTCCCTTTCCTACATACCAACCCACTGGGAAGGTAAGAAAAACAAAGTCCCTTACAAATAGGTATAGTCATGCAAAACAAATTCCAGCATTAGTCATACCTAAACTATAAAGAAAAAGAGAAGAAAATATGCTTCAGTTTGCACTCTAAGTACATCAGCTCTCTATCTGGAGGTGGAGAGTATGTTTCATCCTTTGGAATTGTGGTTGGTCATTGTGTTAATCAGAGTTACTAAGTCTTTCAGAGTTGATTATCTTTACAATATGGCTGTTACTGTACAAATTGTTCTCCTGGTTCTATCACTTCACTTTGCATCAATTCATGCAAGACTTTTCAGATTTTTCTAAAACCATCCCTTTCACCATTTCTTCCAGTACAATCGTATTCTATCGCATACATATACCATAACTTGTTCAGCCACATTGATGACTATCCCTGGGGTTTCTAGTTCTTTGCCACCACAAAAAAAAAGCTTCTATAAATGTTTTTATACACATGGCTCCCTTTCTCTCTTTCTTTGATAACTATGGAAGAAGAAAAGGTGAGATAAAGGCAAAAAGGAAATGTAGACAAAGTACTGAGAAACTTGAGAAGGAACAGATCATTTTCCCCTTGGAAATATTACTTTAAAACATTTTAGATTTAGGCTGATCAGAACCTCTGCCCCAGAGGAGGGGGTCAGGAGAACATGAATCAAGAAAGAATGATTAATCAATCTCCATAAGTGCAGCCTCTGACTCCAAAGGAAGACTACCAATCCCATGTGTTTAGCCTTATTCAGATCACTGTTTATGACTGATGCATTTAAAGGTACATGTACATGTAAAAGTACATGTCTACCCTAAGCTTAGTGTGTTTGCAAAAGGCTCCAGCTTCTGGTGACCACATTAGTAAAAACCATAAAGCCTCTGACTTTGATGGACCAGTTGGGTTTGGATTATATTGGACTAGATAGCATTGTCCTTTTACAATTGGTTCCATATGCATCTTTTGTGTCCTTGGGCCTTACAAATTTGGGTACCCAGCAAGTGCCAGTTTTACACTTTTGTACTTGTGGTTTAGAAATCATTTTCTATGCCTTTTATATCAATTTACTGTGAGATTTTATCTGTGTTCTTTGAAATCCTAAACCTGACACAAATTCATCAGTACTCCATTTGGCAAAGAAGGAAAATGAGGACTGGGGATTTGCAATGACTTGGCACAAAGATGGTAATGGGCAAAAGGAAGGTGATCTCAGATGGACAGAGACTAGGTATGGGGAGCGGGAAGCGAGCAGGTAGGAGGAAGAGATCAGGAACGGTTTCTTGGAGAAGATGAGATTTGAGCTGAGTCTTTTCTCTATCTTCCTGATAGAGAAGCCAGGAGTCAGGGCGTCAGGAGAGAGAGTACTCTAGGCATAGGAGACAGCTAATGAAAAGGACTGGAGTCAACAGACGGTGTGTGGTGTACAAGGAGTTTCAAGAAGGCCAGTGTCTCTGGATCATAGAATGTATGGGAGGGATAAAGTCATAAGAAGACTAGAAATGTGGGAAGAGGCCATGTTGTGAAGGGCTTTAAAAACCAGACAGAGGGTTTTATTTTACTCTAGTGGTAAAAGAGAATCACTAGAACTTGGCAGAAATCATGCAACCAAAGTCCTCTAACAGAGAGATTTGCTGTTTCCAAAGGCTTATGTAGTCATTTTCAGTTGTGTCCGACTTTTGTGGCCCCATTTGGGGTTTTCTTGGCAAAGATACTGGTTTGCCCTTTCCTTTTCCAGCTCATTTTGCAGATAAAGGAAACTGAGGTAAACAGGGCTAAGTGACTTGCCCAGAGTCACACAGCTAGCGTCTGAGGTTGGATTTGAACTTGGGTCCTCCTAACTCTAGGGCTAGCACTCTATCCACTGAATCACCTAGCTGCCCCATTGTATAATCTATAGCATCATAGATTTAGAATTAGAAGGAACCTTGAGTATCATAGATTTAAAGCTAGAAGAGACCTTCAAGGCTAATGAGTCTGGTCTTCTCATTTTATAGTTTAAGAAACTGAGGCCCAGAGAGGCTAACTGACTTCTGGGCCCTAGCAGGGAAGAGGATTTGAAACCACCTTTCTCCAACTCTGAGTCTATCACCTACCTCATCCATTATATCAAAGCTGCTTCAACAGTCAATTAAACAGTGCTTGGGAATCACAGCTCCCAGGTATCAGAAGGATACCTTCCTTTAAACCCTTTCCCTTAAAAAAAGAGCATAAAATATAATCCTAAACTGAGAAATCTGCCAAGATTTAGTTTCTGAGGCCTCTTTTTTTCTTTTCAAAAAGCCTCATTCACACATTTTTAATCTGGTAACAGCAGATGTAATAGGAGTGTCAGCAGAGGCCACCCAACTGTTTCAGCATTGGAATTCCTGTGCTGCATTTCAAAGGGTATATAAAAGGAAGAACATTGCAGGACTTTCAGACTTTCACCGGGAGGTATGAGGTGACTGGCCTAGAGAGACAGCTTTGAGAAACGTATTTGGATTTGGGGTTTTTTAAGAGCATCTAGTTAACTATTTGTAACAATAATGGAAATCTTGTTGAATCAAATATGTTCCCACAGTCAGACACCAGATACAAAGCTTGGACCCCCAAAGAAGAATGGTTAAGTTTGAAACCACACTTACTGCTGAGTCGTCCCTGAATATTTTTAGAATCATTTTTCAGACGAGCCATATATGAAAGCTGCTGACCCAGAAAATGATTCCAGAAATAGTCAAAGCATGGCAGGGTGATAAACCCACAAAACCAGATAGGCTTTCAAGCCTGATAGCACCTAGCACAATCTAGAACACCTAGGGTGACTCTATGTATGTTGTTTTATTTTTGCTTTAAAAATTTTGCTTTTCCTGGCCTCATCTTTGTCATCAGTAAAATGGGCTGACATATTCTTCAATCTTGTAAATGATATATTATTAAATAATAATAAATATAGTTAATATTTATATATCATTCACTGTGTGCCAAGCACTGTGATAAGTGCTTTATAATTATTATCTCATCTGATCCTCACAACAACCCTAAAAAGTAGGTGCCATTATTATCACTATTTTGCAGATGAGGAAACTGAGACAAATAGGGGTTAAGTGATTTCTAGCAAGTGTCTGAGCCTGAATTTGAGCACAGGTCTTCCTAACTGTAGGCCCAGTGCTTTAACCTTTGTGTCACCTAGCTGCTTACATGTTATTAAAGGATTCCTCACCTGAAAATTGTTAACTAGATGGTAAATATTTTCACCCAAAACAACTTGTAAGATGTCCAAAGACACACAAGTAGGTGGTTATAAAGCTAGGACTACAGTTTAATGGGAAAAAAAATGGTTTCTTAAATAAGTGTTTCCATGTTCATTCAAACTTTCAAAGCATTGTCTTTTGCCTTTTGGTGAATGTACAGTTGTTTCTAAGTGGAGTGGGAGCGGAAAGTAAGGCTGGGAAGAAGCCCTTTCTGCTTCTTTGTTTTAAAATTAATTAATTTATTTTTATTTTTCAACATTCACTTCCATAAGCTTTAAATTTTCTCTGCCTCCCTCCCCTCCACCTTCCCCAAAACAGTGTGCAATCTGACATAGGCTATACATATGCATTCTTATTAAACGTATTTTCACATTAGTTATGTTGTTTAAAAGAATTGGAACAAATGGGAGGAATCATGAAAAAGAAAAAACAAAACCAATTTTTAAAAAGAGAGCAAATAGAATGCTTCGATCTGCATTCACACTCCATATTTCTTTCTCTGGATGTGGATGGCATTTTCCATCATGATTCTTTTGCTGTTATCTTAGGTCCTTACACTGCTGAGAAGAGCCAATTCTATCAACGTCACTCATTGCATAATGAGGCTGTTAACTGTGGACAATATTCTCCTGGTTCTGCTCACTTCACTCAGCATCAGTTCATCTTTCCATGTTTTCTGAGGTCTGCCTGTTCACCATTTCTTATAGCGCAATAGTATTACGTTACATTCATATACCACAACTTGTTCAGCCATTCTGCAATTGTTGGGCATCCCCTCAATCTCCGACTCTTGGCCACCGCAAAAAGAGCTGCTATAAATATTTTTGTACATCCTTATGACCTCTTTGGTCTACAGATCTAAAAGTGGTATTGCTGTATCAAAGGGTATATGCACATTTTTATAGCCGTTTGGGCATAGTTCCAAATTACTCTCCTAAATGGTTGGATCAGTTCACAACTCCACCAACAATGAATTAGTGCTCTAATTTTCCTACATCTTTTCTAGCATTTATAATTTTCCCATTTTGTCATGCTAGCCAATCTGACAGGTGTTATGTAGTACTTTAGTTGTTTTGATTTGCATTTCTCTAATCAATAGCGATTTGGACCATTTTTTATATGACTATAGATATCTTTAATTTCTTCCTCTGAAAGCTGCCTGTTCATATCTTTTGACCATTGGGGAATGATTTATATTCTTATGAATTTTACTCAGTTCTCTATATGTTTTAGAAATGACACCTTTATCAGAGACACTAGTTGTGAAAATTCTTTCCCAATTTTCTGCTTCCCTCCTAATCTTGGTTACATTGGCTTTATTTGTGCAAAAACTTTTCGATTTAATCTAATCAAAATTATTCATTTTGCATTTAATAATGTTCTCTATCTCTTGTTTGGTCATAAATTCCTCTGTTCTCTATAAATCTGAGAGGTAAACTTGCTCTCCTAATTTGTGTATAGTATCAGCCTTTATATCTAAATCGTGTACCCATTTGGACTTTATTTTGCAAATATAAGTTTACAAAAAAAGGTAAAGGCAAATACTGAAGGTGTCAGAGCCCACTAATCATCTGAAATAGGGCATGTAATTTAATCAGCTAAACATTTGCCTAAGCATAACCACATACAGGTCACATTCAGTGCCTTCAGACAACTGTAAGACTATAAATTGTCATCATTGTCAATCTGTTCAGGAAGAGACTCTTCATAGCAGGATGTTAGTCTACACCCAGTTTCTGCCATACTATTTTCCAGTTTTCCCAGAAGTTTTCATTAAATACTGACTTCTTATCCCCGAAGCTGGAGTCTTTGGGCTTATCAAACAGTAGGTCACTATAGTGATTGGCTACTGTGTCTTGTGTACCTAGCCTATTCCACAGATCCACCACTCTGTTTCTTAGCCAGTATTAAGTAGTTTTGATGATTGCTGCTTTGTAAGGTCTGGTATGGTTAGAGCACCTAGCATTACTTACCTAGCATTTCTTTTCATTAATTCCCTTGATATTCTGGACCTTTTGTTCTTCCAGATGAATTTTGCTATTATTTTTTCTAGCTCTATAAAATAATGTTTTGGTAGTTTGATTGATATGGCACTGAATAAGTAAATTAATTTAGGTAGAATTGTCATTTTTATTATATTAGTTCGTCCTATCCATGAGCAGCTGATGCTTTTCCAATTATTTAGAACCGACTTTGTGTGAAAAGAGTTTTGTAATTGTGTTCATATAGTTCCTGGATTTGTTTTGGCAGGTAGATTCCCAAATATTATATAATGTCTGTACTTTAAATGGAATTTCTCTTTCTATCTCTTGCTGCTGGGCTTTGTTAGTAATATATAGAAATGCCAATTATCTCTGTGGGTTTATTTTTATATCCTGCAACTTTGCTAAAGTTGTTAATTATTTCAAGTGGTTTTTTACTTGATTCTCTAGGATTCTCTAAGTATATCATCATATCATCTGCAAAGAGTGATAACTTAGTTTCTTCTTTGCCTATTCTAATTCCTTCAATTTCTTTTTCTTCTCATTGCTAAAGTTAACATTTCTAGTAGCATGTTGAATAACAGTGGTGATAATGGACACCCTTATTTCAAGCCCGATCTTATTGGAAATGCTTCTAGCTTACCTCCATTACATATAATGCTTGCTGATGATTTTAGTAGATGCTACTTATCATTTTAAGGAAGGCTCCTTTCATTCCTATGCTCTCTAGTGTTTTTAATAGGAATGGTTGTTGTATTTTGTCAAAAGTTTTTTCAGAATCTATTGAGATAATCTTACGGTTTCTTTTAGTTTTGTTGTTGACATGATCAATTATGCTGACAGTTTTCATAATATTGAACAATCCCTGCATTCCTGGTATAAATCCTACCTAATAAGAGTGTATGATTCTCATGATAAGTTGCTGTAATCTTTTTGCTAATATTTTATTTAAAATTTTTGTATTTATATTCATTCTTTTCTGCTTCTATATTACTCCTTTCACTCCAAACTCATTTGACCTTCAGAAAATAAATTCTGGTTTCTGTTGGATCAAAGTGCCAACAAGTTAAGCACTTTAAACATTGCTTTAGACTAATGAAAACAATGCCATTAGCTTTCAAATTGGATCTCTGCCTATATTATTATGAAAATATAAGTGACTAAATTCCTTAAGTGGAATCTTCGCTTTTTTTCTTTTAATAAAAAGAGGAAATTACATTCAAAACCCATCTTGAAGTGTAAACATAGATTGCAAATATAAACTCACAAAAAGGGTAGATGCAAATATTGAGGGTGTCAGAACTCACTAACTCACCTGAAATAAGGCATTTTTAATCAGCTAAACATTTGCCTGAGCATAACCACATACAAGCCATGTGACCATAGGCAAGTCACTCTCAGTGCCTTCAGAAAACTGTCAGACCAAGGAGCAGAGCCAGGACAACATTATACACAGCCACAGATATATGGATTCTGTGAGGACCAACCCTGACGGACTTCGCTCTTCTCAGCAACACAAGGTACAAAGACAACTCCAAGGGACTCACGATGGACAATGCTACCTACATCCAGAGAAAGAACTATGAAGTATGAATGCAGATTGAGGCACACTTCATGCTAGCATCTCCCCCCCACTTTTTTTCCTTTTCTCTCTTTCGTTTTTGTTTTTGGGTTGGTTTTTTTTTGGTCCTGTTTCTTCTTTTGCATGATTCATTTCATTGATCACAGTTCTTCTCCATAACTTGACTAGTGTGTAAATTAATTCAAAGCAAAGTTATACATGGAAGCTATATGGGATTCCATGCCATCTTGGGGAGGGAGGGAAGAAAATCTGGAACTCAAAATCATGTAGAACCGAATGTTGTAAACTGAATGTTGTAAACATGTAAAACCGAATGTTGTAAAAATAAAAAAAAAAAATTTAAAAAAGAGAGAGGGAAAAAAAAAACTATCAGACCATAAGTTGTCACCATGGTCAAGCTGCTTGGGGAAGAGAATTTTCATCCCAAGAATTCCCTACACTGATAAAATCATAGGTCTCAACAATAACAACAGCAACAGCCAAAACATTTGTTCAAAAACTATATATAATAAGAATAACTTAGTATAAATAAGAATATGATCTCTTGTTATTAAAATATATGAGCTATCTAGTTATCTTTATGAACAAATGACCATACTCATAAGAATTTGAAAAGACCTCATTAGGCTAAAATGATGAGTCCAAGATAAGAAGATGAATTTTAGTGGGGATAAATGGAAAGGAGTTATAAAAAAA
>CM053622.1:439164532-439180292 GCA_028646595.1 Phalanger gymnotis
GGAAAAGAACCCTGCACCACGTTGCCAACAAGGACGAGACCCTTCCTCCAAACTCCATCTTGTTCCTCCCATACCTCAGAACCCTGAGATTTTCTCAGCAGGTTCAGGGCGCAGAGGTCCAACGATGATTTAGGATCAGCTATAACTCGTCCCGTTACATTCAAAACCACCACAAAAGTCTTATTATAATACTTTACATATTAGAGTATGGAGATGATCCTGTCTTCTCAAAGACCAAACCAGCACACTGAAAGCTCTCCCAGGTTTGATTAACCTGAAGAGACTTCAGGTATCAGCCCAGTAATGTACTGTATAGACATAATCTGGATAGATGCATGTGTGTATGTATGTATATATGTATATATAGAAATTTAAACATATAATGATAATCATTTAATATCAATTTAATAACCTCAATAAGGGCCAGAGCCTGAACTAATCAACCAGAAGAAGAGCCTGGACCTACCAGCCTCTTTGTTCTCTGAGTAAACTCAGAGAATACCTCTTCCTATGTCAACAAGGCCAGATGGGGCTGACTTAAGAGCTTCTGTCTATGGCCATTAAGGATGAGACCCTTAACCCAAGACATTACCTTGAATAATGTGACTTTTTCTTATCTTAATATTTTATAGATATATACTGTGTTATGGCATGTTAATGCTAAGTTAAACACAGAGATCCTGGGTTATAATTTTAATCGACACTTTGTCAACTCTCTTATCTTATTGTATTTACAACCTATTCAATTAAGAAAAGTCCTTTCTTGTATCATGGTTAAACATACACGGAGATCATAAAATTGAGTAACACAGGCATGCTGAGTTGGAACTGTTCTAAAAATGTATTTAAGCCTTCTCTTTCTTTTGTTCAGAATGTCAGATTTCATCTGGCTCCATACATGTATATATTCTGCTAACTTTAAGGGAATAAATAATATGAATTATATATCCCTAGCCTGTTTGCCTCTGATGAGGTTAAAGAAAATGATGAGGGTAAGGAACCATAGGCTTTTAGGGGTGCTCCAGACATCAAAATACCAACATGCTGGGTCCTGCCTGAATGAATTCGACTCAAGTCTTCTCACAGCCAGAGAAAAACAAAGTTTATTAAAGATTCGCCATAATGGGTTGTCTTAAGAAATCTCGCCATTTGTGACCCTTGTTTTCACAAGCAGGCCAGATTCAACCTACTGAGCTAGATTGAATCTGAGCACCTTCAGGGAGGCAAGATGCGACTTATATGCAGAAAGATTGTGGGAGGGTTTGAGGAGTGATCAAGTAGTCTGAGGTGACTAGAGGAGGAGTTTAGGGAGGCTCTTGAGGAGAAGCCTAAGGAGGATCTTGATTGGGCTGGGGTGACTAGGGGTCAAGACTCCAGGAAACAAGAGAATGGGATTTTGATGGGATCAAGGATGAGAAGCAGATGGACAACAGAGGGCTAGGCTAGGTGGAGATTTGGGCCTAGATAATGAAAAGCTTATTGCCTCAGGCGAAGGCCAGATCAAGTGGGAATGATGGGGGTACAGTCTATGGCAACCCCCTTGAGCTCTCATGAATCTTCCCATGACCCCTCAATCCCTAGCTGCCCCAACAATTGTCTTTGAGGTAGGGGCTATTACTATTCCCCTTTTCCAGATGAGGAAACTGGCTAAGAGAGTCAAGGGGCTTTCACAGGGTTGATCAGCTAGTCAGTTTTAGAGTCAGGATATGACCTTGTGCTTTCCTAACTCCAAGTGCAGTACTCGCGTCTTTGATGACCTGCTTACCTCAAGGGAAAGCCTAGTTTACATCGGTTTGAGTTGCATGTTTGTGACACTCTTTGACCCTGAAGAAGCTTTTAGGTCCCACGAATTTGAGTCACATGTTGTGACCCTGAACAGGGTATATAAACTCAGAGGTTAGCGTTTTGCTTTGGGGCTCTTACTCACTGGAAGAGGGTTGGTGTGGAGACTCTGGGTAGTTGCTGGAGCCTCTGGCTTTGAAGAAAACCCAGATGTTGGTGCTTCTCTGGTAACTATTGTGATTTGGTCAGACAGATAAGAGGTCTGTCTGTTGATTTGTGTTTATTTGCTCTGCTTATATAATGTAAGTTTGTAATTTGTTTGTATTTGCTCTGAAGTTCGGGGTGCTGGCTTTTTCCCCCTGAACTAAGTGAATGATATATGTATGTTTGATTAAAGTGAGATTGTTAACCCCTTAAAGTTGCTTTCCTTAGAAAAGCTGATCAAAGAACTTGTGCTGGCTGCTCTTGTTGCTGGTCTTTGGGTCTTACACCCCTACAGCAGCTGCTAGCTGGATTGTTGTTACAAAGGGCAAGACACATCAGAATAAATCAGACACAGCTGATGATCCTGACCACCAAAGGCAAACCACACGTGATCATGAAATGAACTGAATATATGAACTCTTTTGCTTTTCTTTCCACCACAGGGACACCTGGAGGAACCTAGTCAGTACTAGTCCCAAGTAAGACCACCCTTCCTTTTCCCTACCTTAGACTATCCCAGAGCCCACCACCAACTTTTCTTCCAAATGCTCTCCTCTTCTGCTCGTGGCCAAACACTGAACCCCTATCCTCACCCTTGCTAGAGGGAACCCATAATCCCCACTCTACTTTAACCATAAGTCCTACTCCCCCCAGTCCCATTAGTGGTGGGCCAGTCCCCTCCATGTTACCTGCAAGGTGGAATAAGCACCTCAGTACATCCAAGGTACTCCTGATCCTTTCCATCTTCCCTGTTGATCTACCATTTGAATCTCTGGGGTTTTCCACCTGGACTGCATCTGTACTCTCATATGCTTAAGTCCTCCTCATCTATAGTATGAACTTTAGAGACTGCCTTATTCTATTTGTATTCTCAGTGATTAGCACAATGTTTGACATATAGTAAGGGCTTAATAAATGATTTTTCATTTATTAATTCACTCATTATATACCATTGTTATTTCAGAGCAAAACTGGAAACACCTCACTAGCTCTAGGCAAGAACTTCATACTTCTTTTTGTTGTTATTGCCAATTATACCCTTAAGTCACACACCAATGCATTGCTGAACAGTGAAAGTAATAAAATAAAATCATATCTATAAGCAGAGACTAGGTGAAATACCTGAAAAAGAGAAAAGGTGAAGAACCTCAAAATCTTGACTTAATACACACTCCAGAAATTATACCTAGTAATGGAGCTAATGCAGGGGTTTGCTGGAGCTAGCTTATACCACCTTAAAAAAGTCAATTTCTAAATTTTCAGTAAAAGCATCACAAATTTGTAGCAAAGGCCAAAAAATCAGAACTTGATTAATTGCTTTGATTGTGTAGACTTAAGAAAGTGAGGGAGAAAATATTAATGATCCATATTAAACTTAAAATAATGTGTCACATACTTTTTTCTCCAGAGAGCCAGTTAAACATTTACCAGCATACCTCTGAGCAGATGACAAAAACACCATTGAAGACTCAGATAATTTTGAAAAGGAGAGGGGCATACTTTGACTAGAATTCCAAAAAGCCTTTTTTGAGTTTGTTAACATCAATCCAATTAGGAGACCAATTATATAAAACCGTAATTCCAAAAGCTGATATCTACTACAATCACTCGAATGAACAAATTCTCCCGTGGTGTTTGACAGAAAGTGTAAAAATCATTTCAGGATCTACACAGAAGAGTATATGTTGCAGCAATTGGCATAGAAAGATCCTTAGAAGGAGAGGTAGAACTATAAAGTGATACCCCTAAGGGTAGGCTTCCAGCACCATCATGGCAGAAGTGACTTGAGAGGACTATTGAAGATCTGTAAGAAGTTATTAGAAGATTATCTTAATATCTAGCTGGTACACACAGATATTCAAGAAAACTTGAATGCCATATTGCCCAATAAGGATGACAGAAAAGAAACATATGAAATCGAATCTGTAATGCAAAAGCATATTAGAATTTTTAAATTCCCTTAATTAGCAACTGCAAGTAAAAAGTCAAAAGGCTAAGGAGAAACAAAATAAGTCAGTCAAAAACTTTACTATAGAAGCTTGAGGAGTAAAAAGATCAGAGGGATGAGAGAATTCTTTAGAAGGAGGATGGGGAAACGTTCTAATCATCTACATGGTTACAAGAAGTCCAACAGAATGAAAATGCAGATTGGATTGAGCGAGAAGAAGAAAGCTTGCACCACATTTAATATGATGAATGACAGAACAGTTATGTCTAGGGAGGTGACTCCAGCCTCTCTTCAGAACTGGAAAAGGGTAGGATTGGATAGGAATCATAATTACTGGTTCAAATGCTTCACAATGTCCCATGAATTACTAGTAAGGTATCTTACCATCTTCCTCTCAGACAGAGCCTGATTCCACCTTTCTTAATGGAAGGAATCACAGATCTACCATATGTGAGCTGATCCAGATATGGGTCTGTTACATGCTTATGTAATTTATATGAGACCTTTACAGCTTCTATCATGAAAAACAAATCTGTTTTTAAAGCCCAATATATTGACTGAGGATCAAAAAGGCTGTGCGAAAATATCCTAGGAGTTTAAAGAGCAATTTGTTATAGTTTGGCAATTGTTAAAAAAGCTGCCTGAAAGCAATATATATGTAATATGTGTTAATATATATGTGTAATATATTAATATATAATATATATAGATATATCTCCAGACTGAATTGCAAACTCAGAGCTTATTCACATATTGTAAATATGCATGTAGTAAACATATATGTATGTTTTTTTAACAAGATGAAAGTTTTCTAAGAACACGAGAGTATTTGATATCCACATGGAAAACTTTTCTCTATTTAAAATATGCTATTGATGAAATGTCGAGAAAAATTAATATAAAATATGCCATTTTTAGAGAAAACTAGAATTAAATATGGCTTCCATATTAAAGGAGGCAGACAAAAACATCTTATTAACTGTTTGGCACGACACACATTACATCAAGCTCTATTACTCCACTGGTAAACACTTTAAACATCTCTTTCATCTTGTGGAATCTTTGTCCAATGAGATACAAATGGCAAACATTTTGACTCCTTCTTTCACCTAAATCTTTTGACTTTTTACTTGCAGTTGCTAATTAAGCAAATCTGAAATTTCTAATATGCTTTCGTATTACAGATTCAATTTCATGTGTTTCTTTTTTGTCATTGTATTGGCAAGCAAAGTGCGACTTTCTGCTGTTTTTTCTTCTGGAGTGCTTATCAGCACTAAGGTAATCAAGTGCCTTTGATAGAGACTTGCCTTTGAATCAAGAGTCTTTGATGACCTGCTTAAGTCACAAGAAAGCCTAAGTCGCATGGGTCTGAGTCACATAGTTGTGACGCCCTCTGTGGGCTGACCCTGAAGAAGCGTATGTATATTCTGAGGTTAGCATTTTTCTTGGGACTCACTCATTGGAAAAGTGTTCATGTGATTTGTCCAGATGAGACCCTGGTAGACATTAAGGAGCCCCCCTGGCTTTGAAAACCCAGATGTTGATGCTCCTCTCTCTGGTAACTGTATACATATGGTTATGGACAGACAGCTAGAAGCCCTGTCTGCTATGTGTTATTTGCTCTGCTTATATAATTGCTGCTTGTGATTTCTGTTTTTCTTTTCCCTGAAGTTCAAGGTGCTGACTCTTTTCCCTGAACTAAGTGAATGATATATGTATGTTTAATTAAAGTGAGATCGTAAGCCCCTTAAAGTTGCTTTCCTTTAGAAAAGCAGATCAAAGAACTTGTGCTGGCATCCCTCTTGTGTGCTGGTGTTGTTGGCCTTATACCTCCACAGCAGCTGCAAGCAGCACTGCTGTTACAGTCATGCTTGTTGATAATATTGGTGATACTAATAATAATAGAAGAAGAAATTAAAAACAAATGAGAACAAAATGAAGTACACAGTATCCCTGTCACCCTACCTGCTATTAGAATTGTGGTAGAAATGCTTTTGGTGAGTCTTTGGAAAATAAGCTTACATGGTCACTTTATCCACCTGCGATATAGTCTGCAGAATTTTATATGTCAAAGAATAATAGCAGGAGAGCAGATCATTTCTAACTAAACCCCATTGAAAAAGATGGAAAATATGAGATAATAGTGATCACAAATAAGAGTTGGCATTTCTATAACACGTTAGTATTTACATTATCTCATCTGTACCATATCCTTGTAAGGGGTTTCCTTCAGAGACACACGGGAGGTGTTTGTAGCAGTCTTGGTTTTTGTTGACATCCCATCTTTCTGAATAACCTGTTTTAAAATGTTTCCACATCGCCATGGATACCAATATCAAGAAAAAAATGATTGAAATTTAGTTCCCTCGTAAGACAAGAATAAGGCATTTTTTGATGGCCAAGATTTTGCTCACACATCAAGGACTCAAGTAATGGTCCCCGCTCCTATTAACATAGAGTATCCCAGAATGAGAGTGATGAGTCTGACAGTAAAGACAAATCATCAAATTTGTTTGTGGAACATCTATAGAAACTCTTTCCATCCACACAGATTATAATCCACCATAAGGAGACATCTGAGGCACGCAGAGAATAAGTGACTTATTGATAGTGTCAGGATTTGAACCCATGTTTTTCCTGACTTAACCCAGCAATTAATCGCCTATATGATGTTGCCTCTCTCTTTAGCTTTTCTCATTCTTATTGCTTAAATAACTTAGGTACTTTCTAATGAAATAGGTAAAAGCAGGAGACATTTCAGCACATTCCTGAATTTCACTTCTCTGTTGCATTTTTTTCCCTCTCTCTTCTCTAGTGCTTACCACAGTGCCTGGTAGGTACACAGTAGGCACTTAATAATTGTTTTTCAACTCACTGACATGTTCTTTCATGCTATATTTTAAGAAAACAGTCAAGAACATTGCAAGTTATTTATGTCTATGAGTGAGAACAATGTATTTCAGGCTCCTTTTGGTCTTCTGAGAATTTAGAGAACTATTTTGCTACTTTCAATGACTGGAGCAAAGCTATCCATATTTGGAATGTCTGACATACAAGTTATTTAACCACTATGTTTTTATTTTTTAAAATCTGTATTGGTATCTTCCATTTTCACAACACCTTTTTTCCATCCATATGGAGAGATACAGATACAGATATAGAAATAGGCGATATAGAATATTTTTCCCCACTCTGTACCCAGAAAAGCATCTCTTGTGACAAAGATTTTCAAAAGAGGGGAGAAAAATTAGTTCCCTGAAATCAATCACCAGACCAACTGAGTTAGATAGTATATGTGACACTGAATCTATAATCTCCCAGGTTTGGAAAGAAAAGAAAGATGTATTTTTTCTCAACTCTTCATTGGTGCCAACAGATGCATTTTAAAACTCTTTTATTATGTTTTAAATTAAGAGATAAATAGAAAAGGAATTGGTATTTTGTAATGGGATGCTTAGTCTTTTTTATTCTGTATTGTGCTGTTATTTGGTCTGGTATCAACAATTTCTACTTTTTATCAGTGAGTTTTTCTCTCTAACAGCAAGACCCTTGGTCAAACTAAGAGAAAAACAGGCTCTGTATTGGTATCAAATGCCGTCTCAAGTAGCCCAACCTAAAAGCACAGAGTTGGATGTTCTTCATAGCAGCAGCAACCTTGCAATTATCCTCAATAATACAGCAAATATTTTAAGTCCTTCTGGGAAGAATGTGTCTTGGAGCAAGTGAATTGAAACAGTTTCCAAGAATAGTGCAAAGCTGATTTCCTGATCTTGGATCCATTCCAAGGGAAATCTCAAAAGTTCAAGGACATAATATACCACATTTAGAGAGAAGGAAGAGAGTTCAGTTCTCACTCATATTGTAATGATGAGCTTTGTACTAAACAGCATTGCTTAAGAAAGCTTATCAGGGATAGGAGGCTAGATATCATGGAAGTACATGTAGAATGTAGTGCAAGCGAGTATCCACAATCTGTAATAGGATTGTCCAAGCGCTATAGAGCAGGGAGATGGAGAAGTGACTCAAATCCTTCCTCAATCCCTTTCTTAGCTATGCAATTCTGAGCAAGCCACTTACCTTCTCAGCCTCAGTTTCCTCATCGATAAAATGGGGATAATAATAGCACATGGTTGTTATAAGGACCAAATGAGATAACATGTAAAGTACTTTCAAATCTTAAAGTACTATATAAATGCTAGTTATTATGATTGTGGTGAGGGTGGTGGTGGTTATTAACATCGCACTATGGCAGTTACTCAGTGGAGGACATTGGGCTACTACCTAACTTGAACATGTATTTGCTTACCAGCCTGGTGGCAATCTGTTAGTTTTGGCCTGGGTACTACCCTAGCCTCTGTCTCTTAAGATAAAAGTCTCTGCCTGATTTGATGCATTACTAACCTTTCAGACAACATTAACAACTTTACATAGCAGATTTTCCTTTACTCGATGCCGTAATACTTGACACCATGCCCTACGCCTATAAAATAGTCTTCCTTCTCTCTGGAGTTCTTTACCAGCATGCGAAGTCTCTTTGCTTTCATTATAGGAAATACTGTCAGACGGAAGTGAGAGGTTTTCATTGTTTACTCATGCAAAAGCATAGGAGTAGGGGATACTGAGGAGGGAAGATTTTCCACAAGCGTTAGGGCTTAAAAGGACAGAAGTGGGATTTTTGCCCTGAGTGAGTTTTAGGTGAAATTATAACACGTGTCAGTTCAAATCCACTTGTATACCTGTGCCCTTGAAATTGTGTTTGGCCATTGACCATGCTTGGCCTGGTTTCCCCCTTCGGACCCTTCCGATCCCACCTTGCTGTCTAAACAGTGCTTGTCTGTTTCAAAAGCTGACTTATATTTTGAAACCTTGAGCGTGCCTCTTGCCATTGGCCCTAGACTTGCTATCTGGTGAGAAATAATTCTTTGGCTTCATCCAACCTTTTGCTTGCTTCTTATATGAGTCTTAAAGGATTAGCAAAAAAAAGAAGTCATGAAGAGCCTTATTTGGCCATAACCACATATAATTGATAAGAGGCAGAAGGAATCGGGAATTGTAGTAACTGAATTCCAGTAACTCTATGGAGTTATTGGAACCTCAGGAATTCCAGTAACTCCATGAAAAGAAAGAGGCTTGGAAAGAAGGAAGAAAGGAAAGAATGAAACAAACATTTATTAAGTACCTTTTATGTGTCCTGATCTATGCAAATATTTTTACAAATATTTCCTCATTTGACCCTCACAAAAACCCTGGGAGGGAGGGATTGTTATTATTCTAATTTTTACAGTTGAAGGCAGCTAGGCAGATAAGGCAGATAGAGGTGAAGTTACTTACCCAGGGTCACATTGCTAGTAAGCATCTAAGGCCAGATTTGAACCTGACTTCAAATCCCACGCTCTATATAACACAATAACGCCTAAATGCCTCTGAGAAGGTAGTTGAAGCCAGAAAAATAACCAGATGCCCAACACTTTTTAAAGTTTGTTTCCTGATCTAGTAAGGACCTTTAGGCCTAAATCTCTTTCCATGAAAGATAACATAATGGAATTATGATACAAAGGAACACACTTTGAATTTGGAATTTGAAGTTTTGGGTCCTAATCTTGACTCTGCTACCTACTTCTTGTGTGACCATGGCCAAGCAAGTTAACCTCTCTGTCTCAGTTTCTTTATCTATTAAATAGAGGGGGCAGGGAAGGATTCAGTGATCCCTTTAGAGATTCTTTCCAATTCTAAATCTATGATTCTATGTAAGAATCAGAGCAACAACTAGTTTCGTAATCATCTTAGCCCAAGCCAGTCTGGATTTTCAAGTTTTATTTGTTCTCCCAACTGGGACCCTTATTTTTCCATTTCAAGGCTCATCTCCTATCTTGTGGTTTCTCTATTCGCCCTCATCTGTTTGCCCTATTTTGGGCAGAATATGCCAACGTCATTTGGCTCCCAAATAGATGGACTGTGGTTAAGGATGACAGAGTTACTTGTCATACTGCACTATATCCAGCAGGGAGCTCTAGAGACAAGGGAGCAGCAATAAAAGTTATCCCAGAAATCTGAGAACCTAGACTCCTTGCAACATATGGCAGCAAACCTTTGGGGTAGGCAGCCCTGGAAGTCAATGGCATTGGCCTCCACCCCTGAAATTCCCCAGGCTCTCATTAATCACAAGACCAAAGTGGCCTTAATGTTATCCTATTTAGCAGGGTAGGCTACCCACTGGACTATCATAATGATGATGGCTTCCACTGGCCAACAGAGAATTTATTCAATATCTTAAGGAGATGGTCTGTGGCATTAAGGCTGTGATGGCTAGCCTGCAACATAGTTGGCTTCAGCTCAAGTAACAATGACAGAACATGCTGGCTCCTCCTGGATCTTAAGTTATGACTTTCTTAAGTTATGACCTTGGTTCTGGTAGATTAAGTTTTGAAGGATGTAGTTGA
Organism: Phalanger gymnotis; assembly: GCA_028646595.1. Classification (NCBI taxonomy): domain Eukaryota; kingdom Metazoa; phylum Chordata; class Mammalia; order Diprotodontia; family Phalangeridae; genus Phalanger; species Phalanger gymnotis. Next base: position 439,174,907 of record CM053622.1, read on the forward strand.
ATCTATCCAAACTGGCCTGGCTGAACATAGCTACCAACATGCCAAAACTTATCTGACAAAGTGTGCTCATCAAGTCCCACCTTTGATCATGGCTAAAATTTTGGCAGACCCTCCTGCAACATCTCAAGCTACCTGAGATTCAGTTGTTACAGAAGGCAGGAGACTTTTGTGGCTTAATTGATACCAATTAAGACCCAGTTTTGCCATCCTAGCACGCAAACCACCCTGACAGAGAATTAACAAAGGCCGGGACTACCTGCTGTCGTGAAAGAGAAGGTGGCAGAGAAGTTTCCCTCATGTAATAATCTTGGTTCTGGGAGACTTAATGCTTCCTGTATGGATCGATACAGACCCCCAATTTGTCTGTTAATGTTCTTTAGGAACTCTTGTCTCTTCCTTTTCCAATTGACATTTTTCTAGTTTGGCATAGATGGTGCTGGTGTATCTGCTAGAGGATGGCTTACACCAATTAGGCATACAGAAAAGGATGTAGGATGAGGGTACCCAATAAACCACACTTTCTTCCGTCTAGCAGGCCATGAAACTCCAAATTTGTGAACTTCCAAAAATCTGTAGGTACACCCTTCTTCCAAACATCATTACCTACTCTGGTGTGTTGGGAGAGGGAGGAAATTTGGTCTTCTCTCCTACCCAACTCACTACATGTAGTCACAGGTTATAATCATAGATGACAGCCAGTTAATGTGTTAACTAGGTATTAATACCTTCTTATCACTTTATGAAGGCAAGCAACAAGTATTTATTAATCAATTACGAAGTGCCCTTCTCAGCACTGTTAATCTTTATGAAGGTCATACTTATGAAATATGAGGACTTCTCTTTGATTGAGTCAGGAGGGAGTAGTATCATCACAAAAAATGATTAATCACTTTCCCCTGTCCCTCCTCTTTAATAAATATGGTCTAATCAGTTTGAATTCTCATAGGAGTTGTCAATCGAAGAAGAACCTAGCTACCTACGCATTTTCATTGTTGTTCAGTTGTTTCAGTTGTGTCCAACTTTTGGAGACCCCATTTGGAGTTTTCTTAGCAAAGATATTGGAGTGGTTTGTCATTTCCTTCTCCAGCTCATTTTACAGATGAGCAGACTGAGGCAATCAGAATGAAGTGACTTGCTCAGGGTCACACAGCTAGGAAGTGTCTGAGGCTGGATTTGAACTCAGGTCTTCTTGACCCCAGGCCCTGAACTCTATCCACTGTACCACCTAGCTGCCCCTGTACATACACAGTAGAACATAAATAGATCATACATGAAACTTCATATTTCCCTTATATAGAACTTACTTTTCATCATAATTATGTAGTAAATTTAATCAGTAGCTTTCAGAGCTGTCCCACTGGTCTATAATTCTTTCTGGTCTTCCTTCTTTTTTCTTCTGCTTAATTTGAGAATCTTTCTTGGGAAAAGGGGTTCATGCAGGCTATATGGATATGAAAGGCCATTTTTCTGTATAAAGAATGAAGCTGATGACTTTGTCCAACTCTGCCTCACTTAAATCCAATTCGTGAGTGAGTCAGAACATCACCCCATGACATCCCTGGCTCTTTTTGAAAACTAAAGATGAACAGGAACGGCAATAACAACAACACAGACTAGGTTGTCTCATCCCAGAACTCTAATTTGAGATCTGTCATCACCTTTGTTGACTAGTGCATCAGGGAAGATAAACCCTCAGGCTGAGGGTCTTTGTCCTCTGTGGCAGTTGTGTTGAGAACTCTATAGGCATGACAGAGCCTTACTTCCTAACTTTTCTTTTTGACTAATGACACTAATGCGTTGGCAGGGCACTTTTAGATTACCCTTTCTTCCAATTCTTTTCTAAGAATTCCCATGGAACTTCTTGCTCTATTCTGATTACCGAATAGATATGATGTCTCAAAGAACCAATAGCACTAATCAGTCAGTAAATATTTATTAAGCACCTACTATGTGCTCAGTGCTGGGGTTATAAATACAAATAAAAACAAAGAGAGTCCCTGTCCTCAAGGAGCTTACAATTAATTGGGGGAAGACAGTACCCAAAAGGAAACTGAAAAGCAGTGGGAGTCTGGTTTGGGGAGGGGAAAGTATCACATAATTGAATGGTTTTCAGGGAGAAACTTCTTTGCCATCTCCTCTCCCATAACAGCCCATAGTCCTTCACCTTTGATTGCTTTTTCCCCACCAAGACAGTTTTCTGAATCACTGACAACCCTAAATGTGCACTCTGGAAGTAGCTCCATAGAGAATAGTCCTCCTTGCTGGCTTGGAGGACTGACCTGTTCCCAGATAGGGATAATTGGGAATAGTACTACTTTAGGGAAGGCAGCACGAGACAGTAAAAGAGCCAAAAGGATTTGGATCCAGGAGATCTAGGTTTGAATCCTGGTCTTGACACCAATTACCTATGTACCTTAAGAAAGTCACTTGACTACACTAAGACAGTTTCCTCCTCTATAAAATTAAAGAAAAATTCCAAACAGAACTTTAAATAGGATTTTTGGGGCCTGGGACAGGGAAAGGGGGAAGGGGAATAAGGTAGTTGAGGAGGAGGGTGGCATTCACCTGGAATGTGGCTGCCTCTTGACACAATAAGGTTTCTGCTTTGTTGAAGGATTGGCTAATACTAGAAAGAAGCAGGAAGTTGATGAGGAAGAATGGGAGAGGAATGGAGCTACAAGGTAAAGAAACTAATCATCTGGGGTATGCCTGCCCAGGGCAGTGGATAAAGGGCAGGGCCTGGAATCGTGAAGAACCGAGTTCAAATTCAACCTCAGATACTAGCTGTATGACCCTGGGCAAGGCATTTATGTTTGCCTCAGTGTCCTCATCTGAAAAATGAGCTGGAGAAGGCAATGACAAACCACTCCACTGTCTTTGCCAAGAAAACTTCAAATGGAATCACTAAAAGTCGGACATAACTGAAACAACCGAACAAGTTACAGCTTGATCTCCAGAGTCTCAGCTCTCAATGTACAATTCCATAATCCTTTCTGCATTCTTGGCTGCATCCCTCCTCTGTGCCCTGGCTGTAAAGGCACAGAACTGTCTCACAGCCTGACTTAGAGAGACAGGTGGGTAGGGAAGGAACAGAGAAATCACTCTTATACTTGCATCTCATTCAAATTCTGATTTTTAACTGAGAGGCAATGAGCCTTGTGAGGAGAATACTTATCTTTTGCTTTTCAAGTACATTACCAAAGAAATATTTTCTCTACCAATGCAAACTTTCACCTACATTATGTCATGGTGAGTTATTAGAACACAAATATTTAAAGGATCCAAAGGATTTACATTTAGAGTTCACGGCCTTGAAATGAAACATGTAGTTTAGGTTCCTTAAATAGCTCTCAGTCAGTTGAAAGTGCAAGTTTGTGTGTCCTTCAAGACAAATGAAAATCAAAGTTGAGTAAAAATCAATTTCTTGTAAATTCCCAGCAATCAACTGACTAAGAATATGATATCTAAGAATGGGACTTTGCTCTCTAGACTATGGCTTAAAATACAGAACTAATGAGCTCTTCACCACGGATGGTATTTACCTAATAAAATCCAATAAAAACAGATTCAAAGGTTCAAATCTTGCCTCAGACATTAGCTGTTCGAGCTTGAGGAAAGCATTTTTTTTCTGAGCCTTTTCTCATCATTAAGATGAGGCTAATAATAGCTATAGTACCTGTGAAGTTCAAATGAGGTAATATATTTGAAAGGGTCTTGGAAACTTTAAAGCACTACATACACATCAATCCTTGTTATTAACACTCACAATTAGCATTTGCATATCACTTTAAGGTTTGCAAAGTGTTTTACAAATATCTCATCTTCACAACGACATGAGGAGTTAGGAGCCAATATTTTCCTTATTTTACAGGTGAAGAAACTGAGGCAGACTGAAGTCAGGTCACATAGTATCTTAGACAGAATTTAAACTAAGATCTTCTTTGCTCCAGTTGTAACATTCTATGCACTGTGCCAGCTTATTATGATTTAATTGTATCATAATATAAAATACTTTAAAGAATTTTATGTCAGATAGCATCAAAAATTAAATGATACCTGAAAGCAAAATAATTATTTTATTCTTTAAAAAAGAAACACCATCTACCTGATCTATCAACTTACTGCAAAGCTAACAATGCATATAGCAATATTCCTGCTGCCTCACTTATATAGTGCTTTACACTCGACAAAGTTCTTTCACAGACACTCATTCATTCATTGGATCTTCATGACCTGGTGAGGCAGGTATTCTTATCTTCATTTTATACATGAGAAAACTAAGGCCTGGAGTTGCAGTGGCTCACCCAAGGCCACACATCTGGTGAGCAGCACAACTATAACACGATTTGAAGTCTTCTGACTACCAGTCCAGTGCCTGGAGAATTTCAAAATTTTCAAAACAGCATTATAAGATATTCTGAATATGCGGATGCTTTAGGACAAATGACATTTCGAATTTTTGGAGAGTGATGCAATGGATATTCCACTAAGGTTCTATTTTAACATTTCGTTATGGTATAGGAGTACCCCTGGATTCTCAAAGGTTATGCCAATAGACAGCATGCTCTGAAAGGCCATAGCAACCTGGAATGAGGAGACAGCAGACAAAGCCCTGGACCTGGAGCCAGGAAGATCTGAGTTCAAATCTGTCCTCTGATGCTTATTGGCTTTGTGACCTAGGAAAGTCAATCTTCATAAGCCTCAGTTTCCTCATCTGCAAAATGGGGATAATAATGGCACCTGCCTCTCTGGGTTGCCATGAGGATAAAATATGATAATAATGATAAGAGCATTTTTCAAATCTTAAAGTATTATATAAATGCTAGATATTATTATTGCTGGATGTTATTCTGTATGAACGAGCCTGGCTAACTTTGGACAGACTTGTCACCCTGTTGGCTTCAAGGTGGCGACTTTTTCCATCTGCTGCTCTTGTTGTTTGGTTTTTTCTATTGTGTACAATTGTCCTGACCCCATTTGGGATTTTCTTGGCAAAGACAGTAGAGTAGTTTGCCATTTTCTTCTCCAGCTCATTTTACAGATGAGGAAACTGAGGCAAAGAGTGTTAGATGACTTGCCCAAGGACACACAGCTAATAAGTGTTTGAGGCTGGATTTGAACTAAGGAAGATGAGTCTTCCTGACTCCAGACTCAGCATTCTGTCCTCTGTACTGTCTAGTTGCCCTTTTCAGCCACAGCTCTCAAAGACTATCTATGAAGTCGTAGAATCACGAGTCTAGAGATGGAGGGACCTTAGAGGTCTTCTATTCCAACCTCTCAATTTTAGAAATTAGAATTAGAAATTAGACAATTTAGGGGCGGAGCCAAGATGGCGACTGGAAAGCAGTAACTGGCGTGAGCTCCCCACCAAGTCCCTCCAAAAACC
>CM053622.1:439180792-439196335 GCA_028646595.1 Phalanger gymnotis
ACAGAGCTGCTTTTTCTTGCCACTTTTATGTGAGATAATTTACCCCATTCCATTCTATCTCTCCCTTTCTCCCTCTCTCAATATATTCCTCTCTCATCCCTTAATTTGATTTTATTTCTTTTAGATATCATCCCTTCATCTTCAACTCACCTTGTGCCCTATCTCTCTCTCTCTCTCTCTTTCTCTCTCTCCATCTCTCTCTCTATATATATGTATATATATACACATTATATATATATAATATTATACACATGCATATACATACATACATACATACACACATGTATATATATACATACACACACATATATATGCATATACCCTTCAGCTACCTACTGAGGTCTCATGAATCATATACATCATGTTTCCATGTAGGAATGTAAACAAAACAGTTCAACTTTAGTAAGTCCCTTGCGATTTCCTTTTTTTTGTTCTTTTTCTTGATTACCTTTTCATGCTTCTCTTGATTCTTGTGTTTGAAAGTCAAATTTTCTATTCAGCTCTGGTCTTTTCACTGAGAAAGCTTGAAAGTTCTCTATTCTATTGAAAGTCCATATTTTGCCTTGGATGCAGTCAGATTTAAACTCAGGAAAATAAGTCTTTCTGACTCCAAGTCTGGTACTCTATTCACTGTGCCACCTAGCTGCCCCTATTTAAATAATTACTATGTGCCAGTTAATACAAAGACAAAACCAAATCACTTACTGCTCTTAAGTAGTTTGCATTTTACCAGGAGTGACAGCATACAGACATATAAAGATATGCTAAATATATTTATATATGTATGTATGTATGTATGTACATATGTGTATATATGTACATACATACATATGGCTGTTTTGTTGGTTGCTTGCTTGTTGTCCTTCATTCTCAAAAAGGACCAAAATGACATTACTATGCTTGAGTCAAGATTCAGTGTGTCTGACTGTGGCTGATCAGGCCAATACAAGCTCGGAATGCTGTATCACAGGTCAGGCACAAATAGTCCATGTAAACATTTGGGGTGGATACTCCAAACTTGGGCAACCCGCATTTCCTTTGAGCTGTCTCAATTCTGCTTTGCTCATAGAGCGCAGCACCTTCTCTGATGTGGGAATGCCACGCTGAGAGTCCTGTGCCTATGTCTCCCATGTCACGCAATCAATTCCAAGGCTCTTGAGAGTCCTTGTATCGCTTCTTCTGACCACCATGTGAATGCTTGCCCTGTGTGAGTTCTCCATAAAATAGTCTTTTTGGCAAGCACACGTTTTGCATTTGAACAACATGGCCAGCCCATCAGAGTTGCACTCTCTGAAGCAGTTTGAACGCTTGGCAGTTTAGTTTGAGGAAGGACCTCAGTGTCTGGTATCTTATTCTGCCAGGTGATCCTCAGAATCTTCCTAAGACAATTTAAATGGAAGCGATTCAGTTTCCTGGCATGATGCTGGTAGACTGTCCAGGTTTCACAGACATACACCAACAAGGTCAGCACAACAGCTCTGTAGACCTTCAGTTTGGTAGTCAGCCTAATACCTCTTCTCTTCCATACTTTCTTTTGGAACCTCCCAAATACTGAGTTAGCTCTGGCAATGCATGCCTCAACCTCATTTTCAATGTGTATGTCCCTGGAAAGTCCACTAACAAGGTGGACTTCATACATAAATATATAAACAAATTCAAGGAGGAGTTGGGGATCAGGAAAAACTCAGGTTGGAGGTGACATATGAGCTCAGTTTTGAAGGAAATTAGGGATTCTAAGAGATGAAGGTAAAGAAGGAGTGAATTCTAGGCAAAGTTACACAGACTGGAGGTGAAATATGTGAAAGGATCAGCAAGAAGCTTCCAGTCTCTTGTAATCTAATATATGTCCTATGGTGCCAGGTGCCATAGGGTGGTTTGAGGGCAAATATCCCTGAGATTCCTCACCCCCACCCCTCCACGACACAGGTCAAGGTGAGGTTGCTTCCCTCATGAGGCTTATCCTGCCCACGTTTAATTTGCCTCAAGGTGAAAGATAATGTTAGGTCAAGGGGATATGTAAATCATCATATCTGCTTATATATTCCCCATTTATGAGAAACTTGCATTTACTTTGACATCTTTCTCTTGTGTTTGAAAAATCCAGACAGGATTCATAGCCACCTCTCCTCAACATTTCACCTCACTCTGGCATGAGGGTTAATGCCTCCTGTCCTTTAAGAGCCAAAACATCCTCTTAAACCACAGTTTGGGCTGGCAATAACCACACAAACAAGGATATAGGTGACTATCTGATTTTTTTGTATTTATCAGACTCAAAGACATACATGGAATGCAAAGGAGATATAGGCAGGAAGTAAATGAAGTCAGTAGGTACTGGATGCTTTAGGGTAGCAGACAAGAGGAATACATCTTGCTCTCCCTTCCTGTGTCTTCCTCCCCTAATCAAGCAGGAAGCAAAGTAGAGTGAATAGTGAGCATTGCACTGATTTCGATGACTGCCATCTTGCAAATCACAGCCCACCAGAGTCCCTTAGGAAGGGGATGAGTGGAGTAGGCTTTCAGAGATCAGATGCACATGCTAAATCCTGCCTGCAGCCTTGCTTATGCATGGTTCATAAAATGGAACATCTTCCCGTTCTTATTTCCCACAATTCCCATAGCCAAGTCTTAAAAAAAATCACCAAACAGGCAAACTCTTCAACAGTCTATTCAACAGTTTCTGCAATCTGGTATCTCTATGGCAACCCTCTCAGAGTAGCAACCAGGGAATCAAAGGGTTATAATAGACATCAAAAACATGGTCAAACATAAAAGGGACATTTAGAGAAGCATAAGAGCAAGCATTGATGAACAAATCGGACAAATTTAAGTATATACATTACATAACAACAAGAATTGGACCAATATTACTAGACCAAGTTTATTAGATGTCTCTGAGACTGAGTTTCCTCATAAATAAAATATACCATATTCCCCCATGTATAAGATGCACCCTTTTAAGAAAAATACGGGTCTAAAAACTGGGTGCATCTTATACAGTGGTTGTAGATTTTTTTACTTGCATTTCCTGCTTTTTCGTGCTTGTTGTCTTTGTGCTCATTGTTTCACATTTGTTACCGGTATACTAGGTTAAGTGTTGCCACATTCTGCCCAGAAATGGCTCAGAAAAGATTTCTGTGCAATGCTGAATTCAAGTTAAAAGTGATCCAGTTTGCGAAAGTGAATGGAAATTGTGCTGCTAAACATAAGTTTGTTCCTCCTCCAACTGAGAAAAAAATCCAAGACTGGCTACAGGAAGAAGAAACCCTACTAACAATGCCACAGCAGAAGAAGGCCATGAGAGGCGAGTCAGCAAAATGGCCTGATTTAGAGAGGGAATTGAAGATAGGGATTGAAGAGCAAAGAGCAATTGGAATTCCTGTGTCCACAAAGATGGTTCAGCACGAGGCAAGAAGAATTGCTGATGAAAAAGAAGTTACTGATTTCAAAGGAGGACACAATTGGTGCTTCATGTTCATGAAACAGAATGGACTAAGAATGTGTACATGCACCAGACTTGCCCAAAAGATGCCTGAAAGCTATGAGCAGATGAATAAAACTTGAGTTCAATAACTTTATCAAAAATTTTTTTTAAATTTTGGGCACCAAAATTAAGGTGCATCTTATACATGGGGAAATACGGTAGCTAATCATTTGCCCTAATGACTCTCGTAGTGTTTTATGAAGGTCAAATGAGATATGGATATGAAAATTATTTGTAAAGTAACATTAAACGATTGTAAGTTCCTTAAGGACAAGGTCTCAGTTTTATCTTTGTTTTGTACCTAGATGTAAATTATAGTCCAATTCTGATGTGTCATTGTGGCCTGGAGGTGGTCCTGGGTTCTCAAAGGATATGACAGAGGGGCACAAAGTCTTCCTATTTGGAGATAAGCTTATTGATGGAAAATATGTCTGCTATACAAGGACCAATCTAACTAAGGTCAGAAATGGTTGGCCACCAAGTTGACTGCACGCCAGGCCCCCAACCCTGTATGACAACTAGGAAACATTTTATACTCCTCTAACCCCTCCAAAATCTTTTCTCTTTTATCTCAAGCCCCTATCATATGCCTGTTGATTTTTCATATTTAAAATTTGTTATTATTAATATTTATTTGTTTATATATTTATTTAAATTATGTTATGTAAATTTTTCCCTTGGTCCCAAGGGATCCTTTATTGACCACAGTAGAATCACTGGTTGTATGTGGACCATATATACTATACTATACTATATACAAAATATACACACATACAGAAACACACACACATATATATATAGACTTTAGAGTATATGATGATTTTGTATATATATATATGTACATGTAATCATCATATGACAGATATTTCTCTGGCATGTATAGATGTATGTGTATATACATATACATGTGTATGTATGATTCTATATATGTATGGAGAGAGAGAACATATATGTCTTTTTCACACACAGACTATGAAATTTATTATAATTGGAATCGAAGGGTTGCAATTCTAGTTCCGCTACTGACTCTCTGCATGACTTGGGGCGAGTCATTTCCTGCCTTTGGGATTCATTTTTCTTATTTGGAAAATGCATGGGTTGAAGTAGATCATGTTTACCCTTAACGTTTTTTGTGTCTTAGACCCCTTTGGAAGCCTGCTGAAATCTATGGACCTCTTTTCAGAAGGATGTTTTTAAATGCATAAAATAAAATACGAAGTATTACAACAGAACACAAAGGTTAGTGAAAATAAAAATGTAATTTTCTTTCCATCCAAGTTCAAAGTAAATCTTGAAATCTTGAAATCTATCCATGTACTCACTGTATGTGCGTCCTAGGTCCTCAAACTAAATCATCTCTAAGATTCCTTTCAAATCTGAACCTCTGTTCCTATGATAATAAGAGGTTTTAGAGGTGTTGCAATCTGCATTAGTGAAGGGAACAACCACACCAGCATGGTTAGACCAATTCATCACTCTACCAACAGTGTATTAATGTACCTGTCTTCCCATGGCCCCACACATGGTAACCACTGACTATTTCCACTTTTTGTCAACCTTTGCAAATGTGATAAAACATTTATATTTCTAAATATTTTTGTGGTAGCACATGAACCTCATAACTTTCTTAGCTTATTGCTGCATAGTTCAATAATTTATCTGCTCCCTGATGTATGCTAAAATACCCAACCAAACAAAAAAAACTAGTGGAGGGAATACTATCTTCTTTCTCTCTTGATATAGATAACCATTGATTGATATAACTTGAAGAGAACTTAGAAGTCACATCCAAAGGAGTGGAACACTGTGCAGAAAATTGACGTAGCCATATAATTAGGATACGCATCTCAACTTCCAGACCAATGTTTTCACGGGGGTACAGAACCCTAGGTGAGAAGGGAAATGTCTTATCAGAGCAGAGTGGTCACTATATTGCAATTTGTAATCTTAAAACAATTCTCTGGGAATTACTGAAATATTGTGACATTCCCAGCATTAAACAGCCAATATGTGTCAGAGGCGAGATATAACCTCAGGGTTTTTAAAAACATTATTTCAAGAAGGGGTTTCTGGGCTTTACCAGACTGCCGAAGGGGTCCATTGGCACACAAAAGATTAAGGACCTCTATTCTGCACCCAAATAGCCTCTGCATTGCAGAGGAGATGATGACTTGCTTATTTTACAATAAACGAAGATTGGAATGGGGAGAAAAGAGCTGTGTTTTTCTTTGGGACTGTATTTGCCACTGTTTTGAAGTCCTTTCTCTTCTGTGTTTGAGTGTCTTGATAATTAATATCTCATTATGTTGTAGTTGTTTTTGTGTTTGCCATTGTTCCAGCCTACTTCTTGACTTTGGACTTGATGTTAGGTCTGGGATCTGCTTCACTTCTGGAGGAAAGGCCTGGTCTGGTCCTATTGCTGCTTTCTTGCGGTAGTCAGGTCCTTATTCCAGCACCTCAGAGGCAAGCTGGGCTCCTGCAAGCTTGTATTGTTTCCAAAGCCATCTGATGCAAGGCAAAATCTGATTGCTGCCTCCTGTGTCTGAGCTCCTGCACATTCCCGACTTGGATTTGGGTCTATGCAAGAATGGACTGCTGCTGGACTCTACCCCTATCAGCCAGTTGGAAAGCTTTGTTTAGCGTGGCAGAATTAGTGGCTTGCTTTTGGGAGAGCCTCCCTGGGATTCCTACCTTGACTATTCCTCTGGGCTAGATGCTGGAAGTCAAATGCTGCTCTGTGCCACACAATTGTTGCTGCTGTTTTCTGAAATTCCTCCTGTCTCAGTACCCTGCATAGGGCCAGTCTCCTTATCCAGAAAGGGGAACACTGCCATACATTGGTCCCCTTCCCATTGAGCCCCAGATCTATGACCCATGATTGGGTAATGGGGAGCAAAGCAGCTACCAGGTAGTACCCCTCCCATAGCAATGACCTGGCCTGGGTCTAGGGGTTGCCTCCATACACGCTCTGGAGTGCCCTGCCCACATGTTCCTGGCTGACCTCTCCACAGTGTGAGCAGAACTCCCTGTCTGTCTCCCTCTGCTGATCCAAACCAGACAAAGAAGTCACTCTGACTTTCTAAATTTCTCCATCAGGATTTGGTTTGTTGCTTTTTCTAGGTCTATTTGGAGGAACAGTAGATGAGACCTCAGCTACATCATTTACTCCTACTCCACCATCTTGTCTCTACCTGCTCAAGTACTTTTTAAAATTCATCTTTCCCTCCCAGCTATCCCCCTGTCCTATTGAGAGAGAAAAAACCAAAACAATAACAAAACCCAAATCACCTGAAAAATAAAGCTCTCTACCCACAGTTGTATCAGGTTGTCCAAGGGCAGTAGGGGACATTCCAGATCTGTGTAGCTTCCTGGGAAAAGAGAGGTGGACAGTGGACAGAGAGTGGAAGGGATGAAGCAAATCCAGAGACAAGGGAAGCCAATATTAAGTGATGTGATACAGTAGATAGCAAGGGGCCTGGAGTTAGGAAGATGAGTTCAAATGTGACCCCAGACACTAGCTTGTGATCCTAGGCAAGGCACTTAAACCTGTCTGCCTCAGTTTCCTTATCTGTAAAACAGAGATAATTATAGCAATTACCTCCCAGGGTTGTTGTAAAGATCAAGTGAGACAATAATTGTAAAGCACAAGGCATAGTACCTAGCACATAGTAGGTGCTATATAAATGTTAGCTGTTATTATGAATAACAGAAAGCTGGTAGGTCAAGGTTTTCAGGAATAGAATGATTGAGGTAGTCTTGGCAACTTACTGGGAAAGGGTCTCCACTGCCTCTTTAACATGGTGGAATCTCTCCGGTCATCATGGACGGCACAGATTTAAAGGACCTTTTTACCCAAGCTGTGTGTGATCAAACAATGAGAAGGCCCTTTCCACCTGACTTACCTTATAGTCCCATCACATGTCTTCTACAGTTGCCCGAAATTCTGATGATGTAGTGGACATAGCACCATATATCAAAGAAAACAATTCAGATTCAAGTCTTAGTAGAACCTCTCTCTCAGCTACGTGACCTCAAATAAGTCACTTATCGTCATTGGACCCATTTCTTTATATACAGAATAAGCATAATATTTGCAATATCTACCAATATTAATCAACAGGCATTTATTAAGCATGTATTATGTGAGCTTGTGTTAGACACTGGGAATACAAATACAAAAACAAAGACAGTCCCTGACCTCAAGGAGCTTACGTTCAAATAGGAGAGGGGGTAGATATAGTACAAGTAAACTGCATATACGCAGCATGAATACAAAGTGATTGGGGGATGGGGCAGGGTGATACTACCAATTAGAGAAATTAGGAAATTTCTTGAAAGAGTTGATGTTTGTGCTAAGCTTTGAAGGGAGCTAGGAATTCTGGGAGGCAGAGATGAGGAAGAAGAAGATATTAGACATAGAGAGAGCCTATGCAAAGGTATGGAAGTGGGACATGGAGTATCACATATGAAGAATATAAAGTGCATCCGTTTGCCTGAACCGTAGACGTAGGTGATAACAGAGTAATGTGTAACCAACCTGGAAGGGTAGTATGGAAGCAGATTGTGAAGTGTTTTAAATGCCAAATAGAGGAGTGTGCATCTTATCCTAGAGGCAGCAGGGTATTTCTTGAGCAGGGGAATAATGTAATATTAATGATATCAATTTGGCAGCTTTGTCGAAGATGGATCAGAGAGCGGAAAGACTGGACACAAAAAGACCAACAGGTAGCCTATTGCAATAGCTTTGTTGAGAAGGGATGATGACTTGACCTAGGGTGGTGGCTGGGTGAGGGGAGAAGAGAGTGAGGCCAGAGACATTAAGAATTTGGCCACTGATTGGATACAGGGTGAGAAGAGTGAGTGAAAGCAAAAAGTCAAAGTTGATTCCTAGACCCAAAATCATGGTGACTGAAGGATGGTGATGCCGTTGACAAAAATAAGACATTTACAGAAGGGGAGGAGTTGTGAGAGAAAAATGTTTTTAGTAGTATTTTATTTTTTCCAAGTATATGTAAAGACAATTTTTAACATTTATTGTTATAAAATTTTGAGTTCCAATTTTTTCCCTCCTCTCCCCTCTTCCTAAAACTGTAAGCAATTTGATATAGGTTATATAGGTGCAATCATGCAAAATATATTTCCAGATTAGTCATAGTTGTGAAAGAAAAAAAACACACATAAAAAAATGAAAATAGTATACTTTGATCTGCATTCAGGTTCCATCAGCTCTTTCTCTAGATGTGGACAGCATTTCCAATCATCAATCCTTTGGAATTGTCTTGGATCATTGCATAGCTGAGAAGAGCTAAGTCATTCATAGTTGATCATCACACAATGCTGCTATGTCCAGTGTTCTCCTGGTTCTGATAATTTCACTTTGCATCAGTCCATATAGGTCTTTTCAGGTTTTTCTGAAATTGCCTACTCATCATTTCTCATTGCACAATAGTATTCAATTACATTCATATACTACAGCTTATTCAGCCATTCTCCAATTGATGGGCACTGAGAGAAAAATCTTGAGTTTAGTTTTAGACACGTTGAGTTTGAGGAGACAGTAACGCTATCCAGAAGGCAACTGAACATGAAGAAATGTGTGCTGGAGAAAGATGAAGGCTGAATATATGTAGATTAGAGAGCTATCGGCAGAGTTATGATAGTTGAATCCATGCAAACTGATGAGATGACCAAAGGAGAGTTTGAAGAGAAAAGAAGAGATGGCCCAGGACAGAACCCTGAAGTAAACCAATACAAAAGAAATGATCCTAAGAAGGAAACTGAGAAGGATTCATCAGGCAGATAAAAGAACCAGGATATCAGTGTCATGAAAACCCAGGGAGAAGAGAATATGCAGAATGAGCAATGTCCAAGCTTCAGAAAAGTCAAGGATGAGTACTTTTAAAAAAAAGTCATCGAATTTAGCATAAACAAGATCATTAGGGACCTTAGAGAGAATGGTTCGTCAAGTAGCAAGGAGGAAACCATATTGCCAAAGGTTTAGACAGGAGTGAGAAGAAAACAAAAGTGGAAACATAAAATGGAGACAGCTTTTTTTCTAGGAGTTTGGCTGTGAAAGGGAGGAGAGATGGAGGACACTAGCTTAAGCGGATAGTAGGACCACCTCAAGGGTAGTTTTTGGTTTTTGTTTTGTCAGGATGGAAGAAAGATCTGGGCATCTATAGGCATCAGGGAAAGGGATCACTGGATAAGGGGAGACTGAAAATTAGGGACAAAGAGGGGATAATGTATTTTCCCCATCCTAGTGGCCCTCTTTTGGACACTCTCTAGCTTATTAATGCCCTTCTTAAACCTGTAGCACCCAGAAGAGAACATAGCTCAGGGTAAGTGTAGTGGGACTATCTCCTCCCCATTTCTGGAAGCTATACTCCTCTCAATGCAGCCTAAGATTCCATTGGCTGTTACCTCACATTGCTGACTCATTTTGAGCTTGCAATCCACTAAAACCCCTAGATCTTTTTCAGAACAACTACTGCCTATCCACGTCTCGCTCATCTTGTAAAACTGATTTACTGTACCCAAGTACAAGATTTTTCATTTGTCTCATTTCATCTCATCCTGTCAAGCTCAATGTTTTATCTCACAAAGTCCTTTTGGGATCCTGACTCTCTCATCAGCTATGTTAGCTATTCTTCTTAGTTTTGTGTCATCTTCAAATTTGATGAGTATATATGATCTATACCCTCATCCAAGTCACCAGCAAAAATGTCAAAAAGCACAGGATCAAGTGCAGATCCCTGGGGCACACCACTAGTGACCTACTGAATTGACATTGAGGCATTAACATTTTTGAGTCTGACCATCCAACCAGATACGAATCCATCTGACTGTGTTATTGCCAGATCCATATCTCTCCATCTTCTCTACAAGAAGAGGAGATTTTTTTTTCCTTTTTGCTTTCTTTTATCTACTAGCTTAGTAATCCTATCAAAGAAAGAACTGAGGTTAATCTAGCATGACCTGTTCTTGATGAAGCCATGAACCCTTTGTAATCACTGCTTCCTTTTCTAGAGATTCGTTAGCCATCTCTCCAAAAATAATTATAAAATTTTCCCTGTAATAAAAATCAAACTCAATAGCCTATAGCTGATAATGAAGGAAGGTCTTAGGGGTAATCTAGATTTAGGGGAAAGTTGACTACATAGAGTTTCTTAATGGATCCATAAACTCTTAAAAAATTGATAACTGCCTTTCAGTATTATTAGTTTCCCTTGTAATTCTATGTATTTTGTTTCGTGCATTTAAAATAGTGTTCTGAGAAGGCATCTATAGGTTTCAACAGATTGCCAAAGGGATCTATGACACAAAAAGAAGTTAGGAAGCCCTGTATCTAGAATCAAGATTGAGAACAGAGGAAAGTGAAGCTTGAGTTAACAGATCTTGGAGGAACACAATTTAGACAATGTATAGTCATGGGTGGGCAGAGAGCTTCTGGAGTAAATAGGATGTGTCAGAAATGAAAGAGTAACCAGGGTGGGCTGTGCCAGGATAGACCAGGCCAGAGTAGACCAGCAGAGCAGGCCTCAGGGCCCAGAATCATTGAGCTATGGCAATTACCAGACTTCTCAGCCAACAAACACCAAAGACAACTGAACAGGCCAGTGAGAAAACTGCTGGATCTGAGTGAGAGAAGTGCACAGTCTGACCCCACCCCTGGGGTGGAGGAGGTGGCTGTGGCTGTGGCAGCAGCAGCAGGAAGCTCCAGTGACTGCTTCTGTAGCTCCAGGTCCACAGACAGTGGGAGGAATCAATCAGCTAATCAGAGCAGGAATGCAGGGATCTCTTTGCTGGTGCAGAGGCAAGGTTCTCCTGCTTTGCCCTACTTAGATCTGGGTTGCAGGCCTGGGTGGTGGTTCTTAGGAGAGGAGGAGCGCTGGTGTGGCAGAGCTTGCAGTGGTTGTGGAAAGGGAGTCCTCCTGGTAGTTACATGGCAGAAAGGAGTGCCTGCAGTCACAGACCAGAGCACAGGCCAGGAGGGGAGCAAACACCTCTCATTGGATGATACCACCTCAGAATAGAAGTAGCTCTGAAAACAGTAGCGCAAAACCCCTGAAGCTTGGGACAAAGCACTCTCCACTCTGAAAGCAGTCATGCCCTGACAAAAAGATCAAAAGGCAAGTAATTACCTGGGGAAATGAGCAGACAACATACAAAAACTCAGACTATAAAATCTTCCTTTGGTGACAGAGAAGATCAAAACATACAGCAAGAAAAAGTCAAAAGGCCTCCAAGAAAAAATATGACTTGGTCTCAGGCCATGGAAGAGCTCAAAAAGGATTTGGAAAATCAAGTAAGAGAAGTAGAGGAAAAATTGGGAAGAGAAATGAGAGTGATGCAAGAAAATCATGAAAAACTAGTCAATGACTTGCTAAAGGAGACCCAAAAAATACTGAAGAGCAAGTGGAAGCTAGTGACTTTATGAGAAATCAAGAAATTATAAAACAGAACCAAAAGAATGAAAAAATGGAAGACAATGTGAAATATCTCATTGGAAAGACCACTGAACTGGAGAATGGATCCAGGAGAGATAATTTAAAAATTATTGGACTGCCTGAAAGCCATGATCAAAAAAAGACATCATTTTTCAAGAAATTATCAAGGAAAACTGCCCTGATATTCTAGAACCAGAGGGGAAAATAAAAATTGAACGAATCCACCAATTGCCTCTTGAAAAAGATCCCAAAAAGAAAACTCCTAGGAATACTGTAGCCAAATTCCAAAGTTCCCAGGTCAAGGAGAAAATATTGCAAGCAGCCAGAAATAAACAATTGAAGTATTGTGGAAACACAATCAAGATAACACAAGATCTAGTAGCTTCTACATTAAGGGATCGAAGGGCTTGGAATGATATTTTGGAGGTCAAAGCAGGTAGGATTAAAACCAAGAATCACCTACCCAGCAAAACTGAGTATAATACTCCAGGGCAAAATATAGATTTTCAATAAAATAGAGGACTTTTAAGCACTCAAGATGAAAAGACCAGAGCTGAATAGAAAACTTGACTTTGAAATACAAGAATCAAGAGAAGCATGAAAAGATAAACAGGAAAGACAAATCAAAAGGGAGTTACTAAAGTTGAACTGATTTGTTTATATTCCTACATGGAAAGATGATATTTTTAACTCATGAGACCTTTCTCAGTATCAGGGTAGTTGAAGGGAATATATTCAATATATATATTGATAGAGGGCACAGGGTGAGTTGAATATGAAGGGATGATATCTAAAAAATATAAATTAAGAGGTGAGAGAGGAACATATTGGGAGAAGGAGAAAGTGGCACATAAAAGTGGCAAGAAAAAGCAATTATAATAGGACAGAAGAGGGGGAAGGTGAAAGGGAACGAGTGAATCTTGCTCTCATCTGATTTGGTTTAAGGAGAGAATAACATACACACTCAATTGGGTATCTTACCCTACAGGAAAGTATGAGGGAAGGTCATGGGGGGGGGCAGTGGAGTGACAGAATGGAGGGCAGACTAGGGAAAGGGGCAATCGGAATATATGCCATCTTAGGGTGGGGGGAGGGTAGAAATGAGGAGAAAATTTGTAACTCAAAATCTTGTGGAAATCAATGTTGAAAACTGAAAGTATTAAATAATAAAAATCCTTGCTCAGTCCAAAAAAAATGAAAGAGTACAAAAAAATGGTAGGGTGGGGAACTGAATTTTTTTTTTACTAATTCTGCTTTCTCTTTTTTATTTGTAATTTTTATTGATAATTTTATTGCCATTACCTTCATTTCCAAATATATATGTTGTTTCCCCTCCCCTGCTCCTTACCCAGTAGGCCATTCATTATAATAAAGAATATGGGTATTTTATACCACAGACCTCCCCTTACCAAAGAAGGAAGAGAGAAAAAGAGATTTTTCTCATCTTTTCTCAGGGCCAAGCTTGGTCATTATAATCATATGGTAGTCATACATTTTTTGGTGTTGTTCTTTCCCTTTACGTTGTGGTAGGCATTGTATATATTGATCTCTTGGATGGGTTCTTTCTACGCTGGTTCAGATAAGTCTTCCCATGCTACTCTGAATCCTTCTTAATCATAATTTCTTATAGCCTAGTAGTATGTGCCACAGTTTGTTTTGCCATTACACAAGGAATAAGCATCTCCCCTGTTTCCAGATTTTGCTCCCACAAAAAGTGCTGCTATGAATACATTGGCCTGAGGCCTGAGGACAAATTTCTTAGGGCTTCATAATTTTACTTAGAGAGGTGACAGATTCAGGGGATAGAATGAGACATATTTTTTGAATGAGGTCAATGAAGGAATTTGTTTTGCTTGACTATGCATATTTGTTACAAGAAATTTATTTTTCTTCTGTTAATTAAAAAAAACACCTTTGATTTAAACATAAATAAATAAATTCAGTGCTCTGTGGCCCTAGTGCATCAATACTCTAGTTAGGCCTCTAGTGGAAGCTACCTCACAAAGTTGTTGTGAGGAAAGTGCTTTATAAATCTTAAAATGCTGTATAAATATGCATTATTTAATACATATTGCATGTGTATTTATGTTCAAATAAAAATACATGCATGATGCTTTGCAAAAAATAGTAATTTTGCCTACAGTAAATGCTGATAGTTTTAAGACCATTGCTTGCAATTGTTAGAAGTTTTTCTATGGCAAGTCTTATCCCCCACCCCCACACTGTGAGAAGTATTAACAAACTATGCTAACCATGACTAACAAATGGATTATAGAATGAAAGTGTTGATTTGAAAGCTGGAATTAGAAACCTCAGGCAGGAAATGCTGTCATTGGGATGGTTTTCAGGGGCTCCAAGACTAAGATAACAGAGTCCTGTTATGGAAGTATTCTAAGAATACCAGATAATCTATCTATTTGCCTAGAATAACCTTGTCTGTGTTAGAGGTTAAAAAGACTACAAGCATTTATATTTGGAGCTGTTAATTTCTTCATTTAAACCCAAGGTCTGCTCTCAGTTTGTTCATAATAAATCATACTCAAGAAAGTTCAGAAGTTACCAACTCCAAAAGTATTCTCTCAAAGGCTCTTTCCTGCCCCCTTCATCCTCCACTTTTTCTGGGACATCCTCTTAGTAATTTATTACAGTTGATTAGAACCTACTATCTATCCCCACTCATTAATAATCAATCAACAAGCATTTATTAGACACCTACTGTAGGCCAGGCACTATGCAAAGCAGCGGGGGTACAGAGATAAAAAACGAAACAGTCTCTGTTTCACCTGCTATTCTAGGAGACAATATCAGGGAGGTGATGCCATGACATGCAAGTGAATTGGTTTTAAATGAGGGAGGTATGTGCAAAGCGAGAAGCCTCACTTTCTCTTCTGGAGCCAACTGGGTCCAGACGACAGAGGGAAAGAAAAGAAAAGGAAAGAAAAAAAAGAGCTATGTTGAGAGAGAGCTTTGGGGGACAATAAAAGCAAATTCTGATAAAGACTTGCCTAAGTAATAAATGGCACAGAGACCAAAAAAGTCCCAGCAAAAACAAACCAATCGACCAAATTATCCAAGGGTTTTCTCTCCTGGGTGCTGTATTAGACTTCCCAGAGAACGGGTATCTCAGGGCATGTGCTCTAGACTCCCGCACTTTGCTCCCTTTGCCCTTTCCAAGCCTGAGGTAAACACTAAGTCAACAATTTCGTTTGGTTGAGCCCAGTATTCTTTTGGAGTCTGCACAGGGACAGTTTTTGGTGTGGACTATTAGGGTTTAAGTGACCCAAATTTTCTAGAGCCATAAACGTTAAACCTTACTTGGGAGAGCTGGAAAAGGAGGGTTCTGGCACACAGCCTTAGCTGGCTTGAGGGAAGGGTATCCAGAAATTCGCTTGACTTTAAAGCCGGGGTTACTACTGAGAAAGGAGTGGAAACATAATAAACCCCGAGAACCTCCCAAGAGCCAATTTCTACAAAGCCATTGCTGTCTGCGGCAAAGTCCACAGGGCAGGGAATGCCACATACACCCCATCAACGATTGCAAGGAAGCTGACTCTCCATCCCTGAAAGATCCTTCACAGAGAGGATTCCCTCACCCCACCCCACCCCAGT
>CM053622.1:439196435-439271716 GCA_028646595.1 Phalanger gymnotis
CCCACATCCATGACTTGTGTGACAGCATCGGAACACAGAAGCCGCGTTGAAATGCAGTTAGCAGTACAGCTGGGAGACAGGCAAGGAAGCGATGGTTCGGTGACGAAAATGAGCTTCCCGTGAGCTTGCTGGTCGACTGCGGTGCTTGCCACCGGGCCTGGGGCTTCCCGTTGCAGCAGTGCCAGGCTCGGTGCAAAAAAAATCCTGCGGTGCAACTCAGTTTCTCTCGGTGACTGCGGTGTTCCCCTCCTCCCCCCGTTTTTTCCTCCCTCTTCCCGTATCCTCTTCTCTAGGATGGCGGAGGCAGAATTGCACAAGGAAAGGCTGCAAGCCATAGCTGTAAGTGTAGTTTCATTTTACTTGCTCTATTGTCTGTCACTGGAGGGGTATCCTGATTTTGGGGGTCGGGGAGGGGGGAGCATTCCAGCACAGTAGCTATATTGGCATGCTCTCGAAAAAAGAAGTTTGCAAAGGCTTGCTTTGCCTTTTTCTTTAGATGTGTGCATAAAGGTCAGCACATGCATTTTTCTGTATGTGTGCACCCATATAAAACTAAAGTGTGCTTGGGACTGGGGATTTGAATGAGGTGAATTAAGAGCGATTGTACAGGGGTTAGAAATAAGATGCTTTCTTTAAAGACTGATGGGAGCGGGAAGGGGGAAGAATGGAACGGTTCTAAAATGTTCCCATGCCGTGTCCAGGAATATCTTTCCTGTATGGACGCAGAGGGTGGGGAAACTGAATTAAATGATGATTTTACTTCCCTGCCGTTCTCTTAGCTAAAGGAAAAAAGTATGTGACTCCCCAAACTGCTAAAGTAGAATATCATCTCACTGAGCTGAATGTCTGGATGCCATTGGAAGCCCTGAGCCTCACCTCCCCTTTGCTGGTGTCATATGAAAAAGGGCACACCGAAGAGGGAAAAATACTGCTTTATAAAATGGCCCAGGCACGGCCATCGCTTAGAACTCCTAAGATTTGGAGATGATATTAAGAGTCTCTGCCCTAGGGCTTGGATATTCTATGCACCTCATCTAATTGGGTTCAAGGCAATGCCTTTTGGCAAAGTTCAGACACCAGTTCAAAAAAGTTGTGCAATATATGGTCGCTGCATGTGCCACTTGAGTCTTAAAACGTCTGAATCTGTCCAGATTTTAGCCAACCTTAGACCAGTAGTTACCAATGATCAACAGATGTTGTGTTTTTACTATAGAGGCCACAGCTAGATTATATATTTCCCTTGTAGATGAGGGAATGATTACCGCTGTTGTAGTGAAGAAAGGAAAAATAGGTCTAATAACATCTTAGCACAGAAGACTCGCCAGAGGCACAGTGGATTAAATATGTCTTCTGCTCCAAAGTTTGGGGCGGGGGGAATATTAATTTGTTGGAGGGACATAGTGGGCAGTACTTTGCCAACAAGTTATATTGTTTTTCTCCCAGAAGGTTTTAAGCCATGTCTCTGATCGAAAGGGGCATTAAGGCCATATTGTTTTTCTTCTTAAGATCTCTGGCATGAAGGGAGCCTTTATGGAATTGAAAGTCCTCCTTCCTAACCCTTCAAACTCAGATTCTGCTTTGAGATGCCATTGTTGAATTGAGAGGGTCACCTCCAACAGTATCTACTCTGAAAATTTCAGAAAACTGAGGTCTCCAGAACTCAATAAGCTATGTCATTATTATGCTGGGTCTATTTTAATGGCGCATAAAATCATTCATTGCTTCAAAACTCCACAGCAAATGGTGTTGCCAGAATGTCATGCCCTTGATAAGAATAGATATTCAAATCGTGGTGCCATGTAGATAGCTGATGTTTTGTTATCAACAGCATAATAAGAGGCTGTAACTGGAGTTGGCATTGAGGCACAGACAACTGGGTGAGTTACTAGATGGAATCCCTGGTGCTAGAAGCTCTAGGCTTCTGCTGAGGGCTTCCTTCACGTAGCTGTCACATTTTCTGACTTGGCATACTGGTTTCCTTTAGTGAATGGCTAAGCAAAAGCTGGCACTCATAAGAATACTGGCTTTCTGCACGTGGAAAAAGGCAAGTTGGCAGATGCAATTCCTCTGGTGTCAACTGTCTCAAAATGTAGCTGACTAATCCAAGCAGTGGTTTACTTTAGGAAGGAGTCTAACACAATCCTTGAGGATTTTCCTCTGTGTGTGTGTGTGAATGTACATACATACACACACACACACACACATATTCCTATATATCTTCTATATGTATGCATATATATCTCTTTCATATGTACATGTACATAAACATATATGCACATATTTTCTAAGAACATGTATATTCCTTGTGCCTTTATAATTTTTTGCAAGTAGATCTGGATGGTTGTCTGTGTCAATTGCAAATAAGCAAATTAACATGAATTTTGACAAATACACGTCCTATACTTTCTAGGATTACTGTCAATGTGATGCTGTGCAGGATTATGTCATTTTGGGGTGTAGATTCTGAAATCTCATTATCTAGTTCATAGGTTCTTAACTTGAAGATTGTGAACTTTTAAAAAAATATATTTTGATAATTGCATTTTGGCATAATTATTTTTATTTATCCCATGAATTTTGTTGAATGCCTTTAAAATCATTCTGTGAAAAGATTTATGGCTTTTACCACACCGTAAGAGTGGTCAGTGGGTTCAAAAGGGTTCAAAACCTCTCATCTATTTGTTTTCTGCCACCCCTATTCTCACCTGCATACTTCCTCAATGCAAATTCAGTCTAAAGGACAGTGCTTTCCTCATTATGCCCAGGAGGAATAGTGGTATCCATCCCCCCTCCCCCTCCTCAAGCCTCATCTCCTGAGCCTGGGACACTGGAAAGCTCCTCAGGGAAACAGAGAGAGCTAGGTGGTAATAGACTTTCTCAGTTGTGAATCAAGAAGACTAACATAGACACTTATTAGCTATGTGAGCCTGGGCAAGGCACTTAGCCTCTCTTAGCCTCAGTTTCCTCACCTGTAAAATAGTACCTCTCTTACAGGGTTGTGGTGAGGACCAAATGAAATAACATATGGAAAGTCCTTTGCAAACTAAGATGAAAGCTTGAGAAGAAATCCCTACCACCTGGAATGATGTTATACAGATATTCTCAGGTTCCTCAGACCATATACCAGCACCCTGTGCTACAGACTCAGCGCCCAGTTTAAAGTAGTAAGAGATAGGAAGGTGGCACTGTGGGATCCCTAGGTGAGTGGATTATGACTATGACAGATTCACACAACAAATATTATGTTTCTTAAGCACCCATTATGTATAAGACACTAATAAAGCAAGGGTTATTATCTCTCAATACCAGCTGGAAAGGGGAGATTTAACACTTTGATAACTAATTCTGTGAAATAACAGATAGTCATGTTACCTAAAATAATCAGGTACATTGATGACTTTGAGCAATTCACCTTCCTAATTCAGCCTCCATTTTCTCATCTGTAACATGAGGGGATTACATAAATGATTTCTAAGCTTATCCCTAAACATATGATCCTGTTATGATCTCAGACAATTTTAATTTCCAAGCAAACCAGTCCTTCCCCATCATCTACCCTGCTCCAACTGTCTCCAAAAAATTTCTTTCTAGTTCTCTATTTGAATCTTTTAGCCTGATTCTCTTATCCTGAGGTCAGAAACGGATTATTCTTATCTTCATTTCTTGCCAAAACCAAGTGGAAATCACAATAACCAAGATCATTTAAAAATCTATTTTGTCAAATTAGTCAATCAGACAACAAACATTTATTAAGTGCCAGCTGTGCTCTAGGCATCATGCTTAGCAATAGGGATACAAAAAAGAGGTAAAAGATAGTCCCTGCTCTCGAAGAGCATACAATTTGATGGGACAGACAACATGGAAATAACTATGTGCAAACGAGCTATAGACAGAATATATTGGAAACAATCCACAGAAGACCTCCACTTTTCTTTTTTGCTATGACTCTTTAGCTGAGGGGTTCATAATTACCTTTCCTTGTATTTGATGTGAAAGGTTTAGTCTAAGTGTGGAATGAGCCCCAAAGATGGTTTTGGGCCAAGAAAGTGTCTCTGGACTCCGTGTCTGTATCTTCTTTTCCCCATAAGCAGTGTGGGTGATTCAGAATTCCTGAGGGATGAAGTTAGAATACTGCTAAACAGCCTGACATGTACCCTTGGCATGAGGAAACCATGAAGCCCACTGGTATTAGTGGTAAGCTGGGGGCCCACATCCTGTTACAAATATTCCAAGAATTGGTTCAGTGGATGTAAACCATCCAATGTCAGTTGTATCTTAATGAATAACGTTTGGATTTTGAAGAGGCCACTGAGACCAAATGGAAACCAAATGTAGGGAAGGAAGTGTGGTGTCTGAGCTATGAGAAAAGATGACAAAGGCATCCCATTCCAACCCACCCAAAACTGACTCCCTTCCCCCTCCTTCCATTGAGTTATGATATAGCTCTGGGGTCAACTTGGGAAGATGCATTCTGAGGAAAAGTCATGAACATCCAGGCTGTAATGCCTTTGGGTTATAACAGATTAATAAAGCCTGAGAATTTGGGCATACTTAAAGTATAAATTTGGAACCAATTTATACCAATTTTTGTTTGGTTTTTATCATTTATTAAGAGCACACTGTAATATGTAGCGCCCTCCTAGGAATTGTAAATAAATACAGAACAGTCCTGTTTTCAAGTAGCTTACAATCTACTTGAATACAAAGACATAGATACACGTGTCTCAGTTGAATATTCAAGAAAATGTACAAACTTAACATGTTAATTGGTCACTAAAACAATATTTTTCATGATAATATTATTCCAATATTGTTCGCAGAATGCCAAGATCACTTAGCTTCACAGATTTAGAGATAGAAGTGAGTTTAAAGGTCATCTCGTGTAACCTTCTTATTTACACATGAGGAAACCGAGGATTAGAGATCTAAATGACTTCCACAAGGTCACACTGGTAATTAGTCAATAAACATTTATTAAACATTGTGCTAAGCGCTGGCAATACAAATACAAAAAAAGAAAACTAATTCCTGCCCTCAAGGAGCTTACAATCTAATGGGAGAAGCTGAAAGGAAGGGGTGGAAAAAAAGGAAGAATGATGGAGATAACCAAAGGAGTGCAGTGGGGTAGGACATGAAGAGCCTATTGGCCTGGGCCTCCTCCTTGAAAGGAGGTTTTGGAGTTCATTGTCCTAATGGTAGTAAGTGGCAAAGCTCAGATCTAAACCAGCTCCTACAACTCCAAATCCAGTGCTCTTGTAGTATGATTTCCTGTCATGGAACAAACACTGCAGTCCCTAAAGAACTGAAAATGAGCACCAGCCAAGGTCAGTGGATATACTATAAGATGGGCATGATCGAGCTACAACACATTTCAAAGAAGTGAAGGACTACTTTCCAGAATCCTGCTGGGAATCCCTACAGCAGACATAGGAGGCTTGTGGGATAGATAGGCATGAGCAGGTTGGCATCGGAGATCTTAGATCACATCAAGGAGATCTCAGACCTATTTGAGTAAGTGCTGAGGTAGTGTAAAGTATAAAGGTAGACAGAATTATTCAGAGAAGTCTTCTAGCAGGTGAGTATTAAGCAGTATTCTCAAAGGAGCAGATCCAATGAACTAGTAGACAAGATAGGAGAAGACATTGCAGTTGAAGGGAATGAGAAATCTGGAGACGTGGGAAAAAAATCAGTGTATATGTGGGGTTGTTGATGAGTAATAATAAATGAAAAAAGTGGAGTAGAGGTAAGGACAGTTGGTGGAAATGCTATACAGAAGAATCTGAATTCACAAAGCTAGGAAACAGGCGCATATGTAAAGTTGTTGAGCAAGGTAGTGGTTGGATAAAACATTTTTTAATTTTTTTGAGAAAAATAAGGTTTGTCTCATTTTAATTTTTTTTCTGATTAGTATTGGGACTGTTTCTTTAATATAAGACCAAAGTGGTAGTTCAGCAAGAAAAGATTATTCTAATTCCTGCTCAAATCAAAAAAGTTGGATTAATCATAGGAAAAAAGATAATTGAAAAAAAGGTTCTTTTTGTAAGAAAGTGGTAGTTTAGGGAACATTTTTTAGTGAAGCCACTGACTTTTGACCATTGTGAAGAATATGAAGACAGACATGTGACTTCAGATACATTGTGATTGGACAGTAGTAGGTATCCAGAGTTCATATAAATATTTGATTTATTAGTTTAATTGTCCTCAAACAAGCAATGTGAACAATGCTCAAAGCCAAAATAGGGTTTGCAATTTTAACCTGGCTGGATGTTTGCAATCTTGATACATGACAAACATGCCACGGCCTCAACATTCCAGGCCTGAGCCTCCTGGGAGCAAAGACCAGTAGCCATAGTAGACTCTGTGATGCACTGAAAATCATAGCTGCCATCTGAAATCAACTAAAGCCAAGTGTATATTGATTAGGTTTTGGCAGCATTTAGGAGAAGCTCAATTCTCAAAGCCAATTCTCAGGAGATGTGAGTGTTTCAGTTTCCAAGTTACCTGGCACTACTTTTCCTTGGAGCTATCAGAATTTTATACTGCATTTACTTATGGTATTTGTATTATGATTGAGTTCAAAGGGTGCTTGGGGAAACTAAGGTCTAAAAATGTTAGATGACTTTATCCATGGTAACAGCTCAGAAGTGGCAAATTTAGAACCTGAACTCAGGTCTTCTGACTCCATGGTCAGTGTTTTCTTCATCATCCCCTTACTGGCTCTCACAATGACTAGGTTGGCACCTTCTATTACTGGGTGGAAAGGAAAAGAGAAAGAGCATGGAAGACAATGGGAATTTCATTGCTGTCTTCAAATATTGAAAAGACTGTCATATGGAAGAGAGCTTATTTGCATCCAGGTCTTATCTCCCCATAATATTGTAAGCTTTTTGAATACAGGGACTGTGTCTTACTCCATCTTGGTATTTCCAGAAACTTGGGCATAGCAGACACTTAGTAAAATTTTGCCAAATTGTTGATTTGAATTTTTGTAGATTGAGAGAGTAGAACTAGGATCAAAGGAGAGGATGACAAGAAATCTATGAATAAGTGCGAGGCACTATATGAGGCATTAGGAGTACAAAGACAAAAAAGGAAATAGTCCCTAGCATGAAGAGCTTATGTTCCATCAGAAAAAGGAATGTGTACACATAGAAGTAAATGTAAAGATTTACACCCAAAAAATGAGTCCATTGGGTTGAGGGAAGGAAGCCAGGGATTCTAATGGACAGAGATGAGGTGGGGGTTCATTTCAGGCATGGTGGAGATAGACAGATTGTGCAAAGGTGTATCATGGAGAAATGGAATGAGATGTGGGGAGGATGGAAGGAGAGAAAGAAGAGGGGAGGGAAGAGGAGAGAGAGAGAGAAAAAGAGAGAGAGAGAGAGAGAATGTAGTAGGCTAGTTTGGTTGAACCACAGTGGGCATATTATCATGGAATAATACCAGAAAGGTAGGGGCCAAATTGTTAGGGGCTTTATCTGACAAACACAGAAGTTTGTATTTTATCTTAGAGGCAGTAGAGATTTTTGAGCATGGGAGACACGTTCAAATCTGTGCTTCAAGAATATCATTTTCTCAGATCTATAGAGAGTGAATTGGATAGGGGAGACACTTAATTTGGCAGTAGTCATTGTGAGAGGTGATGAGGTTAGGTGTTTTGTGAGTGGAAAGAAAGAATAGGATGTAAAAAATGTTGTTAATGTAGCATCAACAAGATGTGGCAATTGATTGGATGGAGAAAATGAAGAGTCGAGTTTGAATCCAAGGTTGCAAACCTGGATGACTAGAAGGAAAGTGTTGCTGTTGGCAGAAATAAGGGAGTTAGGAAGATAATAGACTTTGGAGAAAAGATGAGTTCTGTTCTGAGAAAAGCCATGCAGTTGGTATGAGATAGGAGTTCAGAAGGAAGACCGAGGCTGGGTATATATGCCTGAGAATCATCTGCATAGTGACGACAATTGAACCCATAGGAATTGATAAGATCACCAAGAGAAAGAATGTAGAGGTCCCAGGACAAAACCTTGTGATTATACCTAAAGGAAAAAGTGGATTAGGATCCAGTAAAGGAGACTGAGGAGTAGTCAGACAGGAAGGAGGAGAACAAGGAAGGAGACAAGTCATGAAAGCTCAAAGAAGAGCGTACTCGTGAGGAAAAGAGGGTTAAAAGTGTCTAATACTACAGAGAGATCAAGAAGGATGAGGATTGAGAAAAGGTTATTGGAGTTGGCAATTAAGAGATTGCTGGTAACTTGGGAAATTGGAGAGAGCAGTTACAGTGATGAAGTCAGAAGCTATATCCAAAAAGTTGAAGAGTGAGAAATGAGTGTATGTAGAAAATGTTTCCTAGAACGTTGACTATAAAAGTGAGGAGAATGACTTTATGAGATTGTAGAGTCAAATGAAACTTTGGCGTTTTCTTTTTAAGAATAGGGGGTGGGATGGGACCTGGGCATGATTATAGTAGGCAACACAAAGGACAGTTTCTCCTTATCTACTGGTTTCCTCTGTGTTGGGGACAGTTTGCCAGAGGGGACTGTTGGGAATGGGGTCAATGGAACAAGTAAGAGGGCTTGGCTTTGATGAGGGCCACGTTTTTATCAGCGACTAGAGTAAAGGAGGAGTGAAAAGGGAAGATGTAGACTAAAGGAAAGGAACTTACGGTCAGTCAGAGAGAGGAAATTTAGAATTCTTAATAATCAAAGTGGAGCTATTTGGGGGTTATAGTGAAATCAAATGTACTACTGTCCCTATTCAAAGCAGCAACACAGATGACAAAATGTGTGGGCTACATACTCATGAACCATCTTTTTAAAGACTCTTCAAAGAATTTTCCCAGGAATCAAAGTCAAGCTCACTGTCCTGTAGCATGCAGACTGTATTGTCTTCCCTGTTTTGACAATGAGGACATTTGCCTTTTCCCAAACCTGTAGTTTCCCTGGTTTGGAACCCAGGAACATTATACCCCCACACAGGATAAGCTGATTACCTGAAATCTCAGCCTCATCCTGATGGATTCAGTTTTGGATGCTCAACGCCTCAATTCCCTCGGCCTCCACTCCCTCTGATTGGAAGAGTGGAGGGTGGAGCAGTAAACTCCTCCCAATGCCTTTCTTTATAGAGGGCTGCAATATTGATATTCAGCTAACTCTCCATTTTTCATCTGTAGCTGTGCTTAGTTTGTGATAATCACGGTGCCCTATGCTGGATCCTCTCTGGTACTCCATCCCTTCTAGCTTCCTTTTGTGTGTTGTCTTCCCCTATTAGATTGTAAGGTCCTTGAGAGGAGAACTGTCTTTTTTTTCTTATTCACATCAACTTAGCACAGTGCCTGTTACATAATTAATACTGAATTATTTAATTAATATATTATTGTGTTACATATTATAATATTGATATATAATTATTTTATTAATATAAATTAATAGCATAATTACCATTGAATTGAATTGAAAATGAGAATTGAGAAAAGCAGAACATGGTTCAGTAGAAGTATCTAACAATGGAATGGGCAGCCTCAGGGAGCAGTGAATTCATCGTTCATTTTAGAAGAGAACCAACAACATGACTGGGTGATGTCTTAACTTGTTCATGAATTGGATTTAAATGAAGCAGAGTTGCATTTCCTGACACCAAAGATTGCCCTTCAACCCCTCCACCAACTGCCAACTGTTAATACGAGCAGGCAATTCTGGAGAAATAATTAATCTCTAAGTGTTCAAGCAGAAAACACAATTTAGTTTAATTTAAATTTATTTAAATTAAATTAATTTAAATAACAAGTTACCAAAAAATTTTAAAAAGCTATTTCAATTCATCAGACATTTATTAAATGCTTACCGTGTGCAAACCACTGGGGATGTGAAGATTGAAAAGAGCCGTAGCCCATATCTTCAAGGGCCTTACATTCTGTTGTATTGGTCTTTTGCCTTAGGAAATAATTTTTAGAATATGCTAGAGCTGTATGGAACTATATTTTTAAAAAGTTGTTAAAATTATCTACTTCTAGGAAAAGGACTCCTAAGATTTCGGGGGAATGAGAGAGTCCATGAATTTGGATGAAAAAAAATGCATTTTAATTTCAATAAAATTTGTTTCCTTTATAATCCTATATATTTAAAAAAGTTTTTCTGAGAAGGGACTCATAGCTTCACCAGACTGTTGGAGGTATACGTGTCACAAAGAAGGTTAAGAACCCTTGATCTAAGATGTTCTTACTTCATTGATTCTGATTTTGAGCCATTTTACTGTGTTTATTTATTAGGCTCTTCAGGGAGCAGTCAAGACGGTAGAGCTGAGAATAGGTTTAAGGTATTTTTTCTAATAGTTGCAGCTGCCAGTTGGCATAGCCTTACAGTCAGGAGTGGTATGGCGTTTTACCACCAAACCAACAAAAGCTTGAATTTGGGAGAAGATCATTGAAAGGCTTGAAGTTTCATGTGTTAAATGCTTCAGCAAAAATTTTGACTTTTTGGGAATGCTAAATAGGTGGAGGTCAGGCACCTCAGATGGTCAAAGATTCAATTCAGTTCCAGTGAGCATTTATTAAGTACCTCTTGTATGCAGAGCATTATGTTGGGTGCTCTGGAAGATAGAAAGCTTAAATAAGATATAGTAGGTGTTCCCACAGAGCTGATAGTCAAGGCAGGAAGTCACATGTAACTATAATATATGATGGCAGTAATAATTAATTTGCGGGGTATGGAGGACTCAGTGGTGGGATTCAGCCATTTTGCCTCATTTGGCAGAACCGGTACCTAATTTTAGGTTGAGTTTGGGGAACTGGTTGTTGTGGGGGGCAGGCTGTGCCCACCACAGTCAGCGGCGGCCCTCGGCTTGGTTCTATGGAGAACAAGTTGTTAATTTATCTGAATCCCACCCCTGGGAGGATGGCTCTGAAGTTGTCCTTTTATTGACATAGAACAGTATCTGGCGAGGAAGAACCCAGCCTACCAATATAAATTGTCAATTGTTTAGCAATTTATAATCACAGGGAATTGCCTTTGCACTGAGAAATAACTCTTTCAGGATGGTTAGTATGTATCAGAGTAGGACTTAAGCCAACATCATCATGAGTCTATCCGTTACACTGGGCAGCCTCTCAGTAGTAACAATAAACTACATTTACATGGTGCTTGGTGATTTACCAAGGACTTTAGTCCCAACTGCTCCATGTGGCAAGTACCATAAGTGTTCTTATCTTCATTCTGTGGTTATTCAGTCACTTCATGACCCCACTTGGAGTTTTCTTGGCAAAGATACTGGAATGGTTTGTCATTTCCTTTTCCAGCTCATTTTTACAGATGAGGAAACTGAGGCAAACAGTGAAGTGACTTGCCCAAGGTCACCCAGCTAGTAAGTACCTGAGATCAGATTTGAACGCAGGTCCTCCTGACTCCAGGATTGATGCTCTATCCACTGTCTAACCTATCTTCCCATTCTACAGATGAGGAAACTGAGAATGAAGCCACATTTAGAGACATGATCATAGAATATTACAATAAGTTTGATAACTTGGATATATGTATTATGTATACATATGTGTATATATGTACACACACACACATATATACATATACACACATATGTCCTATGTACACACATATGTCCTAAATCCAGATCTCCTGGGCTCTCTTCATGTCACCTGTCCTACAATAATACATCACTGATATGTTAGACAGGTGTAAAAATTAATTTAAAAACCAAACATAATGCAAAACAAAAGGTCCAAGAATAACAGTGGGGTGTGGGGAAAGTCAAGAAGAGCTGCATAGAAGACGTAGCATTTCAGGTGGACTTCAAAAGCAAGGGTTAGGCATTCATCAGTTTGGTGGGGAGGCCGTCACAAGTGGAGGGAACAAGCAGAGTCAAAAGCATACACGTGGGAAAGCTCAAACTCAACATATATCAGTTCTGCCGTAATGCTTGCTTTAAAATGCGAATGTGTTTTAACCTGATTGATGTATTTGAGAACATTTGGAGCCTCATTGATTTAGTTTGCTTCTGTTCAATTTCTTCTGTGAGTAAACAGAGAAAGAATTCAGAAAACCACACCATTTTTTTCAATAAATCATAAGCTGCAACTCTCCCGTGGCCCACTGGAGGACCAACTTAGTCATACAGCCTAGGGTATAGGCCAAACAGCCGCCTGATGGCTGCCGTTTATTGTAGTAGTTATGTATTTCTTAACCATTTAACGTGTATCAAACTGGGCTACTGTTTTTTATTAGGTTCCTATCTTTTTAAAATATGTCACCGACAAAGTTTAGAGTGTTCTAGAACTAATCCCATTTCCCCCATAAACTCTCTGGTTTTTATTTCTGCAATTTTGCATAGAGAGGTACTTTTTGGGAACACATCTGTCATCTTATAGCAGAACTAACTGTCCCTATATGTCCTATCCCATAATGAGAAATATTAGAAAACAAGACTGTCATGGAGTTGATAGTGCAGTGGTATCATATTGTGGAGAATCATGAAGAACTCCTCCAGCAGAAGGGGTTTGAACCTGACAAGAGGGAGCTACTTGAGATTTTTGAGGAATGCCTTGACTAGCTGTGTGGATGAGAAAAACTATTCTGTCAGTGATATGAAGGATTGGTTGGAGGTGGTAGAAAATTTAGGGAAAAAACCTGTTAGGAAGCTATTTCTATATTTTTGGCAAGTGTAAATTAGGGCCTGCATTTTGGTGATGGCAGTGGATATAGAGAAGATTTGAAAGATGTTGCAGAATTGACCAGATTTAGTAACTGATTGGATAGAAGAAGTTAAAAAAAAAGGAAGGATCAAAGATAATAATATTTTAGTGATATGATACTAGTTGGGGCTATAGCCAGAAATATTGAAATAAAGAAGAGAGACCAATTTAAGAGAAAATAAAGCTTGGTTGATTTAAGTTGCTAGAGTTTGAGATTCTGGTGCCTTTGAAGCTAAGAGAAAGAGTATAGAAAGTAGAAAGAATTGGTCAACCAGGTGCCCGATGTTGCAAAGAGAGGCCAAGGAGGAAGAGAACTGAAAGAAAAAGCCATGAATTTGGTGATTAAGAGATCATTAGTGACTTTTGGAAAAGTAGGTAGCTAATCCCATCTTCTCCTAAGAGGTAGAAGATATATCCTCCCAGGAAACCACCACCTCTGCTGTCTACCTACCCTTTCATTGCCCTCTCTGTCATGCTAACAACCAGTCTCCTCCCTCCTATCATAATCTATTTCATGCATCCCTGGGGTTTAGATGTGGGACCACATAGTCTGTAAAATCTTCTAGGGGAAAATATTATAAGTGAATATATTTTTCTGTTATAAGCATTTATATAGTACCTACTGCATGCAAGACAGTGTGCTAAGTGCCCTTTACAGATATCTCATTTGATCCTTACAAAACCCCCATGAGGTAGGTACTATTATTATCCCCATTTTACAGTTGAGAAAACTGAGGCAAACAGGTAAGTGACTTGCCCAGAGTCTAATAGCTAGTAGTATGTGAGACTGACTCTAGGCTCAGTGCTCAAATCCACTTTACTGTCAGGGTCCTCACACACTATCATATCTCACTGTGGGTGTTCAATAAATCAACTTTAAAGCCTTTGCCAACTTTGGCCTTCCCTTAACTTTTTGCTGAATTATATTGGTTTACTTACTACGCTAGGTGGGTGGGATTTTTGTTATTTTTTTTGCCTTCTAAATTATAACTGAACAGCCATTTGAGCATTCACTTTATTTTTTAAATTCAAACCTGAAATTTGAAACTTCAAGAGTTAAAAAAAAAAGTTATTCTGAAAAGTAAAACATATGTTTGAAAACCTTAACCCCTTTAGTGGTAGAAATATGGTTTTTTTGGGTGCTGAGCTAGGCAGCTTTGAGGTAAAAATATCAGAGAGATTTTTGATAACTGCAGTGTTTTAGAGTCTGATATTCCAAAGTGGTGGATAGTACATAGGCCAAAATTATAGGACCCTGGTTGGAGGTGGGAGGGGTGAAGGATACGGATTTGTTTGGGGATTTAAGGAAGATCGACCTAGTTTACTTGTAGAACATTTGCCAAATTGATTAATTGATTTCAAACCAAGAAAAACAGTTAGGATAAAGATATACTTCTGCAAAATGGTAGCACCCAAGCATATAAGCACATTTATCGCTGGGATACATTTTCTTCATAAGACCAACAGGTGGGTGGCCTGTCCTGCTGGGACCTGCTAAGTCTCCATAAATGGTCCGCTGCCTATCAGGAGTACATTCCTTGATACTCAAGAATGATAGGAGCTACATAGGTATGCTTTACAAATGAACAAATCCATGGCCAGAAAGCACTGTGTATATATGAATTCACCCATCAGAAGTGAATATGGCCATCTATGCCGATACAGTTTCTTTGGTGTTTAATGAGCATACCTAAAGATTGATCTGTCACATGGGTCTGGCAGTTCTCCAGTTCTCCTCTGGGGGAAGGAGCCGAGTCTCGCCAGACTGGCTAAGGAGAGTACATCTGGCCTAGTTGTACTGATTGGAACAAGCTGAGTCTGTCTTCAGATTGTCAAATTGTGTTTTTTATACTTGGCAATTTTGAAATCAGCTTACAGTGCTACAAAGCACAGGAAAGGTGGCATCAACAGGACAAAAGAAAAACTTGAACGTACAACAGTTGATCTGTAAAAGTCTTTTGACCTTTATGTTTCCATCTTTCCAAAAATGGAATATTCTAAAGTTAGAATGGAGTCCTGTTTTTAAGAAGATTTGCAGTTTTCATCTAATTAGTCTGACTGCTTAGAAAGCAGTGCTTTCCACATGGTAGATCTTCATTCAATATTTGTTGAAGGGATGAGAGAGAGAAATAAAGATTTGAGTGTATTGCCCTTTAAATGACTTTTTTTCTCTGTTAATAAGGTAGTAAGGGATAAGCAAATATCAGGAAACTGAGACAAACAGGGTTAAGTGACTTGTCCAGGGTCACACAGGTAGTAATTTTCTGAGGCCAGATTTGAACTCAGGCCGAGTATCTATTACACCAGTTAGCTGTCCTCAATTTATTCTCATTTAAAAAAGGATATTTATTTGAAGATATAGCAAGAACAGAAGTACGTTCTCCCCCGACACCTGAGGGTGCCCTCTCTCCTATAATATCTGAGAGCCTGTCATACTTAATATAATTTCTACAAAGCACTTGCCCAGTCAAATTCACTCCAAATGTGTCACGGCTGATAGATAGATGAATTTGAACCTCTGCTACTACTGGATTGGCCCAGGTAGGTCACTCAGAACCTCACCTATGGGCTTGTGTATTTCATAGTCTCACAGATGCCTAGTGGCTCACCATTCTGACCTGTCAAAGCTCAAAAGGGCATAGCTATCTCCAGTATTCCTTCACCTGTGTCAGACATCACTGGTTTCCTGGACTTGGTTGTGTGGACTCCACTTTAGAGAGGATATTTAGAACTTGAAAGGCAACCAGAACTGAGTGGAAGTGAGATGATGCTATGCAAGGATTCATTGAAAGAAGTATCTGTGAAAGTCATTTAACCCTGTTTGCCTCAGTTTCCTCATCTATAAAATGAGCTGGAGAAAAAAATGGCATAGCACTCCAGTATCTCTACCAATAAAACCCCAAATGGGGTCACAAAGAATTGGACACAACTGAAATGACTAAATACCAAGAACTTACCGCCAGAGAACCATTTCATACCAAATAAATACAAAATGAATACAAGGTGGTTTGAGGAGGGAGGACACTAGTGGTACTAGGGGGTATCAGGAAGATTCCTGTAGAAAGGAGCATTTGCCTTGAGTCCTGAAGGAAACCAGAGATTCCAAGAGGCAGAGATGATAGGGAAGAGATTCTAGGCACAAGAAGCAGCCAGAAAAATAGGATGGAAGGAAGGGAGGGAGGAAGGAAGGGAGAGAGGGAGGAAGGAAGGGAGAGAGGGAGGAAGGAAGGAAGGAAGGAAGGAAGGAAGGAAGGAAGGAAGGAAGGAAAGAAAGAAAGAAAGAAAGAAAGAAAGAAAGAAAGAAAGAAAGAAAGAAAGAAAGAAAGAAAGAAAGAAAGAAAGAAAGAAAGAAAGAAAGGAAAGAAAGAAGAAAGGAAGGAAGGAAGGAATAGAAGAAACAAGTAATATAAATTCCAAATAAAAGAATTTATATTGGATCCTAGAAGTGATACTAACCTAGAAGCAATAAGGAGCAACTGGAGTTTATCGAATAGATTGAGGGAGGGAGGAGATAACATAGTCAGGCCAGCATGTTAGGAAAATCACTTTAGTGGCTGTATCAAGAATATACTAGAACATGAAGGCTTTAACTAACATGGTAGATGTGTGGATGGAGAAAACAGAACATATATGAGATATTGTAGAGATAGAAAAGACCAAACTTGGAAATTGATTATATGAATTAGGTGAAAACTAGTAGTGAATGATGACCTCAAAGTTGTGAGCCTCGGTGACCAGAGAAACATCTAAGTTCAAATCTAGCCTTTGATACTGATTAATTGTGTGACCTTGGTCAATTCACTTAATCTTTGCCCCAGTTTCCTTGACTGTAAATGAGGGTAATAATAACACTTACCTTGCCAGGTTGTTAAGAAGATCAAAGAGATAATATTTGTAAAAAAACCAAAACCTTAGAAAAAATATCTGGCACATAGTAGCCATTATATAAATGCGTATTGCTACTCCTACCCACCTTCTTTTCTTCTCTAATAGACTAAATTCCTTTAAAGGGAATTTCAAGTAGTTGACAAGCATTTGTTAATAGCCTATTATATGCCATATACTGTGCTAAGCCATGGGGATATAAGGAAACGCAAAAGAAAATCTCTGCTCTCAAGGACTAATAAAGATTAAATGAATCTCAAGGATTTGCAATATACTTAGTACAGTACCTGGCACATAAGTAGGCATTGTATAAATGCTTGCTAACTAGCTGCTGTAGTAGTAATAGTACTAGTACTAGTACTAGTAATACTGGTAGTAGTAGAGCTAGTAGATTAAGATCCAGGCATGGAGTTAGGAAGTCAGAAAGACCTGAGTCTAAAATCTGGTCTCAGATATTTACTAGCTGTGTGACCCTGGACAAGTCGCTTCACCCAGTTTGCCTCAGTTTCCTCATTTGTAAAATGAACTAGAGAAGAAAATGGCAAACCACCCCAGTATCTTTGTCAAGAAAATCCCAAATAGGGTCACAAAGAGTCAGAAATGACTGAACAATAGTAGTAGTAGTGGTGGTAGTGGTGGTGGTAGTGGTGGTAGTAGTAGTAGTAGTAGTAGTAGTAGTAGCAGCAGCAGCAGTAGCAACTGTCTACTGGAGTCTAATGGAGAAGGTTCAGAATTTCAGAAGAAGGATGGTTTTGGGGCAGAATATAATGAGTTCTGTTTTGTTCATAGTTTCCCTGCCTTTGTACTCTATAATAGGAATATATTCCCTCCTCACCTCTGCCTCTTGGAATCCTTGATTTGCTTAGAGATTGAGCTCATTTGCCACCTTCTTCTTGAAGCCTTTCTGATCACCCCAGTTGCTAATGTCCTCCCTCTTAAAAGTACTATGTACTAATTCTGACTTTCAGACACTGTAGTAGCAATTCAGATTTGAAGATCTTTCCCTCCCATTAATAGGCCATGTGACCTGCTTATGTCACAGGAAGCCTAAGTCACATGTGGTGAGAGGAGCTTGCTGACAGGAAAAGGAAGTTGTGTCACAGGAAATGCAGAGAGAGAGAGAACAGTTATGCCTGCTAATGTCTGCCATTGCGAAGTTAAAGCTGAACAGACTGACTTAGCTATACTGTGAGTCTGTTTTTGGAAAGACCCCAGCAGGGGGTTGGAGATGTTTTGGGATGACAAGGCTCCATGTTGTGATATGATGTTTTAAATTCTTTGCTGTTATGATAAAGTGGGCTAACTGGCTGTGGGAGCTGAACATTTGGTTATGGGATATGGTTCTCTGGTTTCTACCTTCTATATGGAGAGTCTCTCATGCTTTACGATACAGAACTACATAGGCATATTCACAATTATCATTAATGTTGTGTTTATTGCCTTATTGATACAGACACCAATGGCATATGCAGTTCTAAATGTCTAATAAGCATTTGGTAATGTAGAACTAGAAGCTAGGAGAGACACTAGAGCTGGATACATGAGCTTGGGAGTCATTAGTATAGAGTAAATAATTGAACCCATGAGACCTGATGAAGTCAGTATAGACAGAAAAAAAGATGAGGGCTTAGGCCTGAGCCTTGCAGAGCATCCACAGTAGTCAGGCATGACTTGGATGATGACCAGAAAAAGGTGGCTTAATAAGCAGCAGCCACACAGATGGAAGGAGAGTCAGGAAAGTGCAATGTCACAAAAACCTAGAAAAGACAGAGCATCCAGTAGGAGGGGGTCGTTTAACATTGTTAAGTATTTCAGAGGGATCAAGAAGGATGAAAATTAAAAAGAGGCAATTCAATTTGGTATTTAGGGGTGACTGTTAACTTTAGAGAGAGCAGTTTCAACTGAATGATGAATTTGGAAAGCTAGATTGAAGAGGATTTTCTGTGTGTCATTGAACAATTCACTTAACCCTCTCTGGGCCTCTGTAGTTGAACTCAATTATCTCTAAATCTCCTGCAAGGTCAGAAATTTTGATATCTTTTCAAGGCAAAAGTATCTTTCTTTAAAAGTATTATCATATTTCCAAGGAAAT
Organism: Phalanger gymnotis; assembly: GCA_028646595.1. Classification (NCBI taxonomy): domain Eukaryota; kingdom Metazoa; phylum Chordata; class Mammalia; order Diprotodontia; family Phalangeridae; genus Phalanger; species Phalanger gymnotis. Next base: position 439,215,107 of record CM053622.1, read on the forward strand.
AAGAAACATATTTGGACGTTGCTAATATTTTATTGATAGATTAAAGTGAAGATAGTAACAGAAAGAGTACTATATGTAGAATTTCAGTTCCAGTTCCAAAAATTGCTACCAGAGGAATGAATTTAATTTAATTTAACCTCAGTTTCCTCATCTGCAAAATGGAGACAAGAGTACCTGTAATAATTTACCTTATAAGGTTATTCTTAGAAATATAATTGCTATTATAGATACGCTATATAATTATATAATATATACACTCTATAATTGATTATATATACACAATAAAATTATATAATATATACTATATAATTTATATCATGTGGAGTATATAATTATATGACATTGTATATAGCATGTAATTATATATAAACTATATAATTATGTAATATTTATATAGTATATAAGTGACATTATATACTATATAAGTATATAGCATATATAAGCAACATTATATAGTATATGTTTATATAGTATTGTAGTGGCAATTAGATTTGAAGATCTTTCCCACCCATTAATAGGCCATGTGACCTGCTTGTGTCACAGGAAGCCTAAGACACATGTGGTGGGAGGAGCTTCCTGACGGGAAAGGAAGTTATGTCACAGAAAATGCTGAGAACAGTTATGTCTACTAATGGCTGCTAATGGCCTCATGATTGTTAGAACTGAACAAGCTGACTTAGCTGTGCTGTGCATTTGTCTTTGGGATGACCCTAGCAGGGGGTCGGAGAGGTTTGGGGATGGCTAGGTTCCAGGCTGTGATATGGTGTTTTAAGTTCCTTGCTGTTATGATAAAGTAGGCTGACTGGCTGTGGGAGCTGAACATTTGGTTATGGGATATCATTTTCTGGTGTCTGAATAAATGTTATACTTCTTTTACCTTCCTTATGGAGAGTCTCTCATACTTTGCAATACAGAACTACATAGACATATTCATGATTGTCATTGATGTTATGTTTATTGCCTTACCATTACAAGTATATAATTCATATTATAGATAATTGATATAGAATATGTAAAATAAGTATATGTGGCATATATACTATATAAAAATTGATATTATGTACTATATAATTATATATCATTGATATTATATAATTATATAATATTATATGATATATAATTTATCTTACATATACTATAATGATATATGATATTTTATATAGCACCTATAACTGACATTATATACTATACTATATCATTTATATTATATACACTATATAATTATATATTTCATATATAGTATATAATAGATATTATATGTACTCTGTAATTTTTATGTGTAAAATAAGTATATATAATATATAATTAATATTGTATACTATATAATTATATAATATATCATTGATTATTATATAGATTATATATAATATATATACTATACATGCACTATAGTAACATATAGTACATATAATTGACATTATACACTATAACATATAATTGTATTATATACACTATATAATTATATAGTACTTTTATATATAATGTATAAATATGGGCTTTAATACAAGAACAGTTTGAATGGTTAACTGCAAAGTTCTTAGTAGAGAAACAAATAATTGAGAGCAGTGTTAAATTACAGGGAGTTAGCATGGAGATGGTTTATCTCTAGCTGAGCTTAAGAATACAGCTGGTATACTATCCTTTAACAGGTTTGAAGTCAGACCCGTTGCACAGGATTGAGCAGGATGGTAACATGTGGCATTCAATGAATGGGTTCTGTTTCGGTTTCAACTGGATCATTTCCAACCCACTTATCTTGCTGAAACTTTAAGTGCTTGTGCTGTTGGGTTTTGTCTTGTTTTCTTCCTTTTTTGTTTGTTTGCTTTTTTTTTTTAATGTTTCAATGAAGCTCACCTGGAATCACTCCAGTCTGTGTAGGGGTTGGGGTAGTGAGGAAGAAGAAGGAAAAACAGAAACTTTGGACAAAAATCATCCCTGGCCCTAGAATTACTTGTTGGTTTGGATTCTCCAGAAAACATTTCTCCAGTGATTTAATTTGTGATTAAGAATTATAAAGAGCCTCTTTAACCTCAACAAAGTGAAATGACTATTTCCTTACTGCAAGGAACACAGTAAAACTTCTTTAACAAATTCTTCAGTTTTCTGGGCTACAATGTGTTGTACTTTACATTTATTGAATACTTTGATGTGGTTTTTATTACTGCATTTTTTTCTCATTATCTTTTGGCTTCCCAAGCCAAATAAATGTTTATATTTTAAAATCTGAATATCTGATATTGTGTTAGTTTGGCTAGACTCAAATGGCATTACATTTTAAAACAATCCTGTTTTCCACGGAGAGAGCCTGGTGCAAAGGAAGGTCTAGGAATTAAACATACTTGACTTGTCTCTGGAAGGACTAACCAGGCATAAAAATGGCAGATTTCAGTGCAATAGGAGGAGGAGCTTTCTAGAAATTTGAAAATATTTGAAAATGCAACAGATGGCCTTATAAGTTAATGAGGTCCTCAGCACTGGAGATTTTCAAGGAACAGTTTGATGACTTCTCAGGGAAGTTTTGGGACTTTTAAGCTACCTTTTGACTCTGATTCTACAATTTATCTTAAGATTCTTTTGATGTGTCTTTTTCCTTTTTTTTCCAAATCTCTATTTTCATAACAGTGTGATGTGACTGCCAGAAAAGGTGATCTTGGGCTGTGATAAGAGAGGCATAGCTTCTGGGAATAAAGAGACAGATACTCTGCCTTGATCAGAACACATCTGGAATGTTATTTGAGGCCACTGTATTTCAGGAAGAACACTGGTAACCTAGGCAATCAGGATGGTGAAGGGCATAGACTTAAATACCATTTGAGGGTCAGCTGAGGGAGCTGAGGACACATAATGGAGAGAACGGAAGACTTGGGGAACATGAGTGCTGTGCTTCAGTGCTCAAAAGATTGTCAGGCACAAGAGGGGCAACAAGGACTGCACAGGGGAAGGAATGTTGGCTGTGGAGTCTGAGCACCTGGATTCATTTCCCAACTCTGATGCTTTCTACCTGTGTGACTTTGTCAAGTCAATTAACCTAGGTCGGCCTCAGTTTCTTCACCTCTAAAATGAGTGGGTTGCAGTTGACAATAACAGCTAGCATATATATAGTGTTTTAAAGTTTTACAAAGTGAGATACACACACACACACACACACACACATTAATATGATTCTCAAAACAACCCTGTGAGAGAGGTGTTGTTATTCTTCCCGTTTTACAGATGGGGAAACTAAAGCAAACAGAGCTGAAGTGATTTGCCTAGGGTGACACAGGTAGCAAGTGTCTGGGACCAGATTTGAACTCTGGTTTTCCTGGCTTCGTTTCCAGCACTGTATGCCAGCTGCCAGCTTGGCAGACTAAGTTGTAATGAAGATTTCCATTTGCATATAGGTTGGACTAGTTGGTCACTGAGGTCCTTTTCAACTCTTAAATTCTGTGATTTTATAGAATTTTAAGTCTGGCAGGAATCCTATCTCAAGCCCTCATTTTACAGCTGATAAAACAGAGTCAGGAAAGTTTAAGTGATTTGTCCAAAGCTCAACCACAGAGTCACGGAGCCAACCAAACCTTGGCTTCAGGCTTCCTGACTCTGACATCAGCCATCTTCTAATATCCTGTTCATTCTTGATGAGTTTCAGGGTAAGAGTTGTTTTTCACAACTAGGATCCAGTGGCCAAAAAGTACACACTGGCAAGGAAGCAAGAATCATAGAGTGCAAGGAATAGATTGTTTCTACTTTTGCCTTATGTTGAAGCCTCCATAAAGTCAGCCTATATCAGGGAATGTGGCAGTGACCTTCAAGGTGCTCATCAATTTCATCTCAGGTTCAAGTAAAGATAGGTGGTGGCCAATCTTAGTACCGACCCCTCTGAGTAAGGTGAAGCACTATTTATCTTTGTCCCCTTTACATATTTTTCTGTCAAAAATGCTTCATTCTGCCTTGAAGTGTGAGAAGAGGACTTCAGTAGACAGATATTTCCTAATTTTTTGAGAAGCAGAAGAGCTATAATATTTAAATCATACAACTTCTGAGTTTATTATTTTTATTATAATGATTAATAAAATCTTAAATTTAAACAGGCTAAGTTTATTAAAATTAGTCATAAATTATAACTTTCTAAAATTAATAATAAATATCAGTAATAAATGTTTATATAGTACTTGAAGGTTCTTTACATGTATGATACAAATAATATTTTTAAGCATCATTTGATTCTCACAATACTTCTGTGAAGTAGTAGGCATTTAATTGATGTTTATTGATCGACCAATGTTAAGTTTATTTTTTGACTGAAGATAAGTGCTGTTAATCTTATTTTACAGAGGAGAGAGGGCATGTGACTTGTCTAGGGTCACATGAGCAAGTTAGTGTCTGAGACAAAACTTGAACTTGGATCTTCCTGCCTCCAAGTTCACTACTCTTAACAGCTCTGATTTTTTTAATTAATATTCTTCTTTATTACATTAATCTTTCAGTTTTTCTCTCAATACCATCTTATTTCCCCTTCTTGTTTTCAAACATTAGTATATATTTCTATTCACAATCACAAATAAACACACTTTGTTAGTGGATTCATGATCTCTCTGATGTGGATACCTCCACCACTCATATGTTAATAGTAATAGCAGCAGCTAGTTGGCACAGTGGCTGGGCCTGAGTCAGGAAGACCTGAGTTCAAATCTAGCCTCAGACACCTACTAGCTATGTGACTCTGATCAAGTCACTTAACTTGTATTTGCCTTAATCCACTGGAGAAGAAAATGGCAAAGCGCTCCACTGTCTTTCTCAAGAAAACCCAATAGACAGCAAGGTCCATGGGGTCATGAAGAGTCGGAAGTTACTGAACAATAACAACAAACATTTACATCATGCATTAAAATTTGCAAAGTGCTTTACAAATGTTATCTCATTTGATCTTTACCAACAACCCTGGGAATGTGATGACTAAAAAGTCAGAGACACATATTAATTATTTTATTATTATTAATTATTTTTATCGTTAATTATTTTATTTTATGGCTAGTGAATAATCAGTAAAGGGGTAGTTATTTGGCTTTCCAAACCAGCAGGAGTTCCTGTCAGGCAGTAATCAACTCTGATTGGACAACAATTAGTGAGAAACTAAATATCATAATGAGAGGTGGACCCATTCCAGTGAGGGTCTGGAGCCCTCACTTTGATTTGCTCTCACTTCTCTCTATCCAGACCACCCCCAGCCTTGGGCAATTTAGACAAAAGGATATACCCTCTACCCAAGACTGTCTGAGCAGAATACCATGGGCCAGAATTCACTCAGATTAGATTCTCTTTGTCAGGTATTCTGGTTGGGTGGGAGTAACCATTCCACCTAGATAAAATGGTCTGGGCAGGGTATATTTTTGGGTAAGGTCAGTAATCTCCTTGAGAAATTGGACTTAAAATGAGGAAATAGGAAGGAAAAAACCCCCTGGATTCCACACCCCTCCCCCCATAATAATGCTTGTTAATATAAGAGAGAAATAATCGTTTCTCTCAGGCAGTAGGTGTCCCCATTTTACAGATGATAAAACTGAGGGTATGAGAGAGAAAGTCAATGAGTATTTTAGACAACATTTGAGCTCAGGTTTTCCCAACCAAGTCTAACAATCTACCCACCATTGCCATTGTGCTACCTAGCTGCCTCCGGTGTATATCAAAAGAAAACGTACTTTATTATAGCCACTTCTTGTCCATCTTTCCAAAGCACCAATAGCAAGGACCGCCTTCACCTCGCTCCATCCTAATCCCAGGTTTCTAATATGGGCTGCAATCTGGAAAAACCTTATTATCTCTCCTTGCCCTTTTAGGCTGAGAGCCTAGGAGTAGGGGCAATGCTATCGTTTGATGTTCTTTTAAATTCAAATCTTCACAGCCCCAGCCTCTGGCCTCAGGTAAGTGTTATTACAGTACTGAAGGGAGCTATTCTTTCATCTGGCTTTTTCATCTGCCTCATAATTCTGCTAAGTAGCACCCAAAAAGACCCTTCATGCAGCAAGGGCTGTGTAGGACTTCCTGGCTTCACCCCTCTCCTTGAAGGAGCTAGAGCCTCCACTTCTATCTCAGTGAGGGCAATGACCTTCCTTGACCTCTTCCCTACTTCAGGCATCAGGAAGTGTACCACCCCATTCAATCTCCACCTTATATTGAGGGTTTTCTGAGATTAGGAATGCCTTCTCTTTGTTGGCCTTTTTGACTCCCATCATGTTCTCTGTGTAATTTGTCTTAACCCTTTGATTAGCTCTAGGAGTGCCAAAACATGAGTGCTAGACAAGAACATGACCAGTGAGTCCTTTACTGGTATGCCTGCCATCTATATTGGTAATTAAGATGGGACTTTTTTACTGTTTTCTCTCTTAGAATGCTACAATAATCATGTGCCTTTGATTAAGTCTTACTAGGTGCTAAGCACCAGGCCCACACCCTTTTGCTGACTGGGTATGAAATCTCTGAGCCCTGAACAGGGTATAAAAACTCAAAGGTTAGCATTTTGTCTGGAGCTCTCACTCACTGGAGGAGTGTTGATGTGGAGACTCTGGGCAGCCGTTGTTAAGAGGGTCGCGTCCCCATCCCGCCCCTCCGCCCCGGCCTTGAGCTTTGAAGAAACCCAGATGCTTTGTTTTGGGGGCTCTCACTCACTGGAAGAGTGGTACGTGACTCTAGGCAAGCCATTGTAACTGCCCCCTGACTTTGCTAATCCAGATGTTGGTTTGTATTTTGTCTGTTCATAATGTATGTTTGTAACTTGTTTGTATTTGCTCTGAAGTTCAGGCTGCTGGCTTTTCCTCCTGAACTAAGTGAATGATATTTGTATGCTTGATTAAAGTGAGATTGTTAAGCCCTTACAGTTGCTTTCCTTAGAAAAGCAGATGAAAAGAACCTGTGCTGACAGCCCTTGTTGTTGTTCTTGTTGGTCTTATACCCCTATAGCAACTGCTAGCCAAATTGTTGTTACACCATCTCTGCAAAGCCCTTGTCCTCCTTACAATCTTTCCATTGTGCTTTGGGTCACCTACACTTAGAATTCCTTGGAAATCATGGTATCCCATATTTCATAGCCATATGATATCATTGGGAGAAGACTGGTGTTCATGAAGTCTCTATCCTTGGCTCCCTTCTGTTCCCCCTCCCTTGAAAAACTCATGTACTATTTCAGCTTCTGTTATTACCTATATAGATGACTCCCAGATCTCTGCCTCTATCCCTGACCTCTTTCCTGGGCTCTGGACCCACATTTACAATTGAACATTTCCATCTGAATGAGCTCTTGACATCTTAATCTCACTCATCTAAAATTAAACTTATGTTCTTTCTCCCAAAATCTGTCCCTCATTTTGATTTCTCTGTCCCCTCACTCTTTCCTGGTACCATCCTTTATCTAGTGACCCACATTCCAAATCTTGGAGCCATTTCTGATTCTTCTCTCTCATCTCCACTTCCCATCTTCAACCAATTATCAAATCTTATCTTGTTTACCCTTGTAGTATCTCTCAAATCCATTTCTTTTTTTTCTCTTGCCCTGCTACTATCAGAAAACCAGTGTGATATAGTGAAAAGAAGGCTCAGTTAAGGTCCATAGGACCTAGTTTCACATGCAGTCCCTGTGACCTTAAGCAAATCATGACCTCTTTGTGCTTTAATTTCCTCATCTAGAAAACAAGGGACAGAATGGTGTGGTGGATAGAGCCCTTGCCTTGGAGTTAGAAAGACCTGGGTTCAAGTCTTGCCTCTAATACATGCTGATTGTGTCACCTTGAGAAAATAATTTGACATCTAAGTGCCCCAGGCAACTCTAGAAGACTATAAGTTATTGAGGGTTAATAGTCTATGTGGATAAAGGAGTGCTCTTACAGGGACTTGCTCATACTGGTGAAATCACATAGAGATATTTTTTTAATGAGGGGTGAGGAAAGGGTAGATCAAGTTATCTCTCATTCCCTTCCAGTTCTAAATCCTGTGGTCCTGATACTGGATCTTATAGCCACCCATCTTGAACTTTACAGTAGCCTTCTAATAATAGACTGCTTAGCTACTGGTTTCTTCCTCCTTCAATTAACCCTTCAAACTAATATCTAATCAATGTCTCTGGTTCGAAAGTTTGATCATGTTTCTCTTCTGCTCAAAATCCTCTAATTCATGACAAAGTACTTAGGGTGAAATTCTTGGCTTCCCACCAAGTGGGTCCATTCTACCTGTCCACTATTGCTGTCTGTCTTCTAACTCTTCTCCATGAACACTGAAAACTGGATTACTCACTTTCCTTTAACCATATCCTGTATTCTATGTCCTCTGTGTCTACGCTCACACCATTTTCTATGCCTGGAACATCCTTCGCTGCTTTCGAAATCCTGCCCATCCTTGGCAAACTCCAACTCAAATCTCACCTTGCACTTTAAGTCTTCCTTGATTCTTCTAGTCAGAAATGATGACTTCCTCATTGATCTTGATATGAGTTTTGGTTCTTTCAAATGAATGAGTAGGAAAGCATTGGTTAAGTGTCAAAAGCATTGTGCTAAGCCCAGCAGAAAACAAAAACGATCCCTGCTGTCAAGGAGCTCACAGTTCTAATGGAGGAGACAACAAATCCAGGAGGTTTGGGCTGAAAGATGGAAAGGCCTGGTGGTTCTTAGGGTACAGCAGCACCTTTTATATTCCACCGTTGTTGTTCCGCTGTTTTTAAATCACGTCTGACTCCTTGTGACCCCCTTTGGAGTTTTCTTGGCAAAGATACTGGAGTGGTTTGCCGTTTCTTTCTCCAGCTCATTTTACAGATGACGAAGTGAGGCAAACAGGGTTAAGTGACTTGCCCAGGGTCACACAGCTTCTAAGTGTCTGAGGCCAGATTTGAACTCACAAAGATGAGTCTTTCTGACTCCAAGTGCACCCTATCCACTGCACCACCTAGTTGCCCCTTATCTTCCTTGGAAAATTATAAATAGTGACTATTATATCCCCTCTATTATAGCAAAACAAATCAATGTATTGGCCATGTTTGTTGATGTATGTTTCATTCTTCTGTAGTCCACCATCACTTTGCCAAGAGGTAGAAGGTGTGATTCATGGTCTCTCCTCTGAATTTACCAGTAGGTTTAGTGTTCTGAAGTCTTGCAGTATCATTTTCCTTTAATAATGATAGTAGTGAGAACTAACTTTTCTATAGCATTTATTCTGTGCCAGACTTTACAACTATCATTTCATTTGATCTTCACAATAACCCTAGGAGGTAGGTGCTATTATTATCCTCATTTTTACAGTTGAGGAAACTGAGGCAAACGCAGGTTAAGTGACTTGCCCAGGATCACACAGCTAGTGTCTGAGGCTGGCTTTGAATTGGACTCTTCCTTACTCCAGGCCTGGCACTCTATCTTCTGTGCCACCTAGTTGCTATTATCATGACCATTGTATAAATTGTTCTCCTGGTTTTGCTCACCTTGCTCTGCTCCAATTTATACACATCTTCCAAAGTTCCTCTAGACTTTTCATGACTGTCATTTCCTGTGGCACAATAATATTCTGTTGCATTCATGTGCCACAGTTCATTCAGCTATTCCTATCAATGGACATCCACTTGTCATTCATTTCTTTCCTACTAAATAAAAGATTGTTTTGGTTTTTTTTAATGTTCATGGGATCTTTCCTTCTGTCTTTGAGCTCCTTAGGTAATTTGACTGGTAGTGGTGTCTTTGGGATTGTTACTTGTCCTTTGTTTTCAAAGAGGACCAATAAGATCAGGAGAGTGATGTCTTAACTTGCAAGTGAATTGGATTTAAGTGAGGCAGAGCTATGCAAAGTCCTCAACCTCCCTCTCTCCTGAAGTCATCTGAGTACAGCGGCAAGACATAGGTTGAGATATCTGGACATGGCTCCAGACGCAGAGGGTGATTGTGGCCTTTTTAAGCTAAGATGTTTCCCAGATCTCAGTTTGTCTGAGGCAACACCCATTCATTGATTTAAGGCTAGGTAAGAATTTAGGCAAAAGATGTCCTAACTTGCCTACTCAAAAGGGTCAATCTGGGAGGGTTCCACCCACAGGACCTCTGCCTAGAACAGAAACAACTGCTCTTTACATTTACTCTATGCCATCAAAACCCAAGCAATGAACAAGTAAGGCTTGGGCTGGGACCTATTATTTGCCAATCAGTGAGAGCCTGAGATTAGTACCTAAAGGCATAGTCAAGTAGCTCCATTTGAATCCCAATGGGTTATAATCAAAGCCTGGTGTCACTAGGGCAAAGATTATGTCTTACTCATATTGGTACTATAACCAATATATAAAAATAAGCCAAACATGGTGCCTGCATGTCGCCCTCTCTGCTCTTATCCTCTGCCACAGAATCCCAGAAGACTGTGAGGCACTGGATTCATGTCTCAGCAGAGGTATGTGACCTGTATTAGAAGCAACAGACATCCATATCAAACACGAATATGATTTCATGTTTACCACTCTGTCACTCAAGCACATACTTGCCTTGCTTACACAAAGAGCTACTCTAACTAGCCTGATATGAACCATATTCCTCTGAGAAGATAAGTAAAATAATTCATTTGAATTGAGTTGGAGAAATTTTAACTTATTGTTGGAGTGGCAGTCTTACCTCAGTGACAAATTTCACTTGCCTTTGGTTTTGTTTGGTTTTGTATGTCACTGAAAGGTATTCGGACACATTAGTAAGAGCGTGGCCTGGGTATCAGGAGACTTGACCTTGGTTTCATCACAGACTTACTTTGTAACCATAAGCACAGAACTTAACCTCTTTAGGCCATTGTTTTTTAATCTGTAATATAAAGAAGTTAAACATAAAAGAAGAACCCTTTTACCCCTAAAATTGGTCTGATTTCCATTGTGTTTCCATTTGTAGAGGGAACTCTTATGGAAGAAACCCCTTCTTCCAATGTGGATCATGAGCTATTCATCATCTTAGACCAGAGATTCTTAACCAGAGGTCCATAGACCACTCCCATTCCCCATGACATCTGTGGATAGATTTTGGGGAGTCACTGAACTGGGATGAAAAATATGTCTTTATTTGCACTATGATTGGTTTCTTTTTTAAACATTCATATTTTATGTATTTAAAAACTTTCTTTTCAGAAGGAATTTCACTAGCCTGCCAAAAGCCTCCATAAAGCCATAAAAGGTTCGGAATCCCTGTCTTAGAGTATCACTCCTAAAATTATATATTCTAAATGAAGATTGGCTCTGAGTCACCCTGAATACTCATGTAAAAGAAGAGGAATACAAGGTTCTATTCTGGGCCCCCAATATTTTAAAAAATATATATTTTATTTTTTATGAAAATATTTATTTGTAAAAATAATGTTACATTCATTTTTAATATTTTATTTTCCCCCAATTACATGTTAAAACAATTTTTAAACTTTTTTTTTTGTTTTGAGGTCCAAATTCTTTCCCTCCCTTCTTCTCTCCCCTCCCCCCCTCCCTCAGATAGTAGGCAATCATATATAGGTTACGCATGTGTAATCATGTAAAATATTTCCATATTAGTCATTTTGTACAAGAAGACTTGAATAAAAGAAAGAGAATGAAAGAAAGTGAAAAAGAACATGCTTCAGTCTGTGTTCAACCAACATCAGTTCTTTCTCTGGAGGCAGATAGTATGCTTCATCATTAGTCCTTTGGGATTTCTTGGATCATTGTGTTGCAGATAAGTAGCTCACATTCTCAGTTCTTCATCAAACAATATTGCTGTTACTGTGTATAATGTTCTCCTAGTTCTGTTCACTTCTCATGTTCATGTAAGTCTTTCCAGTTTTTTTCTGAAATCGTCTTGCTTGTCATTTCTTATAACACAATACTTTTCCATTACAATCATATACCACAGCTTGTTTAGCCATTCCCCAATTGATGGTCCTCCCTTTGCTTTACAGTTCTTAGCCACCACAAAAAGAGCTGCTCTAAATTTGTTTTTATTAATAAGTCCTTCCCCCCCCCATTTTTTATGTCTTTGGGGTATAGATCTAGTGGTGATATTTCTAGGTCAAAGGGTACATACAGTTTGATAGCCCTTTGGGCATTGTTCCAAATTGCCCATCAGAATTAACATTCATTCTTTAAAATTTTGGGTTCCAAATTCTCTCCTTCCCTTCCTGAAGCAATAAGCAATTTGATATAGGTTATACATGTGTAATCATGTAAAATACATTTCCTTATTAGATAGGCTGTGAAAGAAAATACAGACCAAAAAAAACCCATGAAAAAAAATGATCCACCTTCAGACTCCATCAGTTCTTTCTCTCAAGATGGATAGCCTCTTTCATCATGAGCCCTTTGGAATCGTCTTGGGTCATTGTATTCCTGAGAATAGCTAAATCATTTGTGGTTCATCATTGTACAATATTGCCATTACTGTGTACAATGTTCTTCATGTTCTGCTCACTTCATTCTGCATCAGTTCATGTAAGTCTTTCCAGGTTTTTCTGAATTCATCCTGCTTATCATAGTATTCCATTGCAATCATATACCACAACTTGTTCAGCCATTCCCCAACTGATCAGCATTCCCTCAGTTTCCAATTCTTGGCCACCACAAAAAGAGCTGCTGTAAATATTTTTGTACATGTGGGTCCTTTTCCTGTTTTTATGATCTCTTTGAGATACAGACCTAGAAGTGGCATTGCTGGATCAAAGGAAATGCACAGTTTGATTGCCCTTTGAGCAGAGTTCCAAATTGCTCTCCAGAATGGTTAGATCAGTTCACAATTACACCAACAGTGCTTTAGTGTCTGAATTTTGCCACATCCCCTCCATTTGTTATTTTCCTTTTCTGTCATATTACCCAATCTGATAGATGTGATGTGGTACCTCAGAGCTGTTTTAATTTGCATTTCTCTAATCAGTGGTGATTTAGAGCATTTTTCTCCATGAATATAGATTGTTTTTATTTCTTTATCCAAAACCTGCCTGTTCCCAAGTGAAAACTTTCAAGGAAGTAATCCAGTACTGTCTACTTCAGTATGATTTTTTTAGCAACTACAGTTTGGTGGCTTTCACTTAATTCTGTATACCTCTACTAAAGTCCTGTTCTCATATCCCAGAATGTACAGAAAGGATCTTAGGAGCCATTTAATACATTCCCCTTATTTATTATGAGGGCACCAAGGTTCAGAGTGGTTGAATTACTCACACAGGTTCACAAATAGTATCAGGAGCATTTGAACCCAGTTCTTGCTGAGTACCAGTCCAGCACTCTGATGTATAAACAACCTCAGGTTCTTGGAAGCTTTGCCAGTTGAGTGAAAGCTCTGTCAGGTTCCTCCCTTTCTGGAAAAGTTTTTGAGTGTGAGTCTGGTAACAGACTATATATGTTTGCTATCTAAGGTTGAACCTAGCTAAATTCAGATGGACTCTTTACTAAATTGGGCCCAGGATGATGAATTGTTTTAGCCCTAACAACCCTTGAAGACCTTCTGCTAAGTCATGAGGAGTTGGCGAGGTGCAGTGATGGAGGGGAAATACCCATACTGTTGAAATTGAATGTAGTTGAAAATTTTAAGTTAGTAGTGGAATACATGTTATAAGGAAATTCAAGGCTTTCTGAAGGCTTCAAAGTGTGATAACAGTTTGTAAGACATTCTTTTAAAAACTGATAGCAGAATAGAGTCATATATTTTGCCTGGGAAACCTTTAAACTCTAGTTAGTCCCTCAGTTTTTTAGGCAGTGTCAGGGGTGGGGGTGGCGAAAGTGGAGTGATCATTTGCACCAATATATTTTTGTTATCTGAACCAAGAAAGAGCCCTTTCTTTATGGAACTCCCTTTTTGGACTAATTACAATGTGTGTTCCTCTAGAGTAAAAATTGTTTTATTCTTCTATTTGTGTCTCCAGTGCCTTCTTAGCACAGTCCCTGACCCATAGTAAATGCTTTTCCATTCTATCTGGTGGCCTATAAATTAAGTAAATTATTTCTGGTTCTAGTGGTTATGAATTTAAACCCTCATGGAACCCAGCTCTTTCTTTATGAGGGAACAGCAGATCTTTTTAGTGTCTCCCAAGAGGTAAGAGACAAGGGTTATGGGAATTATGGGAATCCAGGCGATCAAGCTGTCTTCAGGGAGCTTTTAAACCTCAGCTCCCTAGGAGGTAGTCCCGTGTTTATAGAAGGTCTTGGTGGGGACAGCCCTTTGGTCTATGAGAAAAGACAGTCTGTGGGAGCCAAAACTGAAAGAGAAAACTTCAGGGTACTGATAATGATTGGAGATAAACTATTGCAAAGTATTGCTAAACTAATAATGTATGATGAATTTGTGTCATTAGTGTGTTTGCTTGTGTTTGATATCAGACTATGTCTTCTGGGGCAGCAGAGATTGGGAATATTAATGTGCATTTGTGTGTTGGGGCAGGACTATCTCAGAAACAAAATAAGCATATTGTATTCAATAATTATAGAAGAGATATTGTGTGTAATTTTTCATGGGGTCCTTAAGGTTTGTAGGAGTAATAAGTTGTATAAAACAAGAACAAAAAAAGTCTGTAGGTCCATTATTCTATTTTCTTCTCGATCATTAATCTCCCTATGCTTAAATCCATTCTTTCAGATATGTCAACTTAAACATTTTTCTGTTAATGTATTTTGTTTTTACATTATCTTTATTTCTGAACATAGGTCTTCCTTCTTCCCTTCTCAATGAGCCATCCCTTGTAACAAAGAATGTTATTTAAAAAAAAGTGGAAAAAACCAACACATCAACTATGTATGACAATATGTACAGTATTCTGTTCCTGTAGTTCCCTCCATCTGCAAAGAAGGGAGGTGCATTTTTTTTTTACTTCCTCAGGACTAAATTTGGTCATTCAGTTCTTTACTTTGTTCTTTCTATCTTTCCTAGCATTCCGTTTCATTCCCTCCATCCACATTGCCTTAGCCATTCATATAAACTTTCTATCTATCTCCTTGCCTAGTCTACATATAAAAGGATTACTCTCCATTATTGTTAGGTAAGCTAGCCAAGGAGAAAAGGATATAGGTCTAATTTGCACCTGTAGTTATGGCTCATAATTTAGATTCGTCCTAACCCTTCATCCAGGTCTCACCCGCAACTTAAGGGATCAGACTGCCATACTAAAGGACCTCCTCTTTAAAAGTCTTGTCCTCTCTGTTTCCGGAGGCTAGAAAGTTACACTAATAGATGTTCTCCCCGTTGTCTGTACCTCTTAAAGACAGAGACCTGATGGAGCTGAGTTGATTTAAAAGGCCTGGTTACTCTTTCAGTACAGTATTTTTTTAAATGAAGCTACTACCTTTCATCCCATTATTGTCAGTAAACATAGGGTCTACAGGTCAATGACATTCCTAGCCCATCCTGCCTAGCTAGCACCCTTCCATTAAACGGCTGAAAAAACTCAGCCTTAAGATCTGATGACACCCTACTCAGAGGGATTGCTAACACTTTGAATAGTAGAGCCAGAGCCCAAAAAGATCTTGACAAGCTAGAATGTTGGATTGATACAAAATTTAATAAAGATAAATGAATGGATAAATGAAAATTTATTAAACTCGCCCTGTGATAAACCTTGGAAATACAAGTAGAGAAAGTGAGACAGTCCCTGCCCACAAAGAGCTCACACACTAATTGGGGAGACAATCCCCAAAAAGATTCAGCTGCAGGACAGATGGAAAGGTTCAGAAGTCCTACGGGCTTTGTAGCAGGGTGCATCCACTTGGGGTCTTCAGGTTAAATCTAGGTCAGATGAAATTGTCAGGGGTCTGGAGGACACAAAAGCAGTGCAGATTATAAGCCCTAGAGGATCTTAGAAGGTAGGTAGTAAAGCCTGGTGGTCCTTCATCTCAGTAGAAGAAATAAATTTGGTGATTCCTATCTATCTCATCCAAACCATGTGAGCAAGTTAAGCAGCTCTGATGGGTCCTGGGTGACCTTTCAGCTATTCTGGATGAGTCCAGACCTGGGACAAGGGAGGGGACAAGGCAAGAAGGTAGTAGGCAAAGGGTGCCCACCTCCCAGATAGCCTGGATGTTTATATACATAAAGCCTTACATTCGGGTTCAAGGAGGTCATTCATAAGGGAAAGATGAGGGAGACATAACAATTCATCTGAAAAATATCTGGGTATTTTATTGAATTAGAAAGTCCATATGAGTCAATAGTATGTTATGGTAGCCACAAAGGCTAATATGAGTTGAGACTACATTAAGAAAAGCATAACTCTCAGGAATAAGAATGTGATACTCTGCCCTGGGTAGGTTAGTTTTATGTTTTGTCCTGGGTACCACATTTTAGAAAGCACGTTGCTAATCTGGAAAATGTCCAGAGGAACATTACCAGGATGATGAAGGTCCATGAGCCCATGTCATATTAATCAGTCAATTAGCATTTATTACAATGGGATATTTAGTAATATAAAGGCTAAGAGGAGCAGGATAGTTGTATTCAAACATTGGAAGGTTCCTTGTGGAAGAGGGATTACACTTGTTCTGTTTTGGCCCAGGGGGCATAGAGGTAGGGCAGATTGGAGGGCCTGGGGGACCTTAGGAGAAAATGCCTCAGAGCAATGGGCAGAAGTTATAGAGGGGCCAGTTTAAACTTGATACTAGGAAAAACTTATTAGGAATCAGAACTCTCCAGCACTGGAATGGAATTCAAGAAGTGGTGGGTTCCCCCTCACTTCAAGCAGAGGCTCAGTGATCATTTATTGTGTATCTTGTAACTTCTTTTTGGGGTAGGGGTTGGACTAGATAGCTACTGAAGTCCTCTCAACTCTAGAATTCAGGAATTCTGTGATTCTTCCCTTCCGGGGAAAATAAGATAAGGAGGAAGGCACGTATTAGTATATAAGCTATACCAATTTTGGCTAAGATGGAAACTAGCAAGTTTTTTTTTTTTTATTTGTAGCCTCTCTGACAGAAATGGAAACATCCACTTACTTCCATATAAAGTTAAAATCCCTTTGGACTTTTCATTCCCCCATCACATTCCCAAAGACTAAGGAATGTTTCTACATATCTGCAAGCATGGTGGTGTTAATGAAGAGGTTTATTTAGAGAAATATGTTGTTAGGAGACATAGTACACATACCAACAAGAAGGAGTGGTGGGAGAAAGCTGAGCTGCCAATGGCCCCATCTGCTAAATGATCAATTGTGCGATGACGCCAGGCTTCCTACAGTTTCTCATCTCTGGCCCTGATAAATGGGATGGGGATAATGCGGTTTTGGGTACATCTCCTAACTCTTTATTCAATTACATGTTGTATTTCTTCCATTTTCAATCTGTTTTATAGCTGCTTTTTTTTCCTTTTGTATTCCATTAGTAATGTTTTTCCAGACACTAAAAATAATTATTTCTGCTAATAAGTGATTCCTTAAAGATTGTCCAGCCATAAAAGTAAGGTAATGCCCTGAATAGAGGAGGGTGGACTACATTTAGGAGAGTATCTTCTCTGAATGATTTCATCTGTAGGAGCAGTAGGTATGTACTGTTTCGTCCAAATGTAGGAGCAAAGAGCTTCTCCCAAAACCTCCATTTAAGAAGGGATCCTGGGCTAAACATTTCTTCATTTTCCACCTTGCTGCGCTTCTTAGGACTTCTCCATCATGCTTTCTTTTATTGCATCAGTCTTGGTATTTACACCTTATCCAGTATTCACACCTCATCATACCCTCTGCCCTTCTGATTGAGGTGTGGGGTGGGGGTGGTGGAGCTAAGACCTGGAGTCAGGAAGACTTTAATTCAAAAAAGGCATCGGACATTTACTAGCTGTATGACCCTGGGTAAGTCAGCTTCCTCATCTGTAAAATGGGGGTGATAATAACAGCATATACTCCCCCCCACCCCAAAGCATTGTTGTGAGGACCAACTGAGATATTTGTAAAGAGCTTAGCGCAGTGCCTGGCCCAGAGTAAGCGCTGTATAAATATTAGCTATTACTGCTGTTGTTAGCACTATTAGTATTAATTTGATCATAGGTTCGGTTTCTACTTTTATCCCTCACCCATCTGTGGTTTTAGGAATTTGCCTTCTTCCTCTTTGGAAAATCAGGACATTTACACAGTTCTTGCTCTGTGATATTTTAGTATGATCACAACAGCGACATCACATCTACCCTGAAATGGCAGAAGGGAGTTTCTTCTCCTGAAAGTTCACTATACTAATGAAATTAGAGGTCTGGAGCCTATCCTTATCCATAGGCTTGGCCCCAGTGCACAAAACCAGGACCAGTGTGAGATGAAGTGGCAGGGAGGCAAATTAGGATTTGTAATGCCAAGGAAAAGTCTTCCTAACAATCAGACCTGTCCAGAGGTGGAATGAGCTGGTTAGAAGGTAGTGGGGCCCCCATCAGTGGAGGTTTTAGACTACGAATTTGTCTGCTTGTCAGGGACACTCTAGAGGAGATGCCTGCTCAGATATGACTTGAACTAGATGACCTCTGCCTTCCCTTCCATCTCTGAGGTATTTATACTGTTTGATCAACAAGCATTTTAAAGCACTTGCTTTCTGACAGGTTTTGTGCTAGATATCGTAGACACTAATACAAATTGGAGACAGTTCCCGACCTCAGGGAGCTTATTTCCTATTAGAGGGATATAGTCAGGGAAGGAGTGCCAAGGAAAGAGAGTTTTGGTCCAGGTGGTCACAAGAATTGTTAGTGCAACAATATAATAATAGACTGTTATATCCTTTCCAATAACACTGGCAGTGTTTATTTGATTATGGTTTCTTGAACAAGAGGTAGAAAATGTTGGGGGAGAAGAGGAGGAGGAGTGTATGTGTCTAGCAGGCCAAATGTCAGGAAGTCTATATTGGCCAGGCTCAGGTCGCCTGGTAGATGGCTGGGTGAAATGAAGCATGGCTTGGGGGTCTTCAGCTGGCTAGCTATAGGGTGCTAAAGAGAAGACTGATTTACCTTCCGGTCTGCTCAGCTCTGCCCTAGGGAAAATTTCAATGGATTAACTCCCCTGGGGTTGGGAGGAAGGTGAGTTTAAGGTCTCTTGAGTTGGAGAATTGCTGATCCAAGCCTATTAATATATAAGTACTACCTAATTAATCTGTGAAATGATTCCTTGATTAGATTAGGAAATGAGTTTTTTGGATAAATGCCTTTTCAAATTTGGGGATGAAATGGGGAAAATCAAAAAAGCATCCTGCCGTGGTCTCTTAACCTTCTGATGCCATCATCCTAGCTATAGTAACTGCAATAAGATAGTGCCCATGGGGCTTGCCTAACAGTACCACCAAACCGGTGGGACATCTGACTACAACTCCAAACCCCAAGGAGTTCCCTGTGCCAACGAAATCAGAGACCTGATCCAACCACAAATCTCTTTGGTACCAGTGATTGTGCCACCTTACTGGGATCTGCCATGGAGAGGGAGTGTTTGCAACCTGGCTTAAGGCAGAACCTGGGAATGGCTGTTTTTTTAGTCTCTGTTTGCCAGAATTGTCTTGGATTTTTGCCCAAAGAGTTTAACTCCTAGTCATGAACAAATCTTCACTTGAATGAATGCTGGCATGCTATCTGGGTGCCACCTGAATATTAAGGATCTCATCATTCAACCCCCAAAGTATTTCTCTTAAGAAACATAGCCTCATAATATTGAAATAAGAGAATTAATGAGGCTACACAATAGGGTTGCAAATAGGATATTTTTATTACTCAAATTAAGTTCCATATCATAAAATGAAATGTTTCATTAAATATAACTGCGCTTAAATCCCTTCCCCCCAAAAAAATATTTAATGTGTTTTTGTAGAAAGGCAATACATTGTAGTGCAGTGATATTGCATTCAAATAGAAATGGGGGGCCCCAAAAACCACCACAAGGATGATTGTTGAATGAATATTGACTTAGTTTTAAAATGTAATATTATCTATGTCTTATTATATTTTTATTTATTTTGTTAAGTATTTCCCAGTTGCATTTTAATCTGATTCGGGCTACACTTGGGAAGTTGTAGACCACATGCAGCCCACTGGTCAAATATTTGATACCTCTGAGAGCAGAATTTAGAGTTAAGAAGAACTAAGACCATGAAAAACTCATTTAACCTCTAGAAGGCCTAGTTTTGTCCTATGAAAAATGGGAATGATAACATTTGTGAAGTTCAAAGGAGATAATGTATGTAAAGTACTAAATAAATTTTTACTTACCATGCATTTAAAATACTTATCCTTATTTTTAAATTTAATTTTTATTATTTTTTAAATTATGAAGCATTTATTTTCTTTCTTCTTCCTGAGGACTTCCTTGCTCCCCAATTTGAGCAACTGCAAAAGAAAACCCTTGTGAAATATGCATGACTAAGCAAAGCAAATTCTGTCATTGTCCATGCCAAAAAAAAAAAACAGAAAAAAAAAACAAAAGACTGCCTCATTCTGCATTTTACAGACATTGCCTCTCTGGCAGGAGGTGGGTTGTGGTAGGATGCTTCATCTTCAGTCCTCTGAAATTGTAGTTGTTCATTGCAATGATCAGCTTCTAAAGTCTTTCAAAGTTGTCTTTCTTTATAATGTGGTTGACCTTGCATAAGTTGTTATCTGGTTCTGCTTGATTTCCTTTGTATCAGTTCCAAGAGGTTATCCCAGTTTTCTCTGAATACTAATACTTTAAGAAACTAAATTCTAAAACTTGTTAACTTAATAAGGGCTTCTTTTAGTTGCAATCATTTATTATTATTTAGCAATACTGAAATCAATTAATTGTGTCTCTATTATAGTTGGAGATGATTTTTTTTTAATTTTTGATCCATATTATTAGCATTGGAGTATAAGAGTGTTAACACCGGAGTCAGAAAACCTGGGTTCAAATCCTTCCTCTGATGTTTATTCTCTGTGGGACTTTAGGGAAATCAACCTCCCTGGACCTCAGTTTCCTCATATGTAAAATGCAGGGGTTGGACTACATGGCCTCTGATAACTTCTGGCTCTAGATCTCTGATTTTCTATGTTTACCTGCCTGGTTGGTGATTTTCAGATGCTAGATTGTGAAAATTTCAATGCAGGACCCCTGATGTAGTGAGGCTGAAGAGTAACATAGGCCAGGTACTGAACTGGTAGTCACAAATTAGAATAGGAACTAAAAGAAGACCTCCTGGGCATTCCGTAGATTGAGTATTCATTGTAACACAGCATCTTCATTATCCTAGAAAACCCTTCTCTCCCTCTGTCCACATACCCTTACCCCGCCCCCCCCCCACCGTGCCCTGTCCAAAGCAATCGGAATTTTGATCGCAGAAACCTCTGGGGGTTTGCAGGCTAGACTTAAACACAAATCACTCTGGCTTTCATTGATTGACCAACAGTAGGTCCCAGCCCAAGCTTCACTTCTTCATTGTTTGGATTTTATTGGCTCATGGTAAATGTAATAGCAGTTGTTTTTGTTTTGGCCAGAAACCCTGAGGGTCTTCCCCTCCCAGATTGATTTTTTTTTTCTTTGACTAGGTAAGAGAGGCCATCCTTTGCCTCATTTCTTACTTCAAACTGAGCTTGGGAAAAACTTTAATTTATAAAGGCCAAGGTCTCCCACTGCATCTGGGGCCATCTCCAGTTGTCTGGATCTATATCTCACCACTGGACCCAGAATGAACCTGGTGACTTTGCAAAGCCCCTTAAATCCAATTCACTTGCAAATCATGGCATCTTCTGCTGATGTCATGATCCTCTTGGACAACAAAGGACAAACAGCAGCAGCTACAGCAGCAGTAGCAGTGAATGTTTATATAATGCCTACTATGTGCTAAGAACTTTACAATTACGACTTAACAATTACAGTTATGTGATCCTCACAACAACTCTGGAAGGTGGGTGCTATTATTACCCCATTTTACAGATGGAGAAACTGAGGCAATTAGCAATCAAGTGACTTGCCCAGGGTCACACCGCTAATAAGTACCAAAGGCAGGATTAGAACCCATGTCTTCCTGACTCCAGGCTAAAGCTCTATCCACTATGCAGAATGGCTGGAACAGGTTTTAATCTGTAGCAGTAGAAGGCATATCTATATTGAAGGGAATCACTGAGCTATCAAATTATAGAAATATTTAATTATTACCCTGAATTTAAACAGTTTTATTAAGCAGACATCTAATTGCCACCTTAAGGCTAAGTACTCTTTTTATAGCATATCACATCCAAGTCCCTCTGAATTCCTATGATCATTGACCTTAGCTAGAAGGGACCTCAGAGGACATCTGGTTCAACCCCTTCATGTGATGAGGAATGAGAATGGAAAAACAGATAAGGAAACTGAGGCCCAGGAAAGTTAAGGGTTTTGCTCAAGGGCCTATCAATAGTAAGCATAATTCATACCTAGGTACTCTGACTATGGGCAGCTAGGTGGTGCAGTGGATAGAGCACTAGCCCTGGAGTCAGAAGGATCTGAGTTCAAGTTCGACCTCAAATACTTACTAGCTATGTGACCCTGGGAGAGTCACTTAACCCTGTTTACCTCAGTTTCCTCATTTGTAAAATGAGCTAGAGAAGGAAATGGCAAACCACTCCAGAATCTTTGCCAAGAAAATCCCAAATGTGGTCATGAAGAGTCAGCTCTGACTGAACACCCTCTGACGACATCTTCCCACCACATGAGATAATAAAGTATAATTACTATTGTTTTTTCAGTCATGCAAATTTCTACCTTGTTTGTGCAGTAACTGTGTTCCTAAAAAGATATACACAGGGCAGATAGGTGGCACAGTGGACAGAACACCCCTAGAGGCAGGAGGACCTGAGTTCAAATCCAGCCTCTGACACTTGACACCTATGAGCTGTGTGCCCCTGGGCAAGTCACTTAACACAGATTGCCTCAACAACAGAAAAAAAAGACATACGCAAATGGAATTTCTGTGAATTGAATTATGTTAAAGGATCCTGTACACTATTTAATTTTTATATAAGGTAGAGAAAGCTTTGGTAATAGATATAATCACCTTCTGATTCAGCTAATACATTCATACCTTTTTTTCTAAGGGAGGAAGGCAAGGCAATTGGGGCTAAGCGACTTGCCCAAGATCACACAGCTAGTAAATGTCAAGTGTCTGAGGTTGGATTTGAACTCAGGTCCTCCTGACTCTGGGGCCAGTACTCAATTCACTGCACCACCTAGCTGCCCCATTAATATCTTTTAAATGTTGGGTTTTCTTAAAGTAGAACATACAGTCAGGGGTGTACTGAAGCCAACTCAAACTGGTTCTTAAGAGCCAATTGTTAAAATTTTTCAGTGTGAGAATTTATATCTTGGAAAGTACAAAATACTATCTCCAATTCAGGGACTGATTTACTGTTTGGTTGATTGCCTAGACTTAAGAAAGTGATAGTAAAAATGTTAATTATACAGACTAAATTTATGAGTGTGTCAAGAGTACTTCTCCCCACTCCAAGGTGGCTGATTATTAAACATTTACCGGTATACCCCCAAGCATCGCTATATTTGATTCTCTCAGAAAGTCCCAATACTGGAATGCCATTTCAACCTCTTTTCTCTTTTTTCTTAGAAAATAAGCCCTTTATGTTCAGGACCTGAGGGTGAGAGTAATGGAAATCAGGCAAAGGGCTATTTTTTTAAAATGTATTTCTGGTTCACTTTCCATTCGCATTTTATTTCTTTTTCAAAGACACCAGACGATTTTCTGGAGAAAGGAGCGCAATTTTGAGTGTATATGTCCTGGGCAGATGTTAGGCAGAATGATTAGGTTGATATTGGTAAAACAATTGGTAAAACTCTAGTCATTTCAGTGGAAATAATACAGAGCCAGGAACTCTATTTTTGCTTTTGCCGCTGATTCCCTTCATCACCCCAGACAAGGCATAAGATTTAGAGCTAGAAGGAAGGGACCTTAGGGACCATTCTGGGTCAACTCTTGCTTTTACAGATGAAGAAACTCCCCCAGAGAGATCATGTAACTTACCTTCAGTAACATGAGTTACTATGGCAAAGTCAGAATTTGAACTCAGATCTTCTGTTGAAGAGCCAATGTTCTTTCTACCATCTCACATTATCTCCTCAGCTAAGTAGAAATTATAATTTTTAGCTTGTTGATCTCTCTGGTTTTTATGGGGATACAGTGCAATAGTAGATGTGGATATGCTTTCATAATTATGAGTCACTCATATATGTGTATATAAATATGTGCATATATATAATATATTATGAGGATGTTATTAAATGGGATGACCATTGTGGTATTGATTCTACCCTCCCCCAACTTAGAACTCACAGATGTAGTGACTACTGCCTCCAGGCTCAAGATGTTCCATAGGTTTCCATTTGGAAAACTAGAGCTCACAAGGCCCTTCCATTGCATGTATCTTTAATAGTCATCAAATTAGCATATTTCAGTTGAAGCAAGGCCTTGGATGAAAAGTTAGCTACAAAAACATTTCCCCCATAAACCTGAGAGCCACTCTCCCACACATACATATAGTATTAGTGGGAAGTATGATATGTGTGCGTAAGTATGTGAATATGAATATGAATGATACTCTGGAAGAAAGGCACACATGTGTGATCAAGGCAATTCATACTCTGGCCCTGCATAACCCTGATCCTTTCTTGTCTTGTGGTATCCTCACATAGGTCCCCATTGGGCATGACATCTCTCTTAAACAGGCCACTTGATCATCTAGGTGCCCTGACTTCCAGAGCTAATTAATCCACGGCTGGCTCTATTTTCTGTAGCCAAGGACCGCAGTCCTGAGAACTGCCTTGACTTTTTTTCTTTTCTGCTCCCCAGTTGGTACAGTACCTCTTATTAAACAAGTCGCTCTGCTATAAGACACCAAGCCTCGGAAGTCCTCAAGGGAGAGAGATCTCCTCTCTTCCACTGCTCTCTGGTATAAGTGCAAGGGTAAAAGTAAAGATCTCTCAAGAACTGGGTTCTTCTTTCTACTGCCAGGGATTCACACTCTGAAATTGCCTCAACTGGCTTGATAGATGTCAGGGTTGCTTTTTAGAGGATACCGTGGCTGTGAACAATTTTCTAGCCAGGCAGCAATAGCAAGCTGGCTCCTAATGCCATCATCTGCTCTGAATGTCTTCTTTATTTCTTATAAGAAGGATAACAAACATCATAAGCCCTTCTTTACCCTTCTTTTAAAACCTTCCTTAATACCATATTGTATCTATCACCTGCCCATTACTTTCTGTGATTACATCAACTGGCCTGGGGCATCCTAACCAACTCCCCCCACCTCCATTATTGTCTATGGGAGGTATAATCAATGTAAAATTAATGAGTCATGAAATCTTTGATGGTTGAATAGTTTTTAAAAATGACTTCAAGTCGACATGGTATAACTGGAAAGTTTCATAAGTGTTGACAAAACTTTATCAGGGAGTTCACCTGGAGTTGAAATAAAAATTGGCTAATCACTGTAAATAAAGTGGCAGACTATAAATAACCCAGATTTTCCCAGAAAGAGTTTTATGAGAGGAAATGATGGAATACCACCCACTGAATTTAGAGCTAAGCGTACCTCCTTTTGTCAAGAACCGAGAGGAGATATACTCTAAAAAACACTAAAATGTAGCCCTTGTCTTGGAATGCTGTAGTGAATTGGAACCCATTTTACTCAGGAGCCCTTGGGATCAGTAAGACCTAAAGATTAAATGCTGAGACTTCAATTTCAGCTACCAACAATCTAGAGCAGTTTCTGGCATCCTCATTGTCCTTGGCTTATGAAATATCGAGATAAAACCCCTGGCTCTTGTCGTCACTGCGGTTTAAGCTTCTGTGTTTTCATAGCATGACACTATCCGGTCAATAACATCATTTCCATCACATAGATAAGGAAAAGTGGCAGTTTTAACTTTTCTTCTGAACTGTGTAGCTAGGGCTCCCGGGTCTGCGTAGAGTGATTTGGTGGTGAGGTCACAGAGCCATGTTATGGATAATCGCTGGTTCTGGACAATGTCAGGAGTATTCTAATTAATCCCCTTCCCTCCAATCTCTTCTTCCTTCTGATATATATAACAGCCAAATTGATATTCCTCAAGGATGGCTCCAACCATGGCACTATCCTACTTAAGAAGCTTCAGTGGTTCCCAGGTGTTTCTCAAACAAAATAAAGAATCCTCTGTTTGGCATTTTAAAGCCCCGTACAATTTGTTTTGAACCTATTTTTCCATGACCCAGCCGAACTATCCTAAATGGGTAGGTGTATAAGGGTGTGTGTATGTGTGTGTGTGTGTGTGTGTGTGTGTGTGTGTGTCTATGTGTGTAAGTAATTCTCTAAGGCTCCAAGTTTCAGAGGAGGTACCAATCTTCATTAGTAAAAACGGTTTCCTTGTCTGGGAGCGCCATATATGGCAAAAATAAAAGTTGCCATGTGACAAATCACAGCCAAGTGCAATGATCAGTCTCATACCAAAGAGCTGTGTAGGTTAAGTAATTTAGCTGGTGAGGCCAAATGATATCTGCTATTGTCCTGAGGTAAGAACATGGACTCATAGACTCTGAAGCTAAAAGAAACTTTTAAGATCCTCTGGTCCGATGCCCTGATTTTAAACCCTTGGGAAGAAATATTCAGGTCTACGTAGTTGTGCCATAGTGGAATGCTGGTCAGTAATGAAGAGCAAAGAAAGGAGAAGCTGACAGTTACTCAGTGAAAAATGGAATGAAAAAGGTAAACGGTATTCCTGCAAGATCTCAGAACACAAGACGGGCCCCATGTAAGGTCAAGGGTGGTGAATGCACTGCAGGTCATTTATTGTGAAGAACATTGGGCTGGTCACATAGCAGAGACAGGCCACAGAAGGACCTCTAGAGACTGTGAACAGTAAGCAGAGATGGAGGGTCAAGGAGCTACCTAGGCATTATACTCTAGCTAAACTTGTGGTTACGAAAAAGGCAGCCCTTTGTGATAATGTCTTTAAAAGCCAAAGGATAGGATCACATAAAAGTCTTACTTGCTCTCTTATAGGGAATTTAAAATAAGTTCCAGTGAGATATCCAGGCAGGGCGGTGTGGTGTGGTATAGGAAGAAAAGTGTTGGATTTGCATTGAGAGGTCCTATGTTCAAATCCTGATTCTTTCTTTTACTATCTGTGTGAATGAGAAATTTACTTAGCTTTTTTGAGTCTCAGTTGGATAGCACGCCTCTAAGGTCCCTTCCAATCCTAAATATGTGATTCTGGGGATCACAGAAGACTTATTGGAAGGTTGAAAACTCAGAGGGAAAGCCAATAGTCTGATCATTTGGACAAAATAGTGTTTGAAAAATTGAGTAATGACAGATTCAAATCAAAGACTAAATGGATAAAATTATCCTGGGGGAAATCCACCCCAAATAGAAAGATCTCCAGAGAAGGAAATTCCATACCCTCTTTTTTAAGGCTCTAGCATTCCAATGTTAAAGTCCTTTTGGTCAAAGAATTCTTCCCAATATCTACTCCAAACATCTCTTACCACAACTTAGAGAATTTCTTCTAGCTTAGTCCTTCACAGAGAAAGACAACAACCTTTGCCATATAAGCAGAGTAAAATAAGCACAATATAGACTACCAATCTCTAGCTTTTCTTCTTCAGGCCTGTTCTCCCCACTTTCCCTTTGTCTTTATACCTGTCTTTATGAAGTACTGCTAATTTCCCAAGTCCTTCAGTTGAGTCATACAAAATTGTACTCTTAGAATAATAGCTCAGAATTATAAGAGAATAATAGCTATTCTTATTTAGGGCTTGTGAAAGTTTTTCTCATAACAACCTCATGAGGTGTAGGTAGAACAAATATTATTATCCCCACTTAATAGAAGAGGAAACTGATTCTCAGGCTCAGTGGTTAGTCATATTGCTATTCAGTATCAAAGCTAGAATTCTAACCAGGCTTCCCTATACCATGAATGTAACCAAAACATAGTAGAGTAGAAAATTGATCTCTGGCTTTTGACATGTTGCATTCTTAGTATTGCTTCACAGCACTGTTTGGACTATAATAGCGGCACTAAATTGCTAATTCACCCCAGACTGGTTATCCTTTTTTAGCATCCTTTCTGTTATCTTCAAAAATAGTCAATAAAATCCTCTCATATGTGTTCATTTCCCTCTTCTTCCTCTCAGATACAACCGTGAACTTTTCAAGATTTTATTAAAGGCTGCTTTTCTTGGGATATTCTTTTGTTTCTTCCTCCCCCTTAGAATGTTCAGTCTTTTGCAAAATCTAATTAAAAATAAAACAAAACAAAATTTCTTTCCTATTGTAAAGGAGCAACTATTATGTTCTGACTACTGTGGTTCATGTACATTTGAATAGTTACTTCCAGAGGGAAGGATCAAAAATTTTCAATAATGTTCCACCTTATTCATTTTTAAACTCACAACCTGTTTATCTGCATATATGTTTATTTATTTGGGGTTTTTCAGTTTATTTATTGTCCATTTGTACTTGGGTTGTATTCTTGCTGCTAAATTGGCAGCTTGACAAGGGTAGGGATGGTTGAATTTATCTTTGTGTCTCCCGAGCCTCCTCCAATCCTTTCTTCCATTCCTATAGTTCTCCCTCCCTCTCCAACCCACATGCTGTGGACATTAATAGGTTTCTAATAAATGATTCTTCGAGAAAGGAATGAAGCACAAAATGATAGGACCATAAAGCTGAGCCTATGTCATAAAGCTTGTTTGAGAAATGAAAATTAATATTCTAAATTGATAGTCCAGAATTCTAAGGGCATCAAGAAAATGTCCAGTTTGGCATCTGAGGTTGCTTTTATTGTCTCTTTAACACATTAGTTTTATGTCATACATCTAACAAGGCTAAGTGTCTTATCTATATAAATTATGTACTCCCTCATCCAGGAAGTCTCTGGGTATCTTAAAGAAAAGCCTACTATCATGAGCTTTATTAGACCAGAGACATAAATCTTCTTGAAGCAGATGGAGTGACCGAATTTAATCTGAAATCAGGCAAACATCTTCATCTTTGAAGTTTTAAGGTGATACAAGAAATGTATTAATCACAATTTTCTTTAATGTGGAAAACAGCAGGGATAGAAGTGGATGGGTGTTTATATGTTTATAGTTAAAATTCACATCTCTGCTAAGCTACCCAGTAATGGGAGTCTAAAAATGGAATTCAGGAGGTATCGGGAACAAGTAGGTTGCCCCCTGGATGTGGGAACCCTCAGGGATACACTGAATTCCTTAACATCAGAATCGTAGTAGTGAAAGCATTATTGGGTTTCATTCTGTCTTGAGCTTTGGTTTATTAAGGAAAGGTAGCACAGCTGTAAACCAGCTGTATTTCATTTATGCTTAGAAACAGGGCCCCTTTGTCTGGTTCAAATGTAATTGGCCCCCCTCCATTTTTTTTAAACTTTGGCTGCTTAAAGGAAAAGTAGTTGTTGAAAGACAGTTTCACACTTTGAACACTGCCATTCACTAAAACTTAGGTCTGCTCTGATATTGAATTTAAGTTAGTGTAACCCTATTTGTCATGCGTAGCAATGTTTAAAAAAATTTAGCTGTGCAGACTCTAGAAATGTTCCCTGGTTTGTAACTTCCCTTGGAACAATGAACTTCTCTCAAGGTGCTACCATTTGATAGGGGCTACCATCAGAGAATGCCACTTTGCACCAAATTGAAAAGTAGAGGTAACCTTCTTATGAGAGCTACCACAAAGTTGGTGTTAGAACAAAGGAAATGCCTGCCAGCTCCTATCTTGGGAGGCCCATTAGTCGGGTGGCTAAAGCTTCCAACAAAAAGAAAAACCCACAAAACTTTGAGTCCTGTGGAGGAGATGGTATTTTAAATAAAGTCAATTACAGAATGTCTCCATACTTTTGCAAACAGTGTTGACAGAAGCAGTGGCAATCTTAAGATCTAATCAGAACTTTCTTAAACAGGGACTCCATTCCTTTCAGCAGGTCGTAAACTTTGGTGGTATCGTCTGTTGGAATCTGAGCTTTAAATGTTTGTGTGGCACCAGTTTTTCTTTCCTTGACACAATTCAGCAAATGTTAACCACCTACTGTGCAAAAAGGCGAGAGGCTCCTTTTATTTCCCTTCTCCACATCTCAAAACTCCATTGACATCGTCCTCCATTCTCTTCTCCTTTACTCTAGTTCTCTGATGAAGGTTCCCTGGATCCCACCCCCTCCCACCTCGTTCAGCATATTGTCCCCCGTGATCATCTCCTTGCTCACTCTCTGATCTTTCAGTCTCTTCCTCTCTACTGGTTCCTTCCCTGCTTCCTAAAACCATACCTCCCTGATCCTTAAAAAACCCTCCTGACAATGTATCATCTTCTACCTCCTACAAACTCATAGAAAACACATCATGATTCCCTCAAAACCCACCCTTCTTTCTGAACTTCTCTGTTACTGTCAAGACCACATCCTTTTAGCCACCCAGTTTCACAACCTCAGCACTAGCCTTAACTCCTGACTTTCCCTCACACCACATACTCAATCACTTGCCAAATCTTATAGTTCTACCTCTACAACATTGCTCATATCCATTTCCTTCTCATCACTCACATGGTTATCATTCTAGTTTAGATCTTCATTACCTCTTTCCCACATTAAAGGACTAGTCTCTTAATTGTCCTCCCTGCCTTTAGTCTCTCCCTATCCTGCACACAAGCACTGAAGTGATTTTCCTAAAGCATAGAACTGACCGTGTCGCTTAAAATTCCAGTGGCTTTCTGTTGGAGAGACTGAGTCTGATGACTGTGCTCAGCTTTGTCCCGCTTAAATTAACATCACCCTCGTAATGTCATTGGTCCTCTTCAAGAATGAAGAACAGACAACAGGATCAAATATAAACTCCTCTATTTGGTTTTTAGAGACCTTAAAAATTTGGGCCCAACCTTCCTTTCCAAACCTGTCATTGTCCCCACATTCTATAGTCTGGCTTTTGTGCTGTTTCTCATATGTGATACTCCATAATCCATCTCCTCACCTTTGAATTGGCCATCTTCCATCCCTGGGATGCCCTTTCTCCTCACCTCTACATTTTAGAATTGCTTGTTTCTTTCAGAACTGTAAGACAGGAGCTCTGTTCCAAGTAGATTCAGGTTCACATGGAATCGGGATAGACCTAATAAAGACAGTGGATATAGATAAGGAATTCCTATTCTCCAGGTGACCTGATGAAATAGGGAGCATCTGCCAAGTCACTTTATTCTCCGTGGTGGCCACCTGAGACAAGGAGTAGAAGCATCTGCCCCTACAGCATCTGAATCTACTGACCAGTGTTCATCTGATATATAGAGAAACACACAAAGAAGGCAGCATACCAACAATAAGCTCATAGGTTTACATTATCTATGGTTATATAATGATGTGTCAGCATAGAACAAGTGCAGTGTTAGTGTTTATGGGCCATATATCCTGGCTACCTGTATCAAATTGGATCCTTGCCACCTTACACAGAAGATCCTAGCTAAAACACCACCTTCTTCATAATGCCTTTCCTGATCCCTTAGCTGTGGATGCCCTACCACCCCAAAATTTATCTTATATTTATTTTGTATGTGTGTATATGTGTGTGCATGTGTATATTTACATACAAAACACTGTATACACTCCTGGTTCTGTTTTGACTTTCTTTACCACCACCACACAGTTATAATCCCACCCTGGAACTTTCCTCAGCACCTGGAGCCTTCTCACCCTGGAACATCCATTACCTCTTCCTCCAGCGTGCCCCACCTCTCTAATTAATGAATTTCTCCTAGGCCTCCATTTTGGGGAGTTTTCGAGTCTGGCCAACTTTCTTTCTCCTTCTGGTTTCTGATTTTCTAAATGTGAATACCAGCTACTGTGTGGGTACTTTCTCCTGTTTTATTCCCTGAGCAGTTCAGCTAAGCTTTTGTGTGTGTGTTGTAGTCCTCCATTAGAATGTAAACTTCTTGAGGGCAGGCATTGTCTTTCTTTTTGCTTGTATTTGTATCCCTAGCTCTTAGTACAGTGCTTGGTACACAGTAAACACTTAATAGATACTTGTTGTCTTGCCTATGCTTATTTACATATTTTACATACTGAATAACATGCAGGCTTCTGAAGAGCAGGAACTGTTTTCATTTTGTCTTTTTCCCTTTGTTTCCTCCTGCTGAGAACTTGACTTGATGTTGAGTCTCAGCTGCCATAAGGCATCTAGGCAGTGGAAGCCATTTCCTTCCAGACCCCTTTGACTTGTTGTCTCCTTCCTGAGACTAAACTCTAATAGAGGAGGATGAAAGATGAGGAGATCTAGCTGTGACTGGCTTTTGTTTACAGTGTAAACAAAAAGTGAGAGTCCTCACTGGGCAGACAGGAAGGACAGGAAGACAGCTTAGGAGGGGTTAATAATCTTACTTTATTCTAGTCTAGTCTTCTCAAAAGACTTTTTGATAATAGGAGCACCAATTCCTGCAGCATTCCCTAATCACCTTTCTTGAAGGGACCAGTGAGAAGGGGGGCGACTACCTCTACATCTCAATGGGGTCAGTCCAGACAGGCACAGCATTCCAGCTTGTGCTCTCCCCTAAGTCCCCTCAAGCCCCAATGGGGGCCAGTTGAGGTACACAAATTTCCCCCAAGCCTTCATGGGGGCTGGTCAAAGCACACACAGCATTACACTGTCACGTTCCCCCTAAGCCTTGATGGGTTGGATCAAGGCAGGTACATACACTCCTCTATGCATACCCAAATCCCAAATCCCAAATCCCTTTGGGTTCCCCACTCACTAACCAGTACCCACTTGATTTATAGGTCAATGGACAAACAAAGCAAATTGCCAGCAATAGCCTCACAAGTTTATATTATCTCACCGTTGTATCTCACTACATAGTTGCAGTGGATATTTACAATTTTAAGCACAAATGTTTATATTATTTATCATTATATAATGCTGCACAAATGTGACAGAGATATTTACAAGTCATGAGCCTGGGAAATAGAGATTGTTATGGCCATGGATCCAGGGAAACTAAACTCTAAGAAAGAATAACAAAAATCCACCTTACATACACCTTTTCAGGAGTGGACTCTTAAAAACAGAAGGAAAAGGATAGATCACAAATTAATAATTAATTATTAATATACTAATATAATATTGCTTTTTCTCACCCTCAACTTCACTCTTGGCAGATGACTTCTCTTCTGCTAACCCAGGTAACCATGAGCTTCATTAGTTGCTTGCTGTCCTTCATTCTTGAAGAGGACCAAAATGACATCACTGTTAGCCAAGTTATAGTGTGTCTACCTGTGGCTAATCAAACCAATACAAGTTTGGGATGCTCTGCCACAGGTTGGGTACAAATAGTCCACCTGAACATTTGGGTTGGGTTCTCTAAATTTGTGCATCTTGAATTTCCTTTGAGTTACTTCAATTCTGCTTTGCTCACAGAGCACAGTACCTTCTCTGATGTGGGAAAGCCATGCTGAACAATCCTGTGGCAGTGTCTCCCATGTCACACCATCAATTCCAAAGTTCTAAAGAGAGACCTTGAGAGTGTCATTATATCACTTCTTTTGACAACTATGTGAGCACTTGCACTGTGTAAGTTCTCCATAAAATAGTCTTTTTTAGCAAGCACATATTTGGCTTTTGAACAACATGGCCAGCCCATTGGAGCTGTGCTCTCTGAAGCAGAGTTTGAATGCTTGGCACTTTAGCTCAAGGAAGGACCTCAGTGTCTGGTATCTTTTCTGACCGGGTGACCTTCAGAATCTTCCTAAGACATCCCTCCCACATCTTAACTTTCCCCATCATGGTTTTGATATAGCAGGACATGACATGAAAAATTAAATGGGAATTAGATGAGGAATATTGTAAAAGTCACAGATGAAGCATAAAGGCTAGCAAACTACACAGAAAAAATTCTTTTTCATATAGTATTTTTACTTAACATTGACCTACATGTAGCCAATGACCAAAATCTTAACCCAAATTTTACAAGAAGGTATAAACACCTCCATAAAAGAAAAATTTTAAATTCAGGCTTTTTCTCTGGTATAAAGGGAGGACCAAAAAATTTTATGTGGATTTTCTAGATCGAGGGGGCACCGTGCCCCTAATATACAGTAATAGCAATATTGTTTAAGAATAACTTTGAGCAAATAAACCATTTTGACTATTATAAATATGCAAATCAACTATAAAGGACATATGAAAAAAGATGCTATCTGCATCCAGAGAAAGAACTGATAAATAGAAGTATGTATAGGATAATTTTACATATATACACGCCTATTTGTATCTAATGGTAGCCATGGGGGGGGGGGCTGAGAGGGAGAGGGAAGAAAAAGAAAGAGAAATTTACATGATAACTTTATTATATATTTAAAAGGAATAGCAAGTTGTACATAATTGATTTGCAATTTCATATGCAATCTTCTTTTTATTATATTCTGTTATGGAAATGCTTGTTTTATTCTATAAACTAAAATGAATGAAAAGACAGAAAGAATAGCTAATATTAGCACTTACTTTGCCTGCATTCATGTAGGAGATTATAATCTATCTTCTGACCCTACCACTGAACAAAACCATTCTCTCAGTGGCCTCCTAATTGTCAAGTTTAATGGTCTTTCCTCAATGCCCATCCTTCTCAGTGAGCTGCATGACACTCCTGACTTCATCCCTCTTGAAGTATTCTTTTCCCTTGGTTTATAGGACACCGAAGTTTTTCTTCGGTTTCTTGGACCTTTCATGTGCACCTTTTCTGTCTCCTTTTCTGCCACACAAGCACTCCCCCAAGGTCAGTTTGTTTCCTCATTTGTAAAATCAAGTGGTCAAACTAAGAGATTTCTAAGTGAGGTCTCCCTCAGTTCCTTGATGAGAATGACCCCTGTATTAGCACCCATAGGAGAATTCTTGAGATATGTGTCAACCATTCCCCAATTGATAGGCATCCCTGCAATTTCCATAACATACCAGCCCCTAAACAAAGACAGCAAAAAGGTTTCCCACCCATTCAAACAAAGAGGAAACTTGATAGTCTTAGCATTCCAAAAGGGAAGAACAGGGAAAAGTCTGATTGCCTTAACAATATGTGGTGAGTGTGTGTGTGAGTGTGTGTGTGTGTGTGTGTGTGTGTGTGTTTAGAGAGGGGGGGGTGAGGGAATATTAGGGTTGCAGATTACATTTGTGCCAATATAGTACTATCTGCCTCTCCTGCTTCATGAAGTTCTTATGACAGACAAATGTAGTAATTAGAGGCAGCTGCTGACAGATAGTTGGGCCTGGAGTCAGAAAAACCTGAATTCAAATCCAACCTCAGACACTTACTAGCTGTGTGACCCTGGGCAAGTCACTTAGCCTCTATTTGCCTCAGTTTCCTGAACTGTAAAATAAGGATAATAATAGCAACTTCCCCCCTACCACCAGTTATCAAATGAGATAATATTCAGAAAAAAGCAAAAACCAAAACAAAACTGTTTCACATAGTAGGTGCTTAATGAAGGCGAAAGAGGAGAGTGTAAAGATAGGCTTGAAGCTTAACATCAAAAAAACTAAGATCTTGGCCACTGGTCCCATCATTTCCTGGCAAATAGAGGGAGAAGAAATGGAAGCAGTGTCAGATGTTACATTCTTGGACTCCAAGATCACTGAAATGAAAAGATGCTTGTTCCCTGGAAGGAAAACCATGGCAAATCTGGACAGTATATGTGTCAATAAGACAAAATGGGCACTTGAGGAGTTTGGCTTTTGTTTATTTTGTTTACTTTGAGTGAAAGGCACTTCAGGAGTTTTGGCTTTTGTTTACGAAAGTACTTTCACCTGTTAAGTGCTAGGCCCCAGGCCCAAAGCCCTATCAGGTGTGAAACCTGTGTGGGCATAGATTAATGACTTAAGAGGGGCCAACTCAGGAACCAATGGTCTCTGGTCTCTGGTTGTTGAGGCGGGGCTTGAGAATGCCAGAGGCTTGGCTGCTAGGAGAGGCGAGAAACTACAGCTGAAGCCAAAGCAGAGCCAACCCATATGTGGGACCCAGGAGTTCAAGCGATGACTTGAGGCCAGTGAATATGATTTATGCCATCTTGTTTTTCTGTGGCCTCCTGGCTACTCTTGTGAGGCGGGCTTATCGGGCCTGGAGGCTTGTGATCACAATATTGGAATGGGGAGGTTGGTTCATGAATCTGTCACTGTGGGGCCTGAATAAATGTCTTGATGTCTTCTGCTTAGAGAATTCTATATACCTTGCAATTTCAAACCATTCAAATATATATATGATCCTTTTTGAGATCATAAATTCGGCCTTCCTACTACAGTATACTAAAAAGCAGACACATTACCTTAACGACAAAGGTCTGCATAGTCAAAGCTATGGTTTTTCTAATAGCGATCTATGGCTGTGAGAGTTAGACTATAAGGAAAAAGAGTCACAGCTTTTGAATTGTGGTTCTGGAGAAGACTTTTAAGAGTCCCTTGGATAGCAAGGAGATCAAATCTGTCAATACTTAAAGAAATTAATTCAGACTATTTACTGAAAGGTCAAATACTTAATCTGAAGTTTAAATACTTTGGCTGAGAAGACAGGACTCATTGGAAAAGACCCCAATGGTGGGAAAGATAGAAGGCAAAAGGAAAAGGGGATGGCATAGAATGAGATAGATAGTGTCATGGAAACAACGAACATGAACTTGGAGAGAGAGACTTTGAGGGATGGTGGAGGGTTAGAAGGGCCTGGACTGCTATGGTCCACGGGGTCACGAAGAGTTAGACATGACTGAACAACAAAATGTACATGCTTGTTCCCTTCCCTTTTCCTATCCTTTCCCCTAATCTGTGTGAGAGCTCTTCGTAAATTGTCAAGGTGATACCCAAACTTTGTATGTTATGAATTCCCTAATTTCAGAGTGTCCTATTGAATAAAGACCTTTCATAAAAGCCAGGAAGACCTGGGTTCAGGTGTCACCTCTGACACATACTGGCTGTGTGCTGAGTCCCTAACTTCTCTCTCACTCTTCTCTACATTTTGCAGAGAAGGTGCCAAACTGCCTTCGTACATGAAGTTTTCTCACCTAGGATTCCCCCATACCAATGAAATCAGAAGTCCAATCCCTGTCACTGATTAGGAGACAAATGATACATTTGTGTCATAAGACCTGGGCTCAATCCCTAATTCTGACATACTTAATGTCTTGGTGACTCACTTCTACAAAATGGGGAAATCTTAACCATTTCTGTTCGGTTCTTCAGGATACTGTCTTGCTTTCTCTTCTGCCAAATGTTCTCATGAAACTATTTGGATGAGGGCCTTTAGGGTGGTCTGTTTCTTTGGCCTCTTTACCTCAGAGGTCTCCTGGGATGCTGATGTCACTTAACTGCCCGAATCCCCCAACTGCCTAACCAAGATGAGAGTCAGCAATCAGGGACTCCCTAGAAAAGACTCACTAGGAAGGATAAGGGATACAGCTACTTTGTAAGGTATAATTTGAGATTTATGCCAGAAGTAGACTCCTTCACAGCTTTTTTAAAAAATAAATTTATTTTTTTATTTTTAGTTTATAACAGTTTTTGAGTTCCAAATTTTCTCTCCCTCCCTCTCTTCCCTGCTCCCCCCACCCAAGACAGCATGTAATCCAATATAGGTTCTACATATACCTTCACATTGAACTTATTTACATAATAGTCCAGTTGTAAAGAAGAATTAAAACCAACGGAATGAATCATAAGGAAGAAGAAACGAAACCAAAAAAGAAGGGAAAAAAGAGAGCAAATAGTTTGCCTCTATCTGCATTCAGACTCCACAATTCTTTCTCTGGATGTGCATAGCTTTTTCCATCATGAGTCTTTTGGAGCTGTCTTTGAACCTTGTATTGATGAGAAGTTAGTCCTTACAGACACCATGTGTCTGTAATTGTGTATAATGATCTCCTGATTCTGTTCCCCCCAACTCAGCATCAGTTCATATAAGTCTTTCCAGGTTATAATGAAGTCCATCTGCTCCTCATTTCTTATCACACAGTAGTATTCCATTACATTCATAAACCACAATTTGTTTAGCCATTCCCCAATTGATGGGCATCCACTTGATTTCCAGTTCTTTGCCACCACAAAAAGAGCAGCTATAAATATTTTTGTACTGGTCCATTTCCCACTTGTGTGATCTCTTTGGGATACAGTCCTAGAAGTGGTATTGCTGTGTCAAAGGGTATGCCCATTTTATAGCCCTTTGGGCATAGTTCCAAATTGCTCTCCAGAATGGTTCGATCAGTTCACAACTCTACCAACAATGTAACAGTGTTCCAATTTTCCCACATCTCCAGCATTTATAATTTTCCTGTTTTGTCATGTTAGCCAGTCTGACAGGTGTAATGTGGTACCTAAGAGTTGTTTTGATATGCATTTCTCTAATCAATAGTGATTTAGACCATTTTTTCATATGGCTATAGGTATCTTTAGTTTCTTTTTCTGAAAACTGCCTGTTCATATCCTTTGACCATTCATCAACTGGGGAATGAATTGCATTCTTACAAATTTGACTCAGTTCTCTATATATTTTAGAAATAAAGCCTTTATCAGAGACACTGGTTGTAAAAATTCTTTCCCAGTTTTCTGCTTCCCTCTTAATCTTTGTTGCGTTGGCTTTGTTTGTACAAAAATTTTTCAATTTAATGTAATCAAAATTATCCTTTTTGCATTTCATAATGTTCTCTATCTCTTATTTGGTCATAAATTCTTCTGTTCTCCATAAATCTGAAAGATAAACTATTCCTTGTTCTCCTAGTTTGCTTGTAGTATCAGCCTTTATATCTAAATCATGTACCCATTTTGACTTTATTTTGGCATATGGTAAAACTTTATTTTGTAATTTTCATCCTCCTCTTGGAGCTGAATCCACAGAGGTGGTAACCCAATTGCTTATTTACACTTATGAAATGACCTTTTTGCTAAGCAACACAATGCTTCTGGCTTCTGAAGCATCAACATTTTGCTTATGATAGGCATACTTTTCTCTGAACCTAAATACTAATAATAACAGCTGATGTTTCTGTTTAATTTTAAGGTCTAGGAAATATTTCTCTCAAAATAGCTCTGTTAGGTACACAGTGTAAGTATTATTATGTCCATTTCATAGATGGAGACACTAAGGAAAGTTTAGAGATGTTAAATAACTTGCTGCACAGCTTGTAAATATATCTCAAACTCTACAATGAATATCAAATTAAATGTTTCTTGCAGTTTTGGGTACTGTGTATATGTAAGATATTATTATCAGAGCATTAAATTTCTTCCCAAGTAGGAATTGGTACTTTTTTTGGCTTTTAAGTACCAACTTAACCCAGAGCCTGGCACATATCGGCATTTAATAAATGCTTGTTTCTTTCCTTCTGTTTCTTCAGTGAATGAATTAGTAAATGAAAAAATGTTATGCACTTACCAAGTGTAAAAGCATTTATTAAGCACTTATCATATGCAACCATGTTATTATCTAGGCAGTGGCAATACAAACAGAAAAGAAGGACAGTCTCTGCTCTTAAGGATCTCACATTCTGATATTGAGAGACAATACACGTAGGAAATTTCAGCTATGAGACAAACAATGTTTAATGGTCCCTAGGATGTAGCTGCAAGACAAATGATAATGCATCTTCTTTAGCATCATTTTTATGGATGGAATAATATCCATTAATTCCCAAATATTTTCAAAATGTTGCAAATTCATTGTTTTGTTACCTTTGCTTTTTTCCCCCTTAGTTCTGGTTTGAGCTGGTTTTGGCATTTATGTCACTGCAATCTCTTTTTCTGATCATGTTGAGGCTTTAAGTCTTTTTGGGTTGTGTTTTTTTTTTAATTCATTTTGAACTTACATACAAACAGACAAAAAGAACATTTTCACGCACACAGCACGACATAAAAAAAGGATTCACTATACGTCTTTGTGAATGGTGCTAAGAGGACCCCTGTGTTTCCACAGGCCTCTCTGGGCTGCCCCAAGTAGGTAAATGGTGAGGCTTCTTCTCATCAGTTACAGAGCACCCGTATCAAAGGGAGCAAGAGCTCATCCTGTTGTGTGGCTATCTTTTACATCTAAAAGACAAACTCAACCACATCTGTGGGTTTTGACTTTTTTTTGAAAGGTAGATTTTACTACATTAGTTCCCATCTTACAAATGAATTGAGTTCCAAAGTTTATTTATAGATTAGTTGTTTGTGAAAAAGTTTTAACATGGTTTCCCACAGAAACCATGTTATAGATCATGGTTAGGTTACCAGGCCAGGCCACAAAAGCCTGTTTAACCCATAATATGGCTAAATTGTTTTCCCTAGCAGTGGGAAAAAGCTTGGAAACCATATTGTTTGTAATATCGGACCAGAACTGTAAATTTTAGAGATAAAAGAAATTCTGGATGAGGAAACTTCCTCTGCCACAGCAGAACAGCATTTTCTCTTTAAACTATAGCTTCAAGAGCTGCCTGGGACACAGAGATATTCAGTGACTTACCCAGGGTCACTCAGTCATTGTATGGGACATAGGATTAGAATTCATTTTTTCTTGACTTTGTAGCCAGGCAGCTCTTCCTTGAATTGTAGTGTTAGTCATTAAAGGGAAACCTCCAAATAAAATTGAAGAATACTTCAAAAATGTGTCATTAGTGCTAGAACTTGGGAACAAGTAGGATTAATTAGGGGAATATGACTAGGTGGCTGGGAAGCTAGGTGGCTCAGTGCTGAGCCTGGAGACAGAAAGACCAGAGTTCAAATTTGACCTCAGACACTTACTAGCTATGTGACCCTGGGTAAGTCACTTAACCCTGTTTGCCTCAGTTTCCTCATCTGTAAAAATGAGCTGGAGAAGGAAATGGCAAACCACTCTAGTATCTTTGTCAAGAAAACCCCAAATGGAGTCATGAAGAGTTGGACATAACTGAAACAACTGAACAACAATAAAAAGGTAGATGGAAATTTGTTGAAACTCTGAACTAGCATCAGAGGTTGGTGGCTAATTTTAAAGTTTTTTTTTACCTAATTTTACTTCAAAATTATTCCAAGACATGTCAGTCACATATATAGGATTGTTAGGAGCTCAAAGACGGAATGAAGAGAAATAGAGAAGTCTTCCATGGGGTAAAACAGGCAAAGTTGTCACAGAGCTGCCTCAAGTGGTTCTGACATAATTATAAAGCAGAGGAGAATAAATGGGGAATCCAGGGAGTATGGCCAAGAAGTGGTTGCATTGAGGTTTAGGGGCACGGGGACACATGGGTCCTGCCCAAATGAGTTCAACCCAAGCCTTCTTTCAGCCTAAGAAAAACAAGATATATTAAGGATCTGCCATATTGGCCAGACTCTTAAGGAATGGCTAATGAAATGGCCAAATAGAATCTGAGCACCTTAATGGAGGCCAAGATGGATCTTATATACAGAAAGACTGTGGGAGGGATCTAGGGGTGATTGGAGGAGGGGTCTAGGGAGGATCTTGATGGGAATGGCCAATAAGCTGGGGTGACTAGAGGTCAGAGGCCAGGAACCAAGAGTTTAGATAGGATCAGGGGTGGGAAGTAGCTGAGGCAATCTGGAGGTTAAGGGACAATGAAGGCCTGAGCTAGGTTAAGGTTAATAGAGAATTGGGCATAGCCTATAACGAAAGGCCGTTTGAGGGGATTATAGCTTCAGGAGAAAGCCAGATCAAGTGGGGAAGTTCAAGGTGGGGTTTTTTCTAGGGCCTGTACCTGCTCAGCTCAAGGTGAGGGTTTCCAGAGCCTGTACCCCATCAGTTGGGTCATATAATTCCACATATTGGACATCAGCATGTGTTGCTTAGGGCTGGAGGTGGGGGCTGGAGCAAACAGTGTGCAAACCTTTATATGTATGGTCAAGATATCTACAAAACAAGTATTCCTAAGAGAAGTAGGCCCTGCATTGTGGAAGAGAGGAAGCAACCACAAGTTAGTCACAAAGTCTTGCAGTGATCAGATGCCTGGGCCCCAAACAGTGATGCCTTCCTACAAACCCATAGCCTTGGGCATTCTAGAACAAGAAAAGATGTTTGGAAGCTCCCCCATTAGCATCCCTTCATTAATCAATATACCTCTAGTATGAAGGGTAGGTAGGTGGCACAGTAGAAAGAGCACTGGGCCTGGAGTCAGGAAGACTCATCATCCTGGGTTCAGATCTGGCCTCAGACACTTAATAGCTGTTTGACCCTGGGCAAGTCACTTAGCCCTGTTTGCCTCAGTTTCCTCATCTGTAAAATAAGCTGGAGAAGGAAATGGAAAACCATTGCAGTATCTTTGCCAAGAAAACCCCACATGGGATCATGAGGTCTGACATGACTGAAAAATGACTGAATGACAACACATCAATCTTTA
This sequence comes from Phalanger gymnotis, assembly GCA_028646595.1. Taxonomy (NCBI): domain Eukaryota; kingdom Metazoa; phylum Chordata; class Mammalia; order Diprotodontia; family Phalangeridae; genus Phalanger; species Phalanger gymnotis. The sequence goes on from CM053622.1 coordinate 439,257,323, forward strand.
GAGATCTTCATGAAGACAGAAAGATAGTGTGCTCTTAAAAGACTTTTTAATAGACTATGGCATGGTTCTGTAGCTACCTTTTGGCCTGAAAAAAATTTCTTAATCAATTCCCACCCATAAACTAGCTACAAATCTAGCCAGAGGCAGTAGAGAAGATCTGCTGCAGTTAAATCACCAGCATTCAGGTCTGGGACTTCAAGCTCAGAAAATGGCTTCCAGATGAGTATTTTCCTGATTATGTCGGTAATCTTATTTTACTAAGGAACCCAGGGTGGTAGAATTTAAAAACGACTCCAACTGCCCTCAACAAAAACTGCACAATCACCTCCATGACCTTGGAGAAAAGAATAGGGTCTGTGCCCCATTTGGCCCAAATTGGAAGATTCTGTTTGTATGATTCTTACTGTTGTCCATAAGTGAATGTAATGGGCAGCCTTCTGTTGTGTTGCAACATCCAGTACGCTAAATGAGGTCATTCATTCAATATCCATTATTGGGCACCTATAATATATCGATTCTATTAAAATTATTTTATATTATATGAAAATTTTATATTTTATATTATCAATTAATTTATTAAGCACTTATGTGCCAGGTACTGCGGTAATCACTGGCAATACAAAAAAGAAATACAAACTTTGCCCTTGAGGATCTTATAATCTAAAGAGGGAAGGACCTCAAAAGCAAACTGGAAATAGGGGTGAGGAGAAGGGCACCAGGAGTTATGATTCTCAGTGAAGTCAAAACCAAGTAGAGCTGCTGATGCAAACTGGGATTACCTGCAAAGTTCTGATCTGAGCCCTCTGTAGAGGAAGGTTTGGAAAGTTGAGTTTTACTGGTGTTGTTTAGACATTATAAGGATAGGGAAAGGGACCAGACCTTTGATTTCATTGGGAACTCCTGGGAAGAGGTGACTTCCTTCATCAATGCAGGTTGGCACCTTCTCTTCAAGTCAGGGTCTTAAAGTTGTGTGAGGTTGTTGTTGTTTGTCTTTCATTCTCAAAGAGGACCATGACACCAGGGAGGTGATGCCATGACATGTGAGTGAATTGGATTTAAGTGAGGGAGGACTGGGCAAAGTCACCGGCCTCACTTTCTCCTCACTGAGGACCATGAGTCTTCCTGACTTCAGGGCCAGGGCTCTTTCTACTAGCTACCTTTGATACTAGAGGTATATTGATTAATGAAGGGATGCCATCTGGGTCCAGGGGTGAGATATAGATCAGGACAACTGAAGATGGCTCCGGATACAGTGGGAGAACTTAGCTTTTTTAAGCTAATGTCTCAGTTTGGCTGAGGCAACCCCATTCACTGATTAAGGGTTGGCAAGAAATGAGGCAGAGAACGGTCTCTATCTAGTCAAAAAGAAATGTCCATCTGGGAGGGAAAGACCCTCAAAGGTTTCTGGCCAAAACAGAAATAATCACCTTATGTTCACTCTGAGCCAATCAGGCCCAAATAATGACCAAGTGGGCTTGGTCTGGGGCCTCTTCTTGGCCAATTAATGAGCTAGAGTGATTTGGGTTTGAGGCACGGCCCTTAAGGAAAAAAAAGGTTTCAGTGTGAGACACTGAATGGCTAAGGGCTTGTTCAGGATTAAAAAGTCAGTAATGTGTCAGAGGTAGCTCTTCAAAACAGGTTTACCTGACTGTGAGGCCAGCTATCTCAAGAGCCCTGTCTTCCAGACATTGTATTCTATAAAAGATTTATTTCTTTCAGTACCCACAGTCACAAACAGGCTCTCAGCTGTGCTCCTCCCTTTCCCCCCAAAGCTTGTAGGCTGCTGAATGGTGTTACATCACGTTAGGAAAGAATCCTTTTATTCTTATTGCTTATACTATTATGACAGTTATTTTAAAATCATGTCAGGCCCTTCTGTGCCTATTGACGTGGTCTTTTAGAAATATTTCTTATGACAGGATGTATTATAGTAATCATTTTTCTAAATTGAACAATCCATCCGTCTCTGGCATAGATCCTACTTGGTCATGATTAACTATATTAATTACTGAAATAGATTTCTACACTTTCGTTTTCAGTGTTTTGGCAGGTTTTAAAATCAAGACCATATTTGCCTCATAAAAAGTACTGGCTAGTGTTCCATCTGTCTATTTTCAGAAATAATTCATGTAACAAAGAGATGATTTGTTCTTTTAAGGTTTTTAAGTGCCCTATTTTCTTTTGGATTGATTTGGGAGGGGGTATTTTACATTTTGGCAAATATTCTGGCCTAGGCCCTTGTTGGAACTCCTACTGCCAGCTTCCACTGCAAGATGGTAGGATTCTTGCTGTTGATCCTAAGGAAGTTAGTTACTCTTGGCAGCTTAAGGCACACCCCACGTAGGAGGGGTTTCTGTCATATCTGTCTTAGGAGCTTCTTTTGCTGGCCCCTGGCAAGTTCTGCAAATGTTGGCTATTAAATCAGCAGCAGCAGCAGCTGCTGCTCTGGGGTTAAGCCCCTCGAAGAAACAGCTGTTCCTACTCTGGCCAATCTGAGCAAAGTGGGGCAAGGAGGAAAAAGCCGCCCATCAAGACTTTGTGTCAGTCCTAGGAGGGAGGTTGCTGTTACTGCTACCACAGAGGCCCTCAAGGGAGCTGCCGTTGCTGCCACTGGACTGGAATTCTGGCCTTGGAGTTGTTGTTGCTTGCTTAGGATACACAGAAGAGCTGCTTCTTCCAGGGGGATGGATTTCCCCTTGCGTCACAGAGTTCTATAGTGTTGTGGTTAGTTGACCAGATTGTTCCAGTAGATGTGGGCTCAAGTCCTAGCTATAGGATTTAGTTTTTGTGTGACATTGGGCAAGGCATTTAATTTCCCTGGGTCTTGGTTTTTTTAATCTGTAAAATGAGAGGATTGCAGTGGATGAGCTCTAGAACCCATGACTCCTTTTTTGCTATAATCTATGGCTCCTCTCTGGCTGGAGCAGGTGCCACCATTGTTTCATGGGGATTCTCAAGTCAACTTTCTTTGAAGTCTTAGGATTGTAGATACAGAACTAGAAGGGGCCTTAGAGGGCATTATGGCCAGTCACCTCCTTTTAGCCTATATTCCATATTATTTTATAGACAAGGAAGACAGAAACACAGGGAGTTTAAGTGACTTGCCCATTTTTTAAAGGTGATTTCAGTATTTGGAATTAACTTTAGGATGATAATGTCTCTGCTGCCCCACTTTGCTTGGCATATGCTAACTCTCAGAGTGTGTGTGTGTGTGTGTGTGTGTGTGTAAAATCCATCTCTAGCAAGGCTGATTGCAGACTTCTCACCTTTCACAATTTTTTCACCAACACTGAATTCATATTTTGAAGAAGAAAAACTTAAGGAGAGCTCGTCAACTTTTAATTTGTTTAAGAGAAGCTGTTCTCCTTGACACTGAGATGAAGAGACTGATTTATGTTTTCTAGAAAGGTAGCTAGTTCAGTGTAAAAGGAGTAAGTGCAAAGTAAGAGATTAAATAGGTTTTCAGAAATTGCCTAAATTTGCCTAAATTACAGTTCGATTTTTTTATTACTGGAAAAATGGCTTTTAAAAGGACATTTTAAACAATAGTAGAATAATGTGAGCATCAGATTAATCTAGGTGCAGACTTAGGCTACTTAATCCCAGGATGTTAGGGTAAGTAGGGGAAATATTCATTCATTATGGGATAAATTGAATGAATAGGCAAAGAACAAAATTGAATTTATATTGTTAGGTTTATTAGAGGACCTGTTGGACAGAGAAAGGACTTTTTAGAAGGATAAGAATCTTTAGTAGTGAGCATCTCCAAGGGCAGATAAGTAGAACAGAGACATTTGATAAAGAGTATATGTTGATTATCTACCTGCTTGCAGGAAGCTTAAATTTTAGTATCATGTGGGTAGGTGAGACTCACTAATTGTCTCTTCAGCAAAAGTTATACCTTAAGGTCACAGTGTGTGGAACTAGGTCTGACTTGACTGAGACAAAGGGTTACGTATTATGATGCTTAATTGGACATAAAGAAGAGTAGAGGCTATGTAATGACTGTCTCAGTTGCTACTCCTACCCCATAAATCATAGGAGGTAGCTGGTAGCACAATGGATAGAGCTTTGGACCTGAAGTTGAGAAGACTTGAGTTGAAATATGGTTTTGGACACTTACTAGCAGTGTGACCCTGGGCAAGTCATTTAACCTCTATCTATCTCTGTTTCTGCAAATATAAAATGGCAACAGTAATAGCACCTCTCTTCCACTGTTGTTGTGAGGATCAAATGAGATGAGTTCTGAAATGTTTAACATAGTGCTTGGCACATACGAGGGGCTTAATAAACTCATCCTTCCTTCCTGCCTTCCTTCCTCCCTTCTTTCTTCCCTTTGCTTCCTTCCTCCTCTCTTCCCTCCTTCCTCCTCTCTTCCCTCCTTCCCTCCTTCCTTCCTCTCTCCCTCACTTCCTTCCTTCCTTCCTCCTTTTGCTTCCTTCCTTCCTCTTCCTTCCTCCCTCCCTCCCTTCTTCCCTCCTTCCCTTCCTTTCTTTGCTTCTTTGCTTCCTTGCTCCTCTCTTCCCTCCTTCCTTTTCTCCTTTCTTCCCTTCCTTTCTCCCTTCCTCCCCTCTCTCTAATTTTTGCTACTTTCCTTCTCTTTCTCCTTCCTTTCTTTCTACCTCCTTCCCTCCCTTGCTCTATCCTTCCTTTTTTCTTTCCTCCTCTCTTCCTTCCCTCTTTCCTTTTCTCTGCTTTCTCTTTCCCTTCCTTCTTTCTTTCTCTTCCTACATCACCTCCCTTTCTTCCCTCTTTTCCTTCTCTCCCTCCCTTCCTGTGCTTAGGGGTAGTGTTTAATGTTCCATCTTATTATACAGCAAAGATAAACAAAGCTGAGCTGGTTTCCACCTTTACAGGGCTCTACATGGGTGGTAAATGTATCAAATGCTTACTTTGACAAAGTTTTCAAGTAATTCTATGCCTCCAGAGCCATGGCTAAGGGTGGGGTGGGTGGGGGGAAAGCTAATAAATAGAAGATTTGGGCTATTTTATAGTTGCTTTCTTCTTTTGCTTTTCTAGAGAATCATTCACTCACATTCTGTTAGCCAGTCACTGAATCTTCCAGGAAAAATTTATCTTATTACACTTAGATGTTTTCCTTTTGGATATAAAATTAATCTTACAGGATGTGGGTAAAGGAGTTTTAAAAAAAATCTCAATTCATCAGAGTTGTACTTTTAAAGCTAATACTTGCTTACCGTTGATATATATTGTTTCTGTGGTATTTTTTTAATAGTGGTTAGAAAAGCTAGAAAATATAGTGCTTTGAAAAATCAGTAAAAGCCCAGATCTGTGCTTGGCTTTTTTTGATCACTAAGACTAGTTTTTTCCCTTCCTCTGTTGGAAAAAAAAAAATTTTCCGAAAGGTCTATGATCTTTCTCCTGTTTGACCTGGATGACCTCTGAGCTGTCCGTCAAGTTGAGTCTAAAGTAATGTGGCAGAATCAAATCCATCCAGTGTGAAAAATGTTATGCTTTAGGGCACTGTTCCACTTAAATCATACAAGTCCCTATTCTACTAAAAGAAATGTAGCAATAATTTTTTAAAACTTCATTTATTTGTACTTTTTAAAAAATAGTTTTGTGATTCTGATTTTTAAATTTTTTAGGGCTTTTTATTTTATTTTTCTCAATTACATGTAACAAAAAATTTTAACATTTGGTTTTTTTTAAATTTTGAGTTCTAAATTCTCTCTCCCCGTTTTAGAACATTTATAACATTACTGTTTTACAACATTTGTTATGTACCTACTGTTTGCGTAGAGCACTGTGTTAGAAATTTAAGAGAGACATAAAGTTTAGATGAAACATACCCCTTTCCCACTTTGTGCTTTTGGCTTGGGGGAGATATAAAACATATAATAAAAAATTAACAATATTTTATAAATGCCATTTAACCTAACCAACTTTTTTTTAGTACCTACTATGTGCTAGTCCCTGCCCTTAAGAAATTGACATTATTGTGGATGGGGGAAGGTGAGAGATATAAGAAGTACAAGGTAATTTGAGGAAGGAGGGTGACAGAAGGGCACGGGGGAGGAGGAGGAAGGGAGATGAAAAAGGAAAGAGAAATAAGCAATTGGGAAAAGGCATCCAGAGCTATGGATTATACAAGGCAGGGGTGATGAGGGAGTGAATCCCATGGATTCCAAGACAATGCAAACTCATGGTGATGGAAGATGAAACAATTTTGGGCACTAAAGTTAGAAAGAAGCACAGAAAAATGCTGAGGGGGAAAATTGTTACTGACCAGGAGCAGATCTTCATAGAGGAAATCTGAGTGAGGTTGAAAAGGATGGTGAAGACAAGTAATTGCCCAAATAAACAGTAAGTATGCATGCTCCTCAAGGGCAGTAATTGTTTCCCTTTGTATCTCCTGTGCTTCACACAGTGCCTGGCACATAGCAGGTACTTGAAGACTATAGGTCACGTTTGGAGGAAAAGAAGAATCTAGTTTTTCTGGAATTTAGTATGAAAGGAGCGATAAATATGGGCTAGCACTAAATGATGGAGGGCCTTAAATATTTGGCAGAGGAGGATAAACTTCAGTCCAGAAACCTTTAAGAACCACTGAAGATTCTGAGCAGAAGAATGACCTGGTTGGATTGGTGAATTCTGGCAGCATTATAAAGCATGGGTTGGAGGAGTGAGACCGTGGAGTTAGAAAGAACTTGTAGGGAGGCTATTGCTCTACTTCAGGCAGGTCATAATGAATGTCTATACAGTTATTCTGTTAGGAGTTAGGGGTGCAGTGCCCCGGTGAACTAGAAAATCTGCATAAAATTTTTTGACCCTTCCTTCATACCAGACAAGAAGTCTGAATTTTTTCTTTTTCTTTTAGGGGGTATTTACAGTACCTTATTGTAAAATTTTGGTTGATATTATACAATATTTTACGTATTTCTGAGTTTCTAAACTTTTCCTAAGTCATCTGCTGGCCTTCATGTCATCTGCAGCTTCCGCAAAACTCCCCCAAAATTCCTATTTAATTTCTTATGCTGACCTGAGATATAGCAAAACCACAACGGGGAAAGTGACAACATGGAAGGGACAACTGTACTACTATAGTAGGAATGGACTGGAATGAAAGATAGGGCTATGCGAGATATTGTAGAAAGGAAATTGACAGTGCTTGGAAATTGACTGGATATGGAAAGTGGAGGGGAGTGAGAGATACAGGATTCTAAAGTGAGATATGATGGTAGACTATGGCAAGGTAAGCAAGGAAATCCAGCATCAAAATGAGGAAACAAGAATGGACAAAGGAGAAGGAGGTCATATGCAGATGAAGAATAAGTGTATTGTGAGAAAAGGAGGAGAGGGAGATGGAGAGGTCACGGTGGGAGTGGAATTTCGTTGTTCTGGATCTCAGAGATGGCAGAATCCTAAGAGACAGTATGGTCTGAGGGCTGGCCATGCAGTCTATAGCTCAAGTTGAGTTACAGGAGACTTTTGGAGAGGTTTTTTTTCTCAATTTTTAAAAATAACATTGTTATTTAAAGTTTTGAGTTCCAAATTCTATTCATTTCTCTCTTCTTTACCCCCTCCCTGAGATGGTGAGCAATAAGATATAGGATATATATGTGAAATCTTATAAAACATTTCCATGTTAGTCTCAATTTCATAGTTTTAAGAGGTTGATAAATTGTATTATGTGCTATAAGCAGAGTCATCTTGAATGTTAAATTCCCCATGGATGATGGCAGAGGGTAGAGTGGAAGGAAACACCTTGGAAGTCATTGAAAAAGTTGGGAGTAAGTTGCCCACAAGTAAGGAAGAGAGCCCTGAAGTCATTGACAAAGTTAGGAACCTGACTCGCTTGATAGTAAGGAAGGAAGAGAGTGTGAATTTAAAGTTTTAGCAGGAGGCAAGAGGCAGTTATGCCATCAGGTGGGTAAATGTTGCAGGAGAATGGATTCTAGTCCTCTATGATCCTTCAAGTGACACCTGGTACTCAGTGGCAGAGGTTCCCAAAGGCAGGCCATCAGTACCAGGGTGTTCTATTAGACATAGCAGGAAATCATCTTTGCCAGCTGAGGCTCCAGGCAGGTAGAAAATGATTGGATGGAGGTGGTGGAGAACAAGGCAGAACCCCAGGCCTGAAGGAACTGGGATAAACCTCAAGTAATGACCAAGTCAAGGAATCAGACACAGGGGATCAACATAGATCTGAGGATATATAGTAATAATAGCCACCATTTACATAGTACTTTAAGCTATACAAAGCACTTTAGAGATGGTGTCTTACTTGAGCTTTATAAAAATCCTGTGAGGTAGCTGCTACCAGTCCCTCCATTTTTGCAGAAGTAGAAACTAGAGCTGAGAGAGGTTTAGTGACTTGCCTAAGATCACACAGCTAGTAAATATAGAAAGTAGACTCAGGTCTTCCTAACTCTTAAGTCCTGTGTTCTATGCACTAGGCCAAATAGCTGCCTCATCACAGAAACGAGTGCAAGGTCCAAGAAGGACTAAGTACCAAGCCATGCTCAACTGCCAAGCCAAGGATCCATAAGTCTTTCTATTTGCCTCGTTTTTAGACACCAGAGGAGGAGAAGCTGGGAGGGAAGAGCCTTGGTCTCCTCACCAGTAAAGTAAACTAAGTGAGACCAAGAAGATTCATAAAAGCCATTCTGGCCTAGGTAGGCTGAGAGGAGGAATGAGATGCATTCTGGATGGAATCACAGTTTCATAGTGTAAAAGTCTCCACTGGCTTAGATTTTTATGTGAGCAGTTTCAGAATAAAAACAAGTTTTGGCCTCTTCCTCTTCTCCTGCTGCCTTTTCTTTATGTCCATTGGCTGCTGCTTGTGACAATGGAAACAATTTGCCGAGACAATGGTGTCATTTCCCAGAATCCTCTCATTCCGATGTGCCAAGGAGTCTTTCCACAGGACAGCATTCTCTTCTCTGACTCTGTAATTGTTTCCTGAATCATGATACCGCATTGTGGTTAATGACGGCCCCATCAAAATTTAATTGGCTTATACAAAGGGGACTAAATAATTTAGTGCAATAAGTAGCATGCAAATCTGAATAGAGAGAAAAAAAAACACCAGATACACTCAAGAAGTAATAGGCTGTAAACAGTGAAATCATAATTTAAAAAAAAAAAGCTTATGTTACAAGGAAAGAGGGAGAAGTTACCAGATACATACTTTTGCATAAATGGCTTATTTAAATTCTCCTACTCTATAGGCCCACAAAGTCCATAATATTAACTGATATTTATATAGTGTTTTATATGCTATTATCTTATCTGAGCCTCACAGCAAACATTTTACAGATGTTGAAACCAAGGCTCATAGAGTTAAAATAACTGTCACACAACTAGCGTGTGTGTGTGTGCGCGCGCGCGTGGCAGGGGGAGTTGGAATTCAGATTTTCCTGATTCCAGGTTCAGACCTCTGTGATCTAGGAGAAGAACCACACCTGAAAGTCAGTCTCATTACCAAGGTAGTCACAAGTCAGAGATAGAGGAAAACTCAATTTTAACACAATTTATTATGACGTGGCTTTGGATATATCGCATACATATCACATGGCTCCAAATACAATAAATACCTACCCTAAAAGCTCATCATAACCATGTTAGCCCTGAACACACATATTATCCTGTTTCCTAACCTAAAATGACATAAAAGGGATGCCAAGAAGCAGAGTGGCCTGAGAGCCAATCTCAGAGCCAGGAAGACCTGGGTTCAAACTCTGTATCTAATTTACCCCAGGTGAGTCACCTAACTTCTTTGTGCTTTAGGCCAGAAGTGTCAAAGATACCTGAGGCCTCCCACAGTCCTAAATAGATTAAAATGGCATTAAGAAATATTTAACAAAATAAATAAGAATACAATAATCAGTCATTAAGCCTTTATTAAGTATCTACTATGTGCCAGGCACTGTGCTAAGTACTGGGAGGGATAAAACAGTAAAATACAGATACTACTAATATGTGGTTTTCTAAGTCAATATGCAGTCTTCTGGGATCCTTGAGTTGGGTCTAGTGGACTCTATTCTATTTGAGTTTGACTACACTGCTCTTTGTTTTATTGTTTAGTCACATTTGATTCTTCCTGATCCCATTCTTGGCAGAAATTCTGGAGTGGTTTGCCATTTCCTTCTCCAGCTCATTTGACAGATGGGGAAACTGAGGTAAACAGGGTTAAGTGATTTGTCCAGGGTCATTGAACTCAGGAAGATGATTCAAAGCCTGGTTCTATATCCACTGTGCTACCTAGTGTGTTGTTAATGTACTTTTGCTTAATGGGAAGATCTTTCCCATCCATTAAAAGTCCCATGTGATCTGCTTAAATCACATGGAAGCCTAAGTCACATGAGCCTGGGTCACAAGGGTTGTGTTGCCCTCTGACCCTGAAGAAGTGTATATATACTCCGAGGTTAGTATTTTGCTTTGGGGCTCACTCATGGGAAGGGTGTTCCTGTGATTTGGCCAGATGAGACTCTGGGTAGCCATTAAAGAGCGCCCCGGCTTTGAAAAAGCCAGATGTTGGTACTTCTTTCTCTCTGGTAACTATGTATGTATTGCTTTGGTCAGACAGTTGGAAGCCCTGTCTGTTGGTCTTTGCTGTTTGTATTTGCCCTGTTTATATAATTTCTACTTGTAATATCTGTTAGTATTTCCTCTGAAGTTCAGGGTGATGACTTTTCCCCTGAACTAAGTGAATTATATATATAATATGCATATATATATACATATATATATACATACTTGTACATACATGTGTGTATGTGTATATACACATATACATATATATATGTTTAATTAAGATTGCTGTGCCCTTTAAAGTTGCTTTCCTTCAGAAAAGCAGCTCAAAGAACCTATGCTAGCAGCCCTCCTGTGTGTTGGTGTTATTGGCCTTACACCCCACCCCACCCCCAGCAGCTTCAGGTAACATTGTTACAAAATGTGCTACTTAGCTGCCCACCCCTGCTCTAGGGAACTCTCTAAGGCTATAAGGTACAGACTTCCATTAGTATAGAGAATTTCCTTTCCTGGGAGTTCTCTATAAGAATGAAATCATAGGTATAGTAGGCTAATATTTGTGAAAACATTTTTATAGATAGGATTATATATGCATACACATATACATACACACATTCATATCTTAATTTATTTTTGTTGTATAATTCATATAAGTGATGTGCCTCACCAGTGCCGTGGGGAGGTGAGATGTGGCATCTACCTTACCTTTACAGAGAGTAGGAGGAGGCTGTTTCAGCATCACCAGCAGACTAACTGGGGAAATGGTCAGGCAGGGTCCAGGACTGCTGAGACTGAGAGATCTCTCTTCTAGTCTCCAACGTGTATGGGGGGGGGGCTGGAGGAGAGGGGAAAAAAGTAAGGCTGAAATTATATCTAACTGAAATCTTTCAGATATCTCTATCTAGAATAGATATGGGATATGATAGGTTCAAAGTAAAAATCACTTTGCCCAATGCCTCTCAAGATAGCTCTTAGCCTACACTGGACAGCTGGTTCTAGTTATACAAGACCATCATGAGTAGCTAGTGAACCTCTTTCTTAAAGAACTCAAAACAGAAATAGAAGTTATACAGATGAGTATATAGCAAAAAGCACACAAGAGAGCATGGGGTTTTTCAGCTGGGAGTAAGATAAAAATCTAAGTTCAAACCAGGAGACACGTCATTCTTATCAAGGGGAAGACTGTTATCTGCGATCTTCAGGGCTGTAGGTGTCTGAAGCTAAGTGATTTGATGGGAGCTATCATTTCCTGCTGGTCTGAGCCTTCAGAGAGGTTCCAATCTATTAAAAAGTTTGTACTGTGTCTTTCTCTTAACCCATTTTTTCTTGAAGTCCTATCTCCTGAAGTAAGTCCCTTCTGTACTCACAAAACATGGTAGCTCGGTATGCTCTCAGCCAGTCAGGAGTCACTCGGTGAAGTAATGTCGTTTAGGAAAACTGCCTCAGGTTTGGGCAAAAGCAGGATTACATTCAAAGTGAACATAAATAATTTGCAAAGGAAAATTCCCTTTCTGTATTATTGTACTAACTTAGCAACTGTGCTTCAGTATGTGTCATCACTTCACCATCCCTTAGGATATCAGGTCTCAGAGAAAAGTTGTAGATTACTTGCATGAAATGTTTACTTTTTTTTGAAAGGTAAGGTCCCTGTGGCCAGTAGTGTCTACTTTTCAAGAATAAGCCTAGTTTAAGTGCAGAGAAATTAAAGCACCAATAGGCTGTGCACCAACCAGGTAATGAATTCTTAGGATACAGAAATTTACGAAACAAAAAAATCTGAGAAAGCCTTCAGTCTTGTGTACCCCCTTTTGTCTCTTCAGAAAAGGAGGCACAGTGGCTCAGTGTAGATGGGCAAGAGCTCCAAGGGAAGAACTATGGATTGGTTGCAGTTTGCAGCAGTGAAGGGAGGAGCACATCAGATGAGATCACAGTTCCATTCAAACAAAAAGAGTAACTGATAAATGCTGAAATACAATTGTGAGAGTCTTAGATGAAGACTGTCTCCTGGGCAAGCAGCCTAAAATGGAAATCTGGGGTTATCATAGGATAAAGTAAGCTTGTGCTTGGCCTGGGCACCTCTCTCTGAGGAGTGCATGTCCATTCAGATTCAGATAATTTGTTCATTGTGGATGTTTAATAAATTATTTGTTGACTTCCTCATAAAACAAAAAACTGAAGTACAGCTGTTGAAAAGGAACACCATATTTTCTATGTGTAGTTGTTTACAAATTTGTTAAGACTCCAAATTAAATCTTTCAAAGGGTTAAGACCCTTTATATTCTGGCCTGAATTCTGGTGAAGTCTAGGATTTGTGGTGGGTTGTAATAAGGTGGAGCATTTCCTTTTATTGAAATTTTAAAAAGAAAGTATTGATACCTTTCTTGGGTTTCTTTACAATGCTGTCACATACCAATACCCTTCCTGAGATGGAATCCTCTCTTGTAGCAAAGTGTAATTCATCAAAGCTCACACATTAACTATGTCTGACAGTGGATGCTTCATTCTGAATCTCTGGTTCCCTACCTTCTCTACTGAGTGGAAAGATGTCTGTTTCATCAACCTTTCCTCTGGAAACAAGATGGCTCACTTCATTGCTCTAAGTCCTGATGTCCTTTTGTGTTTTCCTTTATACTATTACAATTGTAGTTCTCTTGGTTCTACTTATTTCAGTATAATCAGTTTCTACAACTCTTCACAGATTTCTCTGCATTCTTCATATTCATCCCTTCTTACAGCCCAGAAATATTTAGTGCCATTACATAACCATATGATGTTCAGCCATTTCCCAACTGATGCCTTCCTTTTATTTTTAAGTACCCTCAGGTTTCATTCTAGTATGGAAAGAAGTGAAAAATCCCCTCAGAACACCTTCCACATTTTCTCCTACACACTTCCATCTGTCCTTTCCTCTTTTCTCATTTCCTTTTCTTTTCCTCTTTTTTTATCTCCCTTATTTCTACTTTTCTTTTTGCTATTTTCCCCTTCTTTTATTCTTTTCCTAGTTACCTTCTTCTTTTCCTTTTCCTCTCCTCCAAGTTTTTTTTTTGTTTTTCTCTGCCCTTCCCCTCCCTATACATCCCCTCCTTCCCCCATCAGTGCAGTGGATAAAGGGCTGGATTTGGACTCAGGAAAACCTGAGTTCAAATTCAGCCTCAGGCATTTACAATCTGTGTGACTCTGCATAAGCCATTTAACTTCTGTCAGCTTCAATTTCCTCATCTGTAAAATGGGGATAATATTACACCTATCTCCCAGAATTTTTTTTTGCGAGTCCCAAACAAGATACCTTATGTAAAGCATTTTACAAACTTTGAAAAGGCTTCTTCTCCTCCTCTTCCTCCTTATTTTTTTCCATTTCTCCCTCTCCCTTTCCTTTTCTTCCTTCCTCTCTCTTTCCTTTTCTCCCTTATTCCCTTCTTTCCCTCTCCCTCCAGAAAAAAAGGTAATTAATTCCTTAGTCCTCTCTTCCTTAGAGTCAGCTAAGCACCAACATTCCACTCAGGCTCACTTATCTTTGGGGTCAGTAGAATGGGCTTGGCTGAGAACAAGGGACAAGGAACTTGAGTTGTGACAACTCTTCCCTCCAGTGAGTCTGACACAAACATCAGCACTTGTTGTAGGGGACAGAAAGAAGATAATTTAGATCCTTTATTCTACAAGTTCTATGGTGGTTCAAGGAATCATTCCTTAGAATTTGAACTAGGTGTCCTGAGTTCAAATGTGGCCTCATGTTTCCACAATCCAGCTAGCAGCTTCTGTGGGGGTGCAAGATCCACCAACAACCAGCACCCAGAAAGCTGCCAGCACTCACCAAAGCACAGGTTCTTTTGATCTGCCCTAATAAGGAAAGCAAGGTGAAGGGGTTGGCAAACTTACTTTAATTCAGCACACAAATAT
>CM053622.1:439272216-439299175 GCA_028646595.1 Phalanger gymnotis
CTCACCAAAGCACAGGTTCTTTTGATCTGCCCTAATAAGGAAAGCAAGGTGGAGGGGTTGGCAGACTTACTTTAATTCAGCACACAAATATCATTCACTTAGTTCAGGGGAAAAAGCCAGCACATTGAACTTCAGAGCAAAATACAAACAAATTACAATCATCAACAGACAGACCCAATACAATTCATAGTTACCAACATCTAGGTTCAGCCCAGGAGCTCAGAACAAGGGCTGGCCCAGAGTCACACGTGCCACCACTGCTGCAGCAAAGAGCTCTAAGGAAGAGGAGGCCAACCCTTGGTTTTTATATCTTTGTCAGCGTCAGGGGTGAGTCACACATGCAACTCACCCACGTGACCTAAAATCGTCACAAAGAGGCGGACTTAAACCCACGTGGTCTAAGAGCCTCTGCTGTCTCTGCTGTAAACTAGATACTCCCTGGAGTTAGCCCTACCTTGGGCCCTACCTTAGTTGCCAATCTACACCCACATAGGATATACACCTAATACAGGCTTGGGCCTGGGGCTTAGTAAGACTCAATGAAATAGCCGAATTACTCAAAGCAAACAAAAGCCAAACTCTTCAAGGGCACTTGTTGAACTAAGTGCTAAGGAGCCCATTTTGCTTACCAACACATTTCAGCCGTATGACCTTGGACAAGTCACTTAGCCTCAGTCTACCTCAATTTCCTCATCTATAAAATGAGGATGATGATAATGGCACTTATCTTGCATAGCAAAGTGCTTGGCACAGTGCCAGAAGACAGTAGGTGCTTAATAAATGCTAGCTCTCTTCCCCTTCCCCTTCAGAATGAGACCAGAGCAGCCATTTTACAGTGGTATTAAGAATAGCAGAATTTAAGCCCAATGGTAGGGGATTATAAATTCAACTACACAGTTATCTTAAAATCAGCTTCCTGAGCCAGAATATACCAAAGATAGCCTTGAGAGAATATTACATTCAGGAGGAAAACAAACATATCACTCTCTACATAATTTGGTATCTTGTTTCTCCCTGCTCTTTCAGTCCTCGATATTGCCTATTTCCTTATTTCTCTTACTCCCTTTTGAATGGAGCATGTGTACTGGAGCTAGAAAATTGTAATATCAAACTAAGCAGGTGATTTAATCCAAATAATGTGCAGCAGAGATAACTGGGTTTACCTGTCCTTCAACCCATTGAAACCTATGCCCATAATATAACTCATGCTAACCAAGCGCCATATTGAATCTTAGCTGCAAGAGACCTAACATCACCTTCAGGTCTAAGCACATAGTGGAGACATACCTGTCCCCAGTCATTTAGCTTTGAAGGATTTGCCAAAGCTGAGCTGATCATAATCTGTGTGTTATTTTATCCCAGCCCCTGAATGCTCTGTAATTTGAGTCATCTTCAACAAGTATTAGGTTAATAACAGAGAGGGAGTATGGAACAATGGAAAAACACCTGATTTGCTATTAGTAGAGCTGGGATTTTAACCTAGACTTTCTACTTCTTACCTATGTACCTTGGACAAATTATATAACCTCTTCGGCCTCAGTTTCCTCATCTGTAACTTGAGAATGTTGTGCTAGATGATCCCTCAAGGTACTTTCCAGCCCTAAATCTATGCTACTGTGATCCATACTTCTCACTACAGGTCAGAAACTCAAAGACTGTTCAGGATAAATACCCCTACTTCTTGTTCAGTTGTGTTTCAGTTGTCTGACTCTTCATGGCCCTATTTGAGGTTTTCTTGGCAAAGACACTGGAATGATTTGCCATTTCCTTCTCCAGCTCATTTTACAGATGAGAAAACTGAGGCAAACGAGATTAAGTGACTTGGCCAGGCTTACATGTCTGCTAAGTGTCTGACGCCACATTTGAACTTAAGAAGAGGAGTTTTCCTGACTCCAGGGCTGGTACCACCTGCACCACCTACCTGCCCCAGTACCTTCCACCAAATGTAATATGGTATAAATTTAATTCTTCATCATCCTAGGTGCCCTCCAGCTCATCATTGTGCTTAATAAAATGCACACAATACTCTAATGTGCTCTGACTATATGGGAAAATACAATCAAGCTATCACCTCTTTAGTACTGGATGTGATAGCTTTCTTAACACCAGCTGAGTTTGCAATAGCTTTTTTTGACCTCAACATCATACTATTGATTCATTTTGAGTTTGAGGTACCCTAAGAAGTGACTTGTATAGGCTGTCAGTTGGTAAATAAACCTATATTAAACACCTTCTGTGTGCCAGGCACTGTGTTTGGGAACACAAAGAAAGGCAAAAGACAGTTCCTGCTTTCAAGGAGTTCAGTCTACTAAATGGAAGAGATGAGTTTTGAACCAAAGTTGTTGGGGGGGGGTGAAATAAAAGGAAAAAGGACAAAGGGGGAGGAAAGGAGAGAGACTCCAGGAACAAGTTGAGGAAGAAAGGAGAGGGAAAGAGAAAGATCAGTCTTTTTTTAATTTCATAAATTCTTAGCTTGGACTCTCCATCCAGCTTAGGAAACAATGCATTTATTTCTTCACATCTCTGAGTCTTCATTCATTCATTCATTTATTCAGTAAGCATTTATTAGGATCTTACTATATTTACAGAACATAAGCTTTTTCCTAAAGAGAAAAGTCTTCCCTTTGCCTCTCTGCTAGAATATGTCCTTTCCCTCCTTCAGCATTCTCCCTAACTGCATCTGTGTTTGGTTACTCCATTCATTCCGACAAGCCTTCTACATTTTCTTCTACTGTTTTAAAGAACTATAATTAGCACTGCCCTGTTCGTTTTGTTCTTTGGAATCTGTTTGTCATTTTTCTGTGTTCTGTCTCTCCTGTTGTATTTTCAGCTCCTGACAACAAGTATCAGGGTCACTGTTGTAGGTGTCTGACCCCCATAGCTAGGGGAAAAGAAGCTAGGAATTGTGGTCTCTGTAGTTGGCAAAATGACTCTTACCACCAATACAAACCCCAGTGCCATAAATGCCCAGTGTCATTAGGAAAAGGAACTCAAGGTTGGTCATTTTAATTTTTCATGCCCATACCTATTAGGGGCATGCTAAAATATGACTACAGTTGACTGCAAATGAGTATAATCGTTCACTACACCTTAGTGAGATGCTCTAATCCAAGCCTCTCATTATATTGGAGAGGAAACATATCTGGAGAGCTTGCCCAATTCCAGACAGAAAATCGACAATAATAATAACAGGTAGAATTTATATAGAGCACCCCCCACCACCACCACCCCACCCCCACCACTACCACCACACAGTGGTTAGAGTGCTGGGGCTGAAGTCAGGAAGACTCATCTTACTGTGTTCAAATCCAGCCTCAGTTACTGATTGTGTGACACTGGGCAAATCACTTAATTTTTTTGCTCAATTTCCTCCTCTTTAAAATGAGCTGGAAAAGGAAATGGCAAACCACTCCAGTATCTTTGCCAAGAAAATCCCCAAGGGGGCATGAAGGGTCGAACATGACTGAAAAACAACTACGCCTAATTACTAACATTTTTATAGTGCTTTAAGATTTGCAGAGCACTTTATAAATATCATATCATGTAATCTTTACAACAGCTCTGGGTTAGAGGTGCTATAATTAACCCCATTTTATAGATAAGGAAACGGAGGTAGATAGAAGGTAAATGATTCTCCAAGGGTCACATAGCTACTAAGTGTCTAAAGCCATATTTGACCTCAGGTCTTCCTGATTATATGTTATCTCCTTGGATCAGCAGAGGGAATCTTGAATGCAGATCTTCTGATGCCCAGTCTATTGTGCTTTCTAATCCACTACACCCATCTACTTTATAATCAAGGGGCATACTTTTTCTCTTCTTCAGAAGCATGCCTGTTGGAATGGAATGGGAAAGCGTTTATTCGGTGCTTTTTATGTACTGAGAACTGTGCTAAGAGCTGTGGATACAAATAAAAAATTGACATAGCCCTTGCTCTAAAGTAGCTTACACTCTAATTGGTGGAAGCAAAACATCACAGAAAGTTCTTGTTTGTGTTCAGTTGATAGTAGATGGAAGGGCCACGCAGTACTTAGGTTGTGGAAGTGAAAATAAAAGGGTATATGGCAAGTAATGGCCCTCTGAGGGAGGTAGGAGAAAGGGAAGCCGTGGAGAATAGAGGTGATGAAAATCAAAAGATATCAATAACAGTTCAATTTTCAAATAAGAATAATACAGCTAGATTTTTGGCCATGTGTCCTTAGCTAGTGTCCATGAAAACAAGGGTGCCTAGTGGATATTTCTGGGTATGGTGAATTACAGGACAGATCCCTTTGGGAAATTGGATTTTGAATCTCAGAATTTAAATGTAATTGTTCTTGATTCATATTCAAATTTTATTTCTCACTCTAATAATATAGCAAAAATAATAGTCGTCTTCGAGAATGAAGGATGTACAACAACAGCAAAAACCACATTAAGACTTTTAGGATACCCTGTATAAATCTCAACTGAATATTATCCTGTTACTAAGATCTCTTAGCTCTCTTCCTATATGTAATTTTGTTTCACTCTCATGTCCCATTGACATGGGAGATTAAGCGCAGGGAATGAAGCACTAGTAAAAGGATAGAAAGAATAGTGAAAAAAGAGGGAAAAAATATACACACATACAGATACATACATATATGTGTGTATATATGTATAGTGCATATATGTATGTATATTTGTGGTGTGTGTGGGTGTGTGTAGGAAAGGAAACTTTCATGCCAAACAATTTAGGTTGATGTTTCCCAACAGGTGTCTTGTTCTTAGCAGATAGGAGGCAAGGTATTGTGGAGAAAGCTCTGCCCTCAGAGTTGGAAGACAGACATTCAACATTTACTCTCTGCATGACTTTGGATAAAACACAGTCTCTGCAGACAGTTTTCTCATCTGCAAAAAGAGGATAAATAATCCCTTCTTTGCCTATTTTATAAAGTTGTTGTGAACCATAGATCATAGACTTAAAGTTAAAAGGGACTTTATAGGTCATCTGGTCCAGTCCCTTATGTTTTAATTGAGGAAACTGAGTCCCATGGATCTTAAGTGACTTGTCTACAATAACACAGATTATAAGCATCAGAGGTCAGGTTTGAACCTAGGCATTCCTGTCCTAGAGCTGGTGCTCTTTTCCATTGTATCACACTGCCTTCTCATTTTACTGATGAGAAAGCTGAGGCCCAGAAATGTTAAGTGCATTGGGAGATAAATGGTAGAGCTGGAATTAGATTTTCTGACCCAAAGTCCAGCAACATTCTGTATTATAAAGCTGCAGAGAAATGTCCATCATTGTGTTGTAGGAAATAATCATTTTGTTTGTGTTTGTCTGATGCTGCTTACAAATAAACATCAGAAACTGTTGTTGTTGTTGTTGTTGTTGTTCCTTTGTTTTCGAAGAGGACTAATGACATCACAGATGATGATTTGACTTGTTTGGATTTAGGTGAGGCAGAGTTGCACAAAACTGTTAGCCTCACTCTCTGTTCCAGAGTCACAGAAGACCAATGATGAGAAAAAAGTCAGAATCACTGGTGATGGCCCCAGACGTAATGGATGACCTTGGCCTTTCTCTATCAAGGTTGTTTTCCAGGGCTTAAGTTTGTCTGATGCAACAGCCATTCAGTGACTAAAGAAAGGCTAGGCAAGAATTGAGACAAATGATAGAAACTAATACTCATGGGGATTCCTCCTATAAAAAAATCTACTTCAGAATCAAGGGGCACATTTTTTCTCTTCTTCAGAAGCATGTCTGTTGGAATGGAATGGGAAAGCATTTATTCGGTGCTTTTTATGCACCAAGGACTATACTAAGGGATGTGGATACAAATAGAAAATTGTTCAATGTTCAAACAAATTTCTATCTAACCCCATTTTCCTCGTATTGCACTTATAAAGTCAATTTTTTTGGATTTAAGGAAAAGACTGTATTTGGCCCAGTTTTCAAGCCTAGGAAGCTTTCTGGACCCTAACTCTAGGATCCAGTGTGTTAGCCGTCTACCCCAGTTTCGCAACATTGGCCAATTTGACAAGCATCCAGCTATGCCTTTATCCAAAGCATTCATCAAAATAAAACAAAACAAAAACCATTAAATAGCTGAAGGCCAACCACTGCTCCTCAAAGCATGCCACCAGAAACCTCTTGCCAATTTCAAATTGAATCATTAATGCTTAGGCTAAGTCTGGCCATTCAACTTGTTTGAATTCATCTGACTGGCCTGTCATCTCACCTACATCTTTACATCTTGTCCATAGAATTGCATGATAAACTTTATATGATATACTTTTACATAAAGTATAATACACATTATACTTTATTATATGTATAAGAAATAACAGGAATTATACAAATACAACTGCAAAACATTGTGTACATAACGAAAGACTTAAATAACTGGATAGATATTAACTACTGTTCATGTATGTCTGTGTCAATATGATAAAAAATGAAAATGCTAAATTAATTAACAGATTCAGTGCTATACTGAACTACCAAGACGTCATTTTATAAAACTGGAAAAAATAGCAACAGAACTCATCCAGAGGAACAAGAGGTTAAGAATCTAAAGGATTGGGGAACAAAAAGGGAAAGAAAGAGGGCTTAGTAGTGCCAGATCTCAAAATATAATAAAAAGCAGTAATCATCAAAACTACTGGTTAAAAAATAGAAAAGTATATCATTGGAACATATTAGGCTCATAAGTCCTAAAAGTAAATGAACATAGTAACATAGAGTTTGATTATCCCAAGGACTACAAGTATAGGTATAAGGACTAAAAATTTAAGAAACTAAGAAAACTAGAATCTGAAAGAATTAGGTTTAAACCAGCAACTCACACCATAAGCCACAATAATTTCCAAATAGATCAAGAACTAGACATTAAATTTTATATTATGAATAAATTAGACAAGCAGGAAGGAGATGCCTTTTAAAACTCTGGATAAAGGAAACATTCCCTACCAAATAGTGGTAGCTGGTGGCACAGTGGATAGAGGACTAGGCCTGGAGAAAGAAAGATCTCAGTTCAAATGCAGCCTTATACACTTATTAGCTGTGTGACCTTGGGTAAGTCATGTGACCTATCTTCCTCAGTTTCCTTAACTGTAAAATGCCAGGAGGTAGGAAGTATGACTCATCAGTCTTCTGGAGTTCATTGAGTTGAACATAGTTCTTAAGTTTTTTACAATGGTTTTTCTTTACAACGTTTTAGTCACTGAATAAAAATTGTTCTCTTAATTCTTGGCAGAGAGTTGATAGTGATATACACTATCAGATGTAGCCAATATGTGGATTTGTTTTGCGTAACTAACCTTTTGTTAAAGAATGGACTTTTTCTTTTTGGGGAGGTAAAAACTTGGGAGATTTGGTAATATACTTTAAAATAGACCTTCTTTAGAAAAGAAGAAAAGAAAGACAAGAATATAAATGAATTTTTTAAAAAAAACAGAAGAAAATAGAAAGAAATTACAGAGAGGAGACATAGGAGATGGAGAAGTGTTGGAACTACCATATTTGAATTCTATGAAGAACTAAAATGTATGTAAGAAGAGATTAAAAAAGACCAACTAGCAGAAGTTCACTGTTTCATTTACAATCTCCTTTCTTGTTTTTCTGTTCATATTGAAATAAATGTTTGTGTCTATTGAGTTCATAAGAAAAGAAAATGTATTATATTTTAAAAGATTTGTTAAAAATTAATATGGCAAGAGCAAGATTTCAGTAGGCTCCCTTACAAAGGAAATGCTCGATAAAAAGCTATTAGATGGCTGACAATGTTTTTATAGATTTTTATTTATATGTTTTACTTTCATGTCACCTATATTTCCTAATTTGTTCTTCTCACACCTCCTAGAAAGCCATTCCTTGTAATACAAGATAAAAAGGACATAGAAAAAAAGTTCAGTAAAACCAAGTATGTACATTATATACAATTTCCCACACCTGTGAACTCCATTTGCAAAGAGGTGGGGAGGGGGTCTTCTGTTTCTTCTTTTGGGCAAACCCCAGTCATCACGATTTGACAACATTCAGTTTTGACTGTCTTGCTATTTTTTTCTTTCATTTACCTTGTTGTAGTCATTGTGTACTGTTGGTGCTTACCAGTAAGCCTTGGGTATGCTTACTTGGCTTTGTGTCTGTTTGTGAAAATATTTCCCTTCTTCTCTGTGTACATTGTGATTGTCATTTCTTACCACACAGTTTTATTCTATGACGTTCATGTACAATGATTTGTTTAGTCATTCCCAATTGTTGGACATCTTTTTTGTTTCTAAATATTAGAAACAATCTTAGTTACTTCAAAAAAGTATTGTTAAAATATTCTAGTGTATGTAGAATGGAGTCTCTGAGTCAAAGGGCATGAACATTTTAGCTACTTTCTTTGCATAATTCCAAATTACTTTACAGAATGGCTGGGCCATTTCACAGCTCCACCAACAATGCAGTGGTATGTCTGTCTTTTTTACAGCTCCTCTAATATTTAATGACTTTTGTCATGTTTGCCACTTTGGTATGAGGTTAAAAACTCATGGTTTTTCTAATTTGTATTTCTCTTGTACTTAATAATTTTGAGCATTCTTTAATGTGGTGGTTTATAGTTTTTCATTCTTTTAAGACTTGGTTATTCATATCCTTTGACCATGTATCTATTAAGAGATGGCTTTTGGTCTTAAATATTTCTGTCATTTGTCTATTTATTTGAATATTCTTAGGGGTGGGAATAGAGATTAGATCTTTTTATTTCAGTGGTGTAGGAAATTCCCAGTTGAGGAAATTTCCTCTACTAATGCAGATCAACACCTTCACTAAAACTTATAGTTGCATAGAGCGGTGGAAGTGATTTGACGAAGGTCATACAAGTCAAGGTCATAGTATGTCTTAGAGGTGGCTAATTTGAAGGCCAGCTCTACAAACTAAGAGATATTTGATTTAAAAAATTATTTCCAATTGATCACTTCCCTTCTTATCCTAGATGCCTTAATTTTTTGGCAGGAGGGGGGGCAAAGAAGGGGTGCAAAATAGGGGTGGGCGGTAATAGGAAGGGCTAAAAAACTTTTTTAATTTAATGTAATCAAAATTTTATCTTCTGCCATTACCTCTGTCCCTTGTTTGGTTAAGAATTCATCCCATACCAATAGCTGTGAAACTTAGATGATCCAATTTTCTTCTAATTTTTATGGTATAATTTTTAATATTCAGGTTACATACATTTTAAATTCATTGTAAAATACATTGTAAAATGTTGGCCCAGCCCTAATTTTTTGCCACACTGTTTCCAACTTTCTCAGTTCTTACCAAATAGGGAGTTCTCTGCTAGGTAATTTATTTTTTTGTGTTTATCCAAGACTGGATTATTGAGTTCACTTATTTCTGTGACTGTATGAATGTTTAAACCATCTCAAGAACACTGTTTTCAGTGACTTCAGAAGCACTTAATTATACACTATCAATTACAGTGCTAATATACAGGTGAAATTGTAATAAGCCATTCTTACCTTTGATTAAAACAGACGAAGGGTTCCCTTTAACAGCATGTGCTGGCATTTCTTCCTATAATTCTTTTTTTCTTGGAGAGAATTTCACTTCTTGCAGGGAGATAGGCTATCACATGACAAGACAAATAGAGAATCTCATTGAGAAGCCATTTAGGAATCATTCCTAAATTATGGAACTACAATATGTTATAATGAAGGGAAAGAAATTACACCTGTTAGCTGCTAGCTGTTTTTTTTTCCTTTCATTAAAACATTCCACATTAAGTTAGGTATTAATCAAATAATGAACCAGGGCTTTAGGCACCCTCTCCTCTCTCCACCACTAAAAAAATCTCTAGCTGATTTGCCAACCCTGAATGCTGCCTTCATAGAGCTGCTTAAGAACTGCATAACAGAAGGTCACTTTTAATTTCCTATTTTCAGTTATCCTCAAGCCCCTCGGGAGGATTAGCCAGTTTAATGGAAGATACTTATCTGAAGCATAATCCAAACTAGAAAAAAGGAAAAAGTCCCAGCACCTTGCACCAGGGCTGATTTGTTGATGATGCCTTGTGGTCATCAGCCAACAAACAGGAATTTATATTTCAAAGGACACTATGAGACCATGTTAATGGAATGTATCAGTCCTTCAGGAAGAACACTGGGCTTGGGGTCAAAGGACTGGGGTTCCCATTCTTATTCTGGCACTTACTGTCACCGATGTGATGCCAAGAAAGCCATGAACTTAATTTGGGCCTAGAGATGATCCTATGTCATGATTATGTGGATATTTGGTGCAAAGCTTTTGTTTCTTTTGCTAGAATTATCTGTATAATTGTTACAATTCTCAATTTTACTTAAATGAGTAAACATAATTTTTTAAACACATGTATCAACCATTAATGACTTTTTTTTCTCAGTTCTTGGTTGGGTAGATAGTATGGGCTCTTTAAAACTAAAGAGCTAGGGGACAAAACAAATCACAGAAAACAGCCTCATATGATTATGAAGTTAAATTAAGGACAGGTCGACCCCCTAGGCAAACTTTCTTTGATCCAAAATGCTGGATAAATGAAAAGAACATGAATAATACCACATTGATTGAAGAGCTCTCTCTGGGCACAGCACAGAGCAGTCTGGCACAAAGTCATCATCACAGGCAAAGTAGAATTAGGTAGTTGGAGACACGATGAACTAGACCTGGAAGTAGACCTTTGGGTTCTAGGCTCAACTCTGCCACTGACTACTAACTAGCTCTTGTGACCATGGGCAATTTACAGGCTGACTTAGTGGTCTCCTGAGGTCTCTTCCAACCCAAGGATTCTAGGATTTCACTACTCTGGGCCTTAACTTTCTCGTGTATAAACCCAGAGGATTAATCTTTAAGGTTGCTTAAAATTCCAGAATTCTAATTCATTTTGAGCATGGGCAGAGCCTATGACGTGGCTTCTAAAAACAAAACAACCAAAAAATCCCCTAAATGATGAAGCTGTTAAGTAAAGGGAAGATTTCATGGGTTGTTAATATGTATCCTCAGTACGGAAAATGCTGTGTGTGATTTGAACAGCTGGGCTTTGCAGTATTTGTATACAAGGATAAAGACATTATCTCCAAATACAAAGGACAAAGAGTGAGAGAGAGAGAGAAAGAGTGTCTTTCTGAGGATGAGGATAGTGATATTGTGAATACACTTCAGTGTATTCAGGGAGTCCCTTTGTATCTCTGATTTCTTAAATGGCTCATTGAGTATTTACGTGTTAGTCCAGGAATCTTCCCCCCTTCCCCACCCCCACTTACTATTCTAGTGGTAGGATGAGAAATCCCACAGGATCAGCAGCTCCCTAGCTCTCTTCTTCCTAAAGGTTGGTTAAGGAAAGTTTTACTTATTAGTTTTAAGTCCAAAATGGCAAGATAGGGGTGGGGGGAGGTGAATGGGAGTGGGAAGAACTATCCATGCACTAACTGCGATATTCTTGTGAATAAATAAAATAAAAACAATGTTGTCATTTAATTGAGAATGATCACCCTCTAAAAACATGAGGCTTCCATAACACCAATCATCATTTCAGGGCAGATTTCCTTTCTAACTGTGGTTACTACTAAGGTCGTGGAGGAGACTAAGGACCAGTTCAGAACCTGGTCCTTTAACTGGTGCACAGTTATCCTTTCGTTTCCTTTCAATAAGGTCATATTCAATCAAGCAGTCCCACTATGCTAAGTGTTGGGGATACTGAGACACAGGTAAAACTATTGCCTCAGGAGACATACATACCTAAGTGTGTAAGTTTCTCTATACACATGTACGTGTGTACATGCAGATGTATATAAATATGTGATGTTGGAATGCCCTCTCTGGTGACCCTGTGGATGACAAAGATCAACGATTAGTCCCCATTCCAACAACAAGAAAAAAATCATCATATCTTATTTAAACTTTATGTTCTTTCATGGTGACTAAGCTATCAAGAAACTATGAGCATAGTATTTCATTTTTGTTAACATTTTGTCGATTTTTACACACAGGCAATTACTCTAAGGCTGCCTCATGTGACTGATTAACTGTGTGCATCGAAGGTCCTTGAGTCTCTCCCCCCCCCTCCCATTTTTTTGGCTACCTCCTTAATTTCATTTGTAAGGAAACTTCTTGATAAAGAAGCTGCTTCTACCAATGTAGATTGGCACCTACTCTGCAAATTATAGTCTTAACTGCCTGGGCTCTATTGAGAAGTTAAGGGATTTGCCCAAGGTCATGCAGTCAGTACTACATATTAGGGGCAGGACTTGAATTCTAGAGGCCTTCCAGACTCCAAAGACTGGCTCTCCATACAGTCTTCCACAGCCACTGTCTCACTCATAAAATCCCTAAATAGGATTTGGACTAGAAACTACCCTAAGCCAATCAGATGTGCTAATATAGCATAGTAAACTTAGTTATTCAAAAGCCTATTTATGAGTTGGTTCTTGGTGTGTGAGTTAAGGTGTGCTTTTTTTTCTGGAGTTGAAGAGGCAATGAGTCTGGCCCTGTGGAATGGGACAGAATTGCCAACTGTAATCGATGACCCTCACTTTGCTGCTAGCAATCTTGTGCCATCCTATAGTAAATGTACGACTTGTGTGTGTGTGTGTGTGTGTGTGTGTGAGAGAGAGAGAGAGAGAGAGAGAGAGAGAGAGAGAGAGATCCTGCTGTCATGGGGATTAATTTGCATGCTTTATTGAGAAAAAGTAGTCTAACCCTAACAGAAAAGAATTCCTTATCTCCTCAAGAAAACTAGGGATAATGGGAGCTGGATTCATTCTTTCTTATATTTATAATGCACCTCTTTTTACACAGTAGTTTGCTCAGAGTTGTTTCTCAGTCAACATTTTATAAATCAATTTTGTAAATGTACTAGGGGAACTCATAACATTAGAGCAAACTTGCAGTTAATTGAACAATAAAATAAATAATCCTTTTTTAAAAAAATGTGGGTCATTGATTCAAGTTTATCTCTGCTGTATGTGTCATTCTGCAGATGGGTTTTTTTTTAAAGTGAGGTACCCCTGTGAAACAGTTATTAGGAAACGCTAAATCTCTTAATGTACATAGAACTTTGCTATAGAGGGCTCACTCTTTCCCAACAGGGCAAAGCTGATAAGCCCATTCTTATCTGTATAGATCACCTTTAAAGTCAAATTAAGTTAATGCCTACTAAACATGCCAGGCACTATGCAAAGAAAGGCAAAACATGGAGGCCCTCCTCTCAAAGAGCTCACAATTTTATGGGGGACTGAACATGCAAACACTATGAATAAATAAGATATTCAGTTGTTTTTCAGTTGCATCTGATTCTCTGTGGCCTCTTTTTGGGGTTTTCTTGGCAAAGATACTGGAATAATTTAGCCATTTCCCTTTCCAGCTCATTTTATAAAAGAAAAAATAGAGTCAAAAAGGGTAAAGTGACTTGCCCAGGGTCACACAGCTAGTAAGTTTCTGAGGCCTGATTTGAACTCAGGAAGATGAGTTTTCCTGACACTAGACCTGACACTCTATCCACCATGCCACCCAGCTGCCCTTAAACAAGATAAATACATGGCAAATTGGAGATAATCCAGCTTTATTTCACATTTCCAGCCCCATCATACCTTCTACATTCTCTCAAAACTGATATGTCTTTTGTTCCTGAGCTCAGCATTACATATCCTACTTCCTCCTTCCATGTGCACACCCTTCTACCCACAATGTGTTCCTCCTGCCTCTCAACTCTTAGAATCTTCGGCTTCCTTTCAGGTTTCAACTTAGTTGCCTCCTCGTATTGGAAGCCTTTCATCATTCCCCTAGTTGTTAGCTACATCTCCCTCTTCAAATTACCTTATATTTACCTTATCTGGCTACAGGTTGTAAGCTCCAATAAACTATAAGCTCCAATAGAGGCAGGGACTGGCTTGTCACTTATTTTTGCAACCCTCGCACCTGAAGTTGTGAGTAGCACTTAGTAAAGGCTTGTTGAATTGAATCGAATTGAAGAGAATAGAGTACAGATCCCTGTCCAATTCCAGCCTTTTCCTGCACCTTTAGCGGTGGAGACTTCAATGTTTTTCCTATGCAGCATCGGTCAGGGACCTCCTGGGTCATCCATTCAGCCCTCCTCATTTTTACAGGTGGTTAAAGCCCCAGACAGGACAAGTAATTGACCAAAAAGTACATAGCTATTATTCACTCCCTCCACAGTTGAATTTTTATTAAAATTTTGAAAAAGGGATTGATGAAAGTACACCGTGAACATTATAACAATGCACCATTTGGTGATCTTTTTCACGGGTGTTTGTTTTCCTTCTCCAGAAGGCAGGTAGCTGGGGGAAATAGCACTGGCTTTTACTGTTGTGACACATTTCAGGAGGTTCCTCAAGGACTTTTTAGCCCCTGGAGATTGGAAGCAAAACCCAGCCTGCCAGGCTCACTAACACCTGGCTTACAAGCCACTTTCACTAAACCCCTGGGACTCTGAACTAGGGTTGCTTCAATTAGTGACTTGGGAGCGAGGACCTCAAAGAAAAAGATGATGGGAACACTGTAGAAGAAAACGCAGGGAGAGAGGACACAGGGCAGGGGACACCAGGAGGTAATTCTGGATTTTAAAAATCTTTTTTGTTTAAGCTGTAGGGTATGATCTCTTGGGGTTCAGACAGCATTTCTTTCTAGTAGTCTGGTGTTCTCTTCCCCTGCACTCAGGTTTCCCGTGTGTCCTGATCACAGTCTCAGAAGATGCTGGGGGCCATCGTGTACAAGGAATATTTGGTGCTAGGCAGCAATCTCATAAGCGATGGTTGGTGCAATTAAATTTTCCACTTTTGAAGCACAGTTGGAGAAAGAGGAAAGCAGGCTCTTAGTCACATGAGAGCCGACTATTCAGCGAGGAACAGAAAAATGGGAGGAGGTGGGGGAGGCGGGACGTGGAGAGTGGGGGGAGAGCCTGTCTCACTGCAGGAGTAGTGGCGGGGACGTGTAACATCGCATTGGCAGTGCAGTGATGGCTGGGGGAAAGAAAACCTTGCTTTTTACTTCTCAGCAGAAGCTGGTAGAGCTGATCACTGTATGCATATGTAGACATGCATATATACATAGGAAGAGGGAAAGGGAATGAACTCCTGATGCTGAGGGTATACAGAGCTCATGATGAGGAAACTGACTTCTCTGCAATTCATCACCTTTGATTTTGACTACAGAGGTTCAAGTGCCTTGCCCAGGGTCACCCAGCCAGGATGTGTCAAAGGCAGAGTTTAAACCAACAATTTCCCCAGATTGTTGGAAATGCTGTTTATTATTTTTAGCAAGCCCTCAGATATGCTATTTCATAGGAAAGTGGCTTCAGGGAGTTGAGGAAATAGATTTCTCTCTCCTGTTTGCAGAGATAGGATACCATGGGTGTGTCAGATTGTCAGACATGGTTGATTTGTTGGTTTTGCTGATTTTTTTTTTTAATTCTTCGTTACCTTTGTTACAAAGGATGGTTTTACGGGGATGAAAAAAGGGGAGGGATAAATTTAGAATGAGGAAGTGGTAAAAACAAATGTTATCAATAAAATAAGATTCTTTTAAAAAATAACTTCACTTCTCGAGCTACCAGTTAAAGTCTTTGTGAGGAGGATTAAGAGGAAGAAGGACCATCAAGACTCTCAATTTCGTAGTGAATTGATTTTTTAAAATTTACTACCAAACCATGTCATTTAAAAATACCAAGGAAGGAGGGTTGGGTGTGCAATATTATCTAGAAATAGCATCTCAAGAAACAGAGGAAGTTTAATCACAAACTCCCTAAAGAAACTGACATCTTTATCTGGAAGAATGCTATATCTCTCTGTAATTATGTAATCACATATATATACATATATATATATATATATACACATATATATATTTTCTTGTCAACATAGTGTCATGTTTCACACTAGATTTTCATTTTGTTTTGTTCATTCTCTTTTGTTTTAAGTTTTCCATTTCTACAGCCATGCTTTTTCTTCCCTGGCCCCTCCTAGTTTCTCTGTGAGAGGCCAGTGAGAAAGAGGCTGGTATTGTTCATTTAATCCTAGGTGTGGTTGAGTTAAGGCTAGAAGTAGGCAAGGACTCATCAGAAGGTGGGAGAGGGCAGGGAATGATGAGGAAGTTTTAAAAATTTGTTTTTATAAATGCCCATAATTTTAATGCTGGAAAAATCCACATTCATTTGTAATTTGTTGGCAATTGGAACGATGCCGGCATGGGTCCTACCGAGCTAGGACCATTTTCACTACTAGCCTGGTGGTGGACTATTTGTCTGCTATCTGAGGACTAGCTTAGTTAAGTTCAGAGATGCTTATGGGTGGGCCACTGGGTGATGAATTTCTTTTCAGGTACAGCAACTCATGAACACCATTTATGACAGTATAGATGAGTTGCTATCTGTTTTGGTGGAAGGGTTACCCGTACTGGATCCTTGAACAATTAATGTATGCAGTAGGTGTACCAGGGAGGGACATGCAAGGGTTACAATTATAAAACCTTGCCCAAAGCACATAAATGTCTTAGCCTAGCCTTGCTTGGCATTCAGCTCAGTGTTCATGGACTCTCTAACTTACTGCAGAATCTGGACCTTCACTACGACCTGTTCTCAGTTCTCAGGACTATTTTACTCAACCTAGGGCTGAGATGCGTAAATGATTGCTCAAACACATACTTGGGAGAAGGGCATTTACCAGCACAGACATAGGACACAGCCTGAGTGGTGCTAACATTTATGTAACACCTTAAGGTTTGCAAAGCACTTCATATGCTTTGTCTTGCATGATCCCTTATATCAACAGCCCATTGTGGTAGGTGCTATTATCATTCTCATTTTGCAGATAAGGAAACTGAGGCTAGGAGAGTTTAAGTGCTTTGCCAAAGGTCATACAGCTGATAAGTGTCTGAGGCTGGATTCTATCCACATTGTCACCTGGCTGCCGTTTTTTATGGAAAGCAGGCATAAACTAGAAACCTAGCAATATCGAGGTGTCAGAGGAATACTGAAATCCAAACAAGTGAGATGAGTGGTGAGACAGACCAGGAGAGATTCAAAGAGATTAAATGACTTGTCTTGCACTAGTCAGTGTCTGAAGTAGGATTCAAATCCAGGTCTTCCTAACTCAAGGTCACTCCTTTCACTATTCCATGCTGTTTCTCTAAAGCAAAGAAGAGGATATCAGAGAAGTAAGCGACTTGCCCGAGGTCACATAGATAGTAAGTAGAACTGGCACTTGTACTCTGGTCCAGGAGGCTTCGAAGTTATCATCCTACTGTACCACATTACCTCAGGGCAAGCCAGGTGGCACAATGGAGCGAACACTGGACTTCGAATCAGAAGGACTCTACTTCATGAGTTCAAATCCAGCCCTAGACATTAGCTGTGTGACCTTGGGCGAGTCACTTAACCCCATTTGCATCAGTTTCCTCATCTGTAAAATGAGCTGGAGAAGGAAATGGCAAATCACTCCATTGTCTTTGCCAAGAAAACCCCTAATAGGTCACAGAGAGTTGGACACAATGAACAACAACAAACAACACCATACTGCCTCTGAGCATCTTTTCCTAAGCATACATCTCTTCCATTACGGCATTCAGGACATGGGTAGTAGTAGTGAATATTGAACTTAGTGTAAAAATACCGTGCAATAGATCTGGCGTTGATTAAATTGCAGGTTAGGCTAAATACAATCTACATTCATACAGTCAGTATGGACAATGATGGTGTATGGTACCTCCTCAAAATGGTACATGTGACTTTGACTCTTAGTGGGTTTGTGTAAGGATGGTCCATCATTTTCTATAAAAAACTATTTCTATGGGTCTAGATGTGTCAGAATAGAGGCTGAGGTAAACAGATGAGCCAACAGATAGATGACAGGTATCACCAAGGAGGACAACCTCATGATTCTAATAATAGCAATGTATATTTTAATTTAATTTATATATTAATTTTCAAATATAATTTCATATGATTAATATATTTATATATATGTAATTTAATACTTTAAGGTTTGTGAAAACACTTTATACATATCATCTCTGTTGAAACTCATGACAACCCTAAGCAGTTCTCAAAGACTGTAAGTTGCAAGTTAGTTGCCTGTCTGTAAGAAGGGAGGGTGTTTCCACATCAGAAAATCCCTACTCTGTAAGGAAAGCAGGCATACACCAGAAACCAAGAAGTGTCAAGAATCGTGAGGAGCAATTAAAGTAGTAAAAACTGATGAAATAATAGGTTTGGGGAAAGAAAGTAAATTGTCATTGTTGTTATTGCAATAAGACCTAAGACCTATATCTTAGTCTGCCTATTAGATATATGACTTTGGGAAAGTCATTTAACTTATTAAAACCTCAGGCAGTCATTAAGCATTTATTAAGCACCTACTATGTTCTAGTCACTGTGCTAAGTGCTAACCCCAACGGGGATACAAAGAAAGGTCCATGACAGTACCTGCCTCCAAGGAACTCACAGTCTGCTGGGGGAAACAAACATGTACCAACCACCATGTACAGACAAGCTATGTAGAGGACCAATAGAAAATAATCGACAGAGTTAAGAGGGATTGGAAAAGGCTTCCTGTGGAAGGTGGGACCTTAGCTGGGACTTGAACAAAGCCGGGGAAGTCAGGAGGCAGAGATGAGGAGGGAGAGCATTCCAAGCATGGAGGGCATGCCAGTGAAAATTCCCAGAACCTCAGTTCCTTTACCTCTAAACAAAAGGATAATTTCTACCCCATGCCAAAGGGATGTTATAGAAATCAAACAACAGTGAGAGGGCTTTGAAATTTTAAAATATTAAATAAATATAATAATTGTTACAGGAAGTATAAGCTCCTGTTTAAACTTCTTTGGGGAGGATACCACCTGTCAACGTGCCCCTGTGGTTTGAGTCTCACCTACAGGAACATTTACACACACAGCTGCATACAGTGAATTTGCTCTAATTATAGGGGAAATGGATAACTGACCAGATAGTAGTATAGAACTGCTGTTAAGTAGACCAAGCAGGGTATTCGGGAACCTTGCATAAATTATAATGTGAGATCTTCCATGCTGCCTTGACCATGTTGGTCTTAATCAGTCTCTGTTCCCACAGGCAACTTCCAAAGAGGAGAAGTGGTGGTTATTTTATAGATTTATTAGTTTTCAGCCCATTGGCAAGAAAATTTATGTCTTCTTTTAGCATATCCCCAAAGTTAGGAAACTCACTCAATAAAAATGACATGGAAAACTTATTATAAGCCTGCAGTGGTACAAAGAAGACTTAAAAATAAATGATGATTAAAGGAGCAGGCTCGTTTAAGAAAAAAGGAAAGGCATTAATGTCAATCCATGAAAATATAATGGACTCTATTTTTGACTGTGCAACTGTGAAGGCTACTTGTCATGGTACTGTCCTGGGCACAGAGGAAATTTCCTCTTTCTCTGTCCTCTTCTCATTCTGTGCAGCTGAGCATAAATTCCCTGAAATGGGGAATAACCCGGCCAACTACTTTAATTGTCCTCTCAATTGCATTGCTGCTGAGAGAGATGCAATAATAATACTGTAAACATGATCATAGCCAGGTTTATGCCCAACCCTCATTCCTCTCTCCTGTTTCTTATATCACATAATCCCTTTTCATTCTCACTTCAGGAGGATAGGATGCTGGCCAAGATTTGTCCTGATGTTCTGTTTACACTCCTTTTTTTCTTTTAAGTCCTCAGTCATTCGTTTGTTTTAATATATATTCATTAAAATTATTAGTGGCCAAATTAATGATTTTGTGTTTAAATTTCTTTTTTAATTTTTTTTTATTATGAACTTAATGAACTTGAGAATTTCAATATGTAAAGAACAGGAAAAACATAACTACATGCATTTTGTTTTTAAACACATATTAAATTGAGAACAATAGTTATGTCTCTCTTGTCTTGGCCCCCTTCTGAAATTCTTTCTACATCCTTCTGTGTATTTTTAAAAAATGTTTCCTTGACCCTTTCCCCTTTTCTTTATTTCAGCATCGTTATCACTACCCACTAACTTTCCCTCTCCTTTAGAAGCCTTTGTGGTTGTTAAGTCACGTTTCAGTCATGTTTAATTCTCTGTGACCCTATTTGGGGTTTTCTTGGCAAAGATAATTGGAGTGGTTTGCCATTTCCTTCTTCAGCTCATTTTACAAAGAAAAAAAACTGAGGCAAACAGGCTTAAGTGACTTGTCTAGGATCACATAGCTAGTAAGTATGAGGCCAGATTTGAGCTCAGGAAGATGAGTCTTCCTGACTCCAGGCCCTGTACTCTATCCACTGCACCACTTCACTGCCGTTAAAAGCCTTATACTGTAACAGATGTGTCTAGTTTAGCAAAACAAATCACCACATTTGCATGTCTGCGCATGTCCTCCATTGCGTTACTTCTCTGCAAAAAGTTTGGAAGCACTATTCATGCTCAGTCTTCCGTAGTCATGATTGTTCAGTGAAGAGATCGATCATTTTCCTTTACAGTATTCTAATCATTGTATTAATTATTCTTTAGGTTCTGCTTGCTTCCCTCTGCAGGAGGGTACTACGAGGTGTCCTAGGTGTCTCTGAATAGGCCTCTTCTGGGTTAGGCCTATCCCAGGGCGATATGTAGTCATTCAGGATTAGGCTTAAAATGAAAACCCAAGCTATCTTTCCTGTGATGATGATCATGATAGTAGCAGTTCACAATTGTATAGTCCTTCAAGAGTTGTAAAGTATTTTCCATACAGTCTGTCACTTGATCCTCACAAAACCATGCCAAGTTGGTGCTGTGACTATTCCCATTTTTACAGATGGAGACACAGCATCTCATGGAGGTTTAGTGACTTCCTTACAATTATGCAGTTAGTATAGTATTTGAATCCATTTTTTCCTGACTTCAAGTCCAGCACCCTGACCACTCTGGAACACCACCTCTAAATGTTTGAGTTGTTGTTTGTGTTGTAGTATTCATTGCATTCCATTTATAAAAGTCATAGACAATCAGGTTATTAACTCTCATGTGTTTGCCTGTGGCAAACCGCTAGTTCTTTGTAGGAGGTGTAGCACACACTTAATAAATACTCATTACTTCATTTGTTGAGTGTTCCTTTTGACTAAAGAAGAGAAAAAAATTTCTGTTCTACTTTGATCAGACTTTTCTATCACGCTCTCTTAAGTCTAAACAATTGGCTTCTGAGAGGCACAACTTAAGCTCCTTCTTTGAAGCAAGTAAAAATAGGTCAAACCATCCTGAGGAAGTGGCTAGGAAGGGTGGAAGACAGGACTCTGGATCACAAATTGAATCAAGAGAAGTAATTGTAGTCGTAAAAGAATGCAGAGGGATAAAGACAACTATTATCAGAAAAGATTAGTTTCCCTTCCCTTCTTAAGCTGAAAAGCAGGATGAGTCAGTGTAGAAAACATTACATGTGTCTTCTAAACAGTAGACTGTGCCTGTTTCTCCTAGGTCTGCAGACTTAGTTATGACTAAGGATCATGACTAAATGTACAGGAAAAGAAAAAACAGAGGGAGTTTTGTTTTACATAAGTGGTTCCCAATGTTTTTTGGTTCCTTGAACAACAGAAATGTGTTATTAACCCCAGGGTCATTTAATATACTATATAGAATATTTTGCAGGCACCATTAAATGTTTAGTGTGAACCTCTTAGAGCATTATCACAAACCCCTGGGTGTTCTGTGAACCACTAAACGGGAATTAGTGTGTCTTAACGAAGTTGTGAATTATGATCCTACGTCAGGAATCTAAAAGACTATCATTCTAGAAAAAGAGACTTTTAAAAACAACTACTAATTAACTGAATGACTTGGATAGCCTCTTTGTATCTCATTGTCTTTATTTGGATAATAAGAGAGTTGGATTAGATTTCTAAGTTCCTTTTCACTGCCGAAATACAATATATAGATATACATGTGTATACATATATGTGTGTGTATATATATATACTAAGCAATTGTTATATGTATTTATTACATAGAAATTTTAAATGTATCTATATATGCATCTAATCTATATGTCTCTATATCTATATTTCTTTTTTTTTGAAGGGGAAAGGCAGGGCAATTGGGGTTAAGTGACTTGCCCAAGGTCACACAGCTAGTAAGTGTGTCAAGTGTCTGAGGCCAGATTTGAACTCAGGTCCTCCTGACTCCAGGACCGTGCTCTACTCACTGCGCCTCCCAGCTGCCCCTCTGTATCTATATTTCTATCCATTCTATGAGTCTAGCTTTGTTGATAGGTCATGCTCTACAAATGAAATAATAGATCATAGAATTCTAGTTAGAGCTGAGGAAGGAGCACACCCCAGGAATGGAAGAGAGACACTGCAAAGACGCAGAGATGGGAATGGGAGTGTTGTGTTGGTCAAGTCTGAGGAGCAGCAAGGGGAGCAGTTGAGCTGAATTTTAAAGTGTGTGGAGGGCAGTAATGACGCATAAAGAAAGTTGGAAATATAAGTGAGAGCCAGGATGTGAAGGGCTTGAAATGCCACACCAAGGATGATATTGTAGTGGAAATAGAGTGCCATTGGTGCTTACAGAATAAGGAAGTAATATGGTCAGACTCATGCATTGCTAGATGTGATTATTGAATTTTCCAGCTTAACATCAGTTTGCTTTATATAAGTATGAACCCCTTTCATAAGTGGTTCATACTTATGTATAATCATTGAGCATTTAAATGGCACTATATTTTTCTCTTTATGTTGAATTATTGAATATGTATTGAATAAACATTTGCTTTTTTTCATTGTGATTTGGTAATCACTAGAGGTGGACGATCCCCAATCTTTTAGCCATGTAACCTTCATTTCTATGTACTCAGGAAACTCCATATTATTAATTCATGGAGTGGCTTTGTGGATTATCCAGGAACTTTTCTTGTCCCTCTGTTCAGGGTTGCACTATTTCCACAAAGCCTACTAGACAAAGAACTCTCATAGTGAGCTATTCCTCAACGGTTTCCAGATTACGGTACAGGTCAAATGTTGTGTTATGCTTTGAGGTAGTAAAAAGCTGCTTCATCTGCCTGCCTTTGGACCATTTCATTGCTTGTTATCATCATCTCAACATGAGGTAAAGGAGGCAAGAATCTTTGGTAGCAATTCTGATATCAAAAAGAGTAAGCGAGAAGGTTATTAGCTCAAATGAAGTTGGCAGTAATTTTTAAGTTGCACTTGCTTATAACTGCTTGTATTCTCCTTCTAAGAAAGAATTAGCCATTGGAAGGTAAAGCCATTTGTATCTTAAAAGATCTGTCTCAACCTGCAGTGTGTCCAAGGGAGATGGACAAAGGCTGGAATTATAGGAGATAGTTTGACCAACAGTAAATGGAGATTTTGATTAGGGGAGCACAGAAGGAACCAAAACCTCTTTAAAAGTTTCCCCAAAAGGAAATAAATAAATAAATAAATATTTTGGAAATACTTAGGAACTCTGATTAATAAAATAAGCAACCAAAATTCTAAAAAACTCATGATGAAACATGACCAAAAAAAAAAAAAGGTGACGAACTCAGAGTGCAGATTGCTACATGCTTTTTCTGGACATGGCCAAAGCAAGATTTGTTCTACTTAACTATACATCTTAGAAGGGGTTTGTTTTTATTTTTCATTTGAGGAGGGACAAGATAAGAAAGAGTAGGCAGATCTGGGTTAATTGAAAAAAAAATTATATTTAACATAAAAGTTCCCCCCAAATAAAGGATATTTTAAGCACTGCCTAAAAAAAAATGTAGCACTTTTTATATAGAAGGGATCATATTCTCCAACTTCCTCATTTTATAGATCAGAAGATGATAAATTTATATCTAAGAAGGATCTCAGAATCCAGATATGTAATATTTATCTAGCCTTTTAAGATTTGCAAATTTATAAAAATACAAGTCATTCCCCAATTGATAAATGGTCAAAGGATATGAACAGACAATTTTCAGACAAAGAAATCTTAGCTAACTATAGTCACATGAAAAAAATGCTCTGAGTCACTATTGACCAGAGAAATACAAATTAAAACAACTCTGATATACCACCTCACACCTATCAGAGTGGCTAATATAGAAAAAAAAGGAAAATACTGCATGTTGGAGGGGCTGTAGGAAAACTAGGACACTAATGCACTGCTGGTGGAGTTGTGAACTGATCCAACTATTCTGGAGAGCAATTTGGAACTATGCCCAAAGGGCTATAAAACTCTGCATACCCTTTGATCTAGCAATGCCACTGCTAGGTTTATATCCCAAAGGGCTATAAAAATGTGCATACTCTTTGACCCAGCAAAACTACTTCTAGGGCTGTATCCCAAAAAGATCACACAAGTGGGAAATGGACTAGTATGCACAAAAATGTTTATAGCAGTTGTTTTTGTGGTGGCAAAGAATTGGAAATCGAGGGTATTCCCATCAATTGGGGAATGGCTAAACAAGCTGTGGTATATGATTGTAATGGAATATTCTTGTGTTATAAGAAATGACAAGCAGGATGATTTCAGAAAAACCTGGAAAGACTTACATGAACTGATGCATAGTGAAGTGAACAGAACCAGGAGAACATTGTACACAGTAATAGCAATATTGTTCTTTGAAGAATTGTGAATGACTTAGCTATTCTCAGCAAGACATTGATCTAAGATAGTCCCGAAGGACTAATGATAAAGCATACTATCTGCCTCCAGAGAAAGAACTGATATTGATGGAAGATAGACTGAAGCATGCTATTTTTCACTTTCTCTCTCTCATTTTTTTCTTTTATTCAAGCATTTCTTATACAAAATGATTAATATGGAAATGTTATATATAATTGCACATGTATAACCCATATCTGATTGCTTACTGTCTTGGGGGGAGGGGAGAAGGGAGGGAGGGACAGAATTTGGTCCTCAAAGCTTTAAATAAAAATGTAATTTTTTTTTAAATTTGCAAAGTTCTTTCTATATGTTACCTCCTCTAATC
The DNA here is from genome assembly GCA_028646595.1 of Phalanger gymnotis. Taxonomy (NCBI): domain Eukaryota; kingdom Metazoa; phylum Chordata; class Mammalia; order Diprotodontia; family Phalangeridae; genus Phalanger; species Phalanger gymnotis. The sequence goes on from CM053622.1 coordinate 439,297,135, forward strand.
CTGTGAGGTATTCTTATCTTTATTTTATAAATGAGGAAGCTGAGGGCTAATGGGGCTTCTACTTAAATAGTAAGTATCTGAAGTAGGATCCATACTCAGATCTTCCTGACTCCAAATCCCAAGTCTTTAGCCCAGGCCTGCACAAGCTGCAACCCACCAAAGGATTTTGGGAGGCCCACAAAAAAATGTAGAGGATATTTTTGTGGGCCACCCAAAATTCTTTGGCAGGCCACAGGTTGTGAAGCCTGCTTTGGCCATTATGCTACCTACCTGCCTAGGCTAACCCCCTTACTTGATAGAGGAGGAGACCAAGGTATAGGGAGGTTAGATTTAGATTTAGAACTAGATGAGGAAATTGAGGTCCGTGGAAGTTAAGTGATTTGCACGAGATCACACAGGTAGATGAAGAAAATGAAAACTTTCCAGTCGCTTCTTGGGCTAATACAAGTAACTGGGGCTAGAATGAAACTCTCCTAACTTCTAGTCTAGTCATCATTTCCACTAAAATACACCACACTTCACAGGTTTCCATTTTCCTCCTAAGCTTTTCCTGAAAGACATTCTGATGTAATAGCTAGAGACTTGGCCTCAGAGTCAGGAAGAACTTGTTTCAAAAAATGTTTTTCTTATTAATATTTTTTGGTAGTTGGGCCCTTTACCAGTGTTAGACTCACTCCTGGGAAACAACTTAACGCTTGCCCAGTGGCCTGTTGAGTAACTTGAGCTTTTTCAAGTACTTTGACAGTGAGGGTAATGGAGCCAGAAATTCTGCCTAGCAACTTGGCAACATGAGAATATAGCCTGCCTCTTTTGTGGAAGTGGTCTGATCTACCTGAGTTCTGACTTATTGGAAAGATACAGTAGGCCAAGGCATAGAACCAGTACCTCCAATCTAAATGAACCTTACTGCTTCTCTAACTACAGTCAGGTTAGAGTCACACTGAATACCTAATAGGTGAATCTGGGCCATTAATGGAACCAGTGCCTCCAATCTAAATGAACCTTACTCCTTCTCTAACCACAATCAGGTTAGAATCACACTGAATTCCTCTAATAGGTGAATCTGGGCCATTACAAATAAAACTCTTGTTAACTTTTTTTAATGTCGTGTGAAATTGACATTGAAGCTCTCATGGAATTTCTGCTTTATGTAAAACAGAAGAGTAATACATTATTGGACTTGTGGTATACATAGGATTAAACTGTATTAACCCTATGTATTAAGATAGATACCAGTGGGGTGGAGCCAAGATGGCCGCATGAAAACAGTGTCTTACTGGAGCTCTCTCACAAGTTCTGTCAGATTCCCATAAAAAAGTGAATTTGAGCAGATTTGAGAAAGTTAGAAACTGCGAGAAGTCTGAGTGGGGCAAATTTCCCAGCCAGGAGAGTCTGAAAGGCCAAAGGAATGAATCTGTGGGCTAGGAGAGTGCTCGGCGTGGGGAGCTGCTCCAGACCGGACCAAAGCGAAAGCGGCTGGCTGGGAAACCCGCGTGGGAGACAGGGTGGGAGAAAGCCAGCACCCGAAACCAGTGGAGATCCCCAGGCCTCCCAACACAGCACGGCACTCTGTGGAAGTGACGAGAGGCAGCTCAATGCCACCGGCTGTGAGATACCAGCTCCTGAGGCTTGCAGCCTAAAGGTTTCAAACGCTTCTTGAACTTCCAGGAGACATAATGGCCAGGTAAACTGCTCTAATCCCTCCCCTCCCCACCCAGAGAATTCCTCAGAGGGAAAATTAAAAAAAAAACAAAAACAAAAAAACGCTGGAATAGAGGAGACAGAAGTGGGGCTTCAGTGGCCAAGTAGTGGGAGTATCTGAGTCGCAGAGGGGCAGAGCCAGCAGGGGTCAACACCAGGAGCCCAGACAAACTCTTGCTCCCCCAGGGGAAGTGCCAGACACCCAGCTCGACCAACAAAGAGCTGAGACCATTGCTGAAGAGCAACAGTACTGGAGGACAACCCCAGGGGAAGAGATTTCAGGCAGCCAGACCCCCTCCCCCACACCTCAGGAAACTGAAGGCTATAATTCACAAAGCCA
>CM053622.1:439299675-439313753 GCA_028646595.1 Phalanger gymnotis
ACTACGGAATACTATTGTGCTATAAGAAATGAGGATGATACAGACTTCATAATAACCTGGAAGAACCTACACGACATAACGCTGAGTGAGCGGAGCAGAGCCAGGAGAACATTATACACAACCACAGATATATGGATTCTGTGATGACTAACCCTGACACACTTTGCTCTTCTCAGCAACACAATATGCAGAGACAGCTCCAAAGGACTCACGATGGAGAGTGCTATCTACATCCAGAGAAAGAATTATGAAGTATGAATGCAGATCAAGGCACATTTCATGCTCCCTTTTTTCTTCCCGCCCCCCCCTTTTTTTCTCTCTTTTGTATTTGTTGTTGGGTTGTGTTTTGTTTTTTTTTCTTTTTTTGGTTCTGTTTCTTCTTTCTCATGATTCATTCCATTGGTCATAATTCTTCTCCACAACTTGACTGGTGTATAAATTAATTCAATGCCAAGTTAAAAAAAAAAAAAAAAGAAAAAGGGCAGTTAGCATACAGTTTAGAAAGATCAGTCCTAGGGAATTCCCTGAGGTACGTAGGGGTAGAGGTTAAATGACTTCTTCAAGGTCTAACGAGTGTCAAAGAGGATTTATTAAAGCAGATCTTTTATGACTCCAAGTCCAGTATTCTATCCACCATACCATGTTATCATTGTGGGCAAAATATATTAAGATAGAATTCAATAGGAATAAAGGTGAAGTCTTTCATTGAGTTTGAAATATCTACTCCAATTGCACTATGGGGAAGTCAAGGCTGCATAGAAAGTCATTTTGATTTAAAAAACAAAAACAAAAAAAACTGAGAGTTTTTATTGAACTCAGCAGTTTGATGAGAAAGGCAGCTAAAACATATAGTCTTTGGCTGAATTAAGAGAGGGAGAGTATATAGGAGTAAGGAGGTAATAGTACAATACTATTTTATCCTAGACATACCACATCTAGAAGCTTGTGCTATTCTGGGCACCACATTTTTAGGAAGGACGTTGCTAAGTTGGTGAATCACCAGAGGGCTATCAATGTGTTAAATGACCTCTAATTCATGTCATATTGTGTAAGGTTTCCATCTGCAGCTCTAATTGGTTTTAACTCCCAACAAAATGTCTTTCCTAGGATAAGCTGTTCACTTCAGATATCATTCCCATGCTACTAACTCAGCTTTGGATATTCAAAACTTTTCCAACAACCTTACCCTCTTGTCTCATTTGACTGTAGGGCTGGAGTATGCAGCAGTAAACTCTTCCTAAAGGCTCCTTTTTAAAGGGTGGGATTTCGAATTTCACCTCACTGTATTTTCCACCTTTCACTCTGCTGAGTTTCATCTCCATTGAACAAGATCTCCCAGGACTAGATCTTAATTAGTGAAGTTGAAACCAAGTAATCCCCTCCCGCCACCATTTTGTAGCTTCCTTTTGTGTCCAGCTTTCCTTAAGAGCAGAGACTTTCTTTTTCTTATTTGTATCCCCAACATTTAGCACAGTGCCTGGCACATAATACGTGTTTAGTAAATATGTATGGAATTGAACTTAAGGAACTAGTGATGTTTAGGTAGGATAAAACAGAACTTGAAATCTGGCTACCAACCTCCATAGCTTCTTTTAAAGCCCAACTAAAGTTCTTTTTTCTTTTTAACCGGAAGTCTTCCCTTACCCTTCTTAATTCTAATATCTTCCCTCTATTAATTATTTTCTATTTTTCCTGCATATAGCTTGCTTGTTATGCATTTATTTGTACATTATCTTCCCCATTAGACTGTAAGCTCCTGGAGGGTAAATACTATGTTGCTTCTTTTTGTATCCCAAATACTTTGCACAGTACTTGACACATAGGAGACACAATAAATGTTTATTGATTAGGGCTGGGAATACATGATTAAGGATGGGGATGATAGCTGCCTTCAACTATGTAAAGGATTGTCGTACAAAAGAGTGACTATACACATATAATTGCACTGCTTGACCTCAGACAGCAGAACTAGTAACAATGGGTAGGAGCTGCTGAGGCAAACTTAAGGAAGCAAACAAACATACAAAGCTTCTTAGCCCTGACATAAAGTGGAATAGATTGCATTTGGAAACTAGAAAAAGGGAAGACAGCAAGTAGTATATTATAAGGAATATTTTTATTCATGCCCAGTTGTACTAGAAAACCTCTCTGCCCCCTTCCAAATCTAAAATCTAATGATCAGATAAAATTGGGAGAACAGCTCTGAATTTCAAGTTCTACTTTTGAGTTACTGACCATCCGTAGTGTATTCAGGGAATGTGACTAGGATGATAAAATATCTAAACACTACGCCATATGAAGTATAGTTAAATAATCTAGACTGGTTCAGCCTGCAAAAGGAAAGGCTAAGAAGAGTTAACACAGCTATCTTCAAATATTTGGAGACTGGGGACATCAGTGCAAGGAAAGATTTATTTATATATCACCTAAAGACAACACTAGAAATGTAGAATGGAAGACTAGTCTTCACTTAAAAAAACACCTTTCTAATTCATAAAGCTTCTGAATAATCAGATGAGTTGCTTCACTAGGTAGTGAGCTCCCCATTATAGAATGGTCTTCAAGTAAAGATTTGTAACCCTTTGTTAGCTATGCTAGGGAAAGGAAGGTAGAAGAGGATTTGCATGATTTTTATCATGGATAATAGAAAATTAGAAGAGGTTTAAAAATTGTAATTTTCATGAATAAATAAAACAATCTCTGGATTTTCACATTTACAATTCTATAAATTGTTTCCACAAAAGTACATCAATGCTTGACTGAACTGCATGCACCTTGCAAATAAATTTTCTAAACTACAATTTGTGTTCTGCTTAATAAAATTATTTTTTCCTTACACATTAAAAATACACATTAAAAATACACATTAAAAAAAGACAGATACCATATTGGGTTCAGGGGACTCTGGATTTAGAGCTGGAAGAAACTATAGAGTTTGTCTTCATCCTCATTTTTCAGATAAGGAAACCAAAGCCTGGAAAGTTTAAACAACTTACCCAAGGTCATGCTGGCATAAGGGACAGCAAAGATATGAATCCAAGTATACTAGTTCTAAATCCATTCCTCTTTCTACTGTGCCATGTAATAAATACAAAGTGAAATAGTCAGCAGTAGCTATGAACATCACTCATAACCTTTCTGAGAAAGAGCTGTTAAGATACTATCTCCAAGAGTATTATCTTTCATGTTTTATGCATATCCCTTCATGCTTTACAGACTGAATTCTAAAATGTGGTATTTATCTTCTCTCTTGTCTTCCCCTTGCATAAAATCAGCTTTAACTATCACTTATAGGAAAATAACTGACAATTCTTTAGCAACCAACACAATCCCTCCTTAAACCTTAGTTTCTTATCTCCAAGCAGCCTACTGTACTTTACTGTCAGAGTGTCCTTCCATGACCTCAAGAGTGAGGTATCTAGGGGCACGTAGGTGGTGCAGTGGATTGAGCACCAGCCTTGAAGTCAGGAGGACCTGAGTTCAAATGTGACCTCAGACACTTACTAGCTATGTGACCTTGGGCAAATCGTTTAACCCTGATTGCCTCAAAAGAAGAAAAAGATTGAAGTACCTAAAATGAGTTGGTTTCCCCTGTTGATCTCCCAGCTGTTGTCAATAGTATGTATGTTAGTAAAAACTTAGTAACAGATGGAATAAGGTCTTGGAGTCAGAAAGTTCTGAGTTCAGGTCTTGCTGCTTATCAAATAAGATAATATTTATGAAGAACTTTGCAGAGTGCCTGGCACATAGTAGTCATTTAATAAATGCTTTTTCTCTTCTCTCCCCTCTGATGCAAAAGCTGGACATTAGCACAACACTAAAGTTGTCCATTCAATATCCCTAATTCTCAACATGACCTGTCCACCCCCTTTCCAATCATAAACTTTCTTGATGATTTTTATACCACCCCTTGCACATAAGTCATAATTGTAAATAAGATGAAAACTACTTTTGCTTGCCATACATCTCATCATGGCCCTTTAGATTATTCACAACTTCAGTTTTTGAGAGATTGTGGAATTCTAACATTTTCAACAGCATAACATCACTGGGAGTAGTCCTTGAGTGGAAGGGCTTCCACTCTATTAGCCAGAAAATCTAATGTGTTAGTAAACTGCCCTAATCTGAAGTTCTAGTGTGTCACCTTGCATGTGTGAATAAAGGAAAATATTACACTGCAGTGAGCTATTCCAAGCAGTACTGGAAACCAAACCAAAACTACAGCAAAATGAAGCCCATTCCATTTTTAAATTCATTCAACTCAAATTCTTATTTTAATGATTTCAATTGAGAAGTAGTAGAAAAGTTGTATATATTTTGATGATTAGATGATTTTTCTATTAAATATATTTTAAAATTTCCAAGATAAGTAAAAGAAAGCATCTTTTCAAATATTAAAGGATTACAAGATTTGACCTTACACCAGTTCAGGTCCGTAACTATAGCCAAAAAAAAAATCACTCTATAATGAACCTTCTGGTTATTAGCCTTTTCAAACTTGAGTAGGCTGTTTTTAGACCACACTCATCAAGCCCATACTCTAAGCCTTTTAAACTTCAAAGGACCTCACATGCATTAGATTGGCAAAGTTGACAAAAAAAAAGGGAAAATGACAGACATTGGAGGAGCTGTGGGGAAAGAGGAACATTGCTTCAGTATTGGTGAAGCTATGAGTTGGTCCAGCCATTCTAGAAAACTATTGGAAGTTTGCCCCTCAAATCACTATACCGTACATACCCTTTCATCCAGCAATGCCATTACTCATTCTGTATTCCAAAGAGATCAAAGAAAGAGGCAAATGACCCATATATACAAAAATATTTTTGGAAGCTCTTTTTGTAGTGGGAAAGAACCAGAAACTCAGGGAGTACCCATCAACTGGGACATGGTCAAAGAACATGTGGTATATGAATGTGGTAGAATAACATGGTGCTGTAACAAATTATGAAAAGGATGGTTTCAGAGAAACCTAGGAAGACTCTAATGAAACTGATGTAGAACAAATTTGAACAATAACAACCCTGTAAAATGAAATTGAAAGACTTAAGAATTCTGATCAGTTGCAGTGACCCACCACAATACCAGATGATCACTGCTTAAGCATGCCACTCACCTCCTGACAAAGAGGTGATGGGCTCAAGGTGCAGAATGAGACATAAATTTTTTAACTCACCCTATGTGGAAATTTGTTTTGTTTGATTATTCATATTTGTTACAGGGGCTTGTTGGTCTTTCTTTTTTTCCCCTAAGGAGAAGGTAGAAGAGAAAATAAATACTTGCTCATTAAAAAAAATGAAAGATTTGTTAAACTTCAAAACACCTCTTAGAGCTTGTGTGCCTGTAAGCATGCCCTTTACAAACCTAGGTTTGCCTCCATACCAACTATTGGTATAGGATTTAGGCGAGGTGTTTTGTTGTTGTGGACTTTCAATAACGTCCAACTTTTTGTGACTCCATTTTGGAGCTTTCTTGGCAAAGATACTAGAGTTGTTTTCCATCCCTTCTCTAGCTCATTTTACAGATGAGGAAATTGAGGCAAACAGGGTTAAGTGACTTGCCTAGGGTCACACAGCTAGTAATTGTCTGCGGTTAGATTTGAACTCATGAGGATGAGTCTTCTTGGTTCCAAGCCCAGTGCTCTATCCACTCTGTTATCTAGCTGCACTTAGGGGAGACAGCCAAAATTTCTGGTTTTTTGGACTGGACCTGGGATTTCATTGGAATAGGGAAATTTTAGTGAGTAAATTCTATCTACCAATGCAGGTCAGCAATTATTCTACAAGGTATTTTAGGCTGCAAGACGTGCTCAAGGCATTGAGAGGCTGAGAGAGATTTGCCTAAGGTACAGCCAACTTGAACCCAGGGTGTCCTGACTCCCAGGCTACCTTTCTGTCTACAGTGCCACACTAGCATTACATACAAAGTTTGAGGTTTTTTTAATAGTTGGAACCTAGAGTAATGGTTGGAACCTGGAGTTCCTTTATTTAGTATAATCCTCAAAGGCTGGAATTATCAAACACCTATTTTGTCATCTCTATGGTAATATAATGTTGTTCTTTTGTGGATAAATATTTTCGGTAGCTTTGTCCACTACAATTAATTTTACTTTATTGGGAGAGGGAATGGGACTCTATGAATGTGACGATCATCTTGCCTGAACTGAGCCTAAACCATGGAATTTTCCATTATTTTTTATCTATCATATTTGAAATCTGCAAGCACCCCTGTCTTTTATTATTTTTCATTGAATAAATCACACTGTTCCGTAATGTTAACAAAAGACTCAGAGCATGACTGGGGAGTGGATAGGGTGGGTTAAAGATCTCCCCTTTTGCTCTGTGTTAAACTGAGGCTTCCTGGTCTAAGGCTGAGTGAGGAAGATTCCTCCTACTTGCTGAACAAGTAGCTAAGCCACAGCAGACACGTTCCGAGAACACTGCTATTTGCAACATGCTTGCACACAGAGGCAGGTGACATCGAGTGTGTGCCTAGCATCCCTAGAAGCATGAGTACAGATGTTCTCTGCCTCTGTTTCTTTTTGCTGTTTTAAAATCCCTGGAACCAACACCTACCCGGTCTTATAGCCACTTTCACTTCATTTTTAAAGGAAAAAAGGAAAAGACAGACTGAAATAGAAGGCAAGAGGCAGCAGCTTGAGGAACAGATCCTTCAGCTGCAGCATTCCAAGGTAAGAGGCTGATGCCAAGAAGCAAAAGCTGGCGAAATCTCTTCATTATTAGACATGCAGATCACACGTTCAAAAAGCCAGGAAGAACCTGCACTGACATGAAGGGGATTTCAGGGACAGGGCTGGGTCGAGTTCATTATAAAATCACCACTTGGTTTTTTCTTGGGTGTTTCTCAAATGCAGTGAGTGCATTGTTAGAGGAACATTTGGATTTCAGCAAGGATGAAGAGATAACAGTGTGCATGTGGACAGGGTGGGGGAGGATTTCTAATTCGGCTTTATGCATGCATATGAAGTACAATTGTTAAATAGCAATATTAGGTAGGAATACTATATATTGAGAGCATATAGTTCTAGTGAGACACCGTCCATATGTTTATGCTTTCAATGTATGTGTATGTGTGTGGGTTTGTTGAAATATACTTACAAATACATTTAACACAATAATGTTTTGTCTTAAAGAGGCACTTTAAAATAAATAACTTCTTGATGTCATAAAGGGAGGGTTGACAATTACTGATAAAGAGGATTACTTCTGGTCATTTCACATTAATGCCTTTTATCTGTTTCTAAATCGAGTGTGATCATTTTATATGGTAAAATGTAGCTCATCAGAGGCGGGATTGGTGGTGTGTTACAGATTTCACTGGTACCCAAAATACGTTTTTCTCTCTCTTGCATCATTCAGCCAAAAAAAAAGGTGGGGGGGAGTGAGGGTGGGGAGAGGCAGAATGCATTTTTCTAACATAATACATTTAAGCACTGTAATTGATTACAGCCTAGGCTAAAGGTCTGCCACTGTCCCCTAGAACCTACTGGTGGCAGAATGTTGCCTCCTGCATTATCAGAGAATAAAGCAACAGCATTCCTGTGGAGCAGCATGGGTTGCCATTTCACAGAGATTGCGATTGGCTCTTTAGCAAAATGTTTCCACTGCTCACCCCAAGTTATTGCCATGTCAAATATGGCATCATCTCTAATGGACCGTGTCTTATTTATCTGTTTCCCACAGTGCCCCCAGAACACTGCACTGTAAATAGAAGACAATTAATAAAAATTTTTATGTTAAATTTTGTTGAATAAGTGCTGTTGGATGTGATAGTGACAGGAGAGTTAGTATTGATTTTCCGGATATTTCTCTGTGTGTGTACATTTAACAGGGTTGTGCCTCTTTTTCTGCCTTTTTTATCTGCCCCCTAAAAATGAAGTTGTGCTTAATTTCTCATACTGGGATTTTTGACAAGCTAATTACTGATTTGAGAAGTTACATGTAAATGTTTCTGTCTAGCATGGTTATTCACTCCTATGCATTGTTAAAAACTATGCCAGAGATTTTTTAAAAATGCACAAAGAAGATATGATAAATGGAAAATAACATATGCCAGTCCAGTGGATAGAACACCAGGTCTGGAGTCAGGAAGACTCATCCTTTTGAGTTCAAATCCAGTCTCAGACACTTACAAGTTGTGTGACCCTAAGCAAGTCACTTCACCCTGTTTGCCTCAGTTTCCTCATCTGTCAAATGGGCTGGAGAAGGAAGTGGTGAACCGCTCCATTATCTTTGCCAAGAAAACCCCAAAAGGAGTTAGGAAGAGTCACACAACTGAAAATAACTCAAGAATAACAACTCCCTTTTGGCAAGCCATCCTTTTGCAAATCTTTTTTTCTTTTTGAGGAAGTTATTGTACTTTAGAATTACAGAATCTCCAGACTAGCAGGAACTCAGAGGTCCAATATCCACTCTATAACATCAGAAAAGTGATCACCCAACTAACTTTCAGTGAAGGGGAACCTACTACCTCCCAAGTCAGCTCCTTTTGCTTTGGGACAGCTGAAATCGTTAGGAAGTTTTTTCTTACTTTCAGGCAAAATTTGCTTCTTGCCAGCTTTCACTCATGGCTTCCATTTTCCACATAAAAGCAGAGATTACGTCAGTTCCTCTTCATCTAGTATTCTCTAGGCTAAATACCCAAAGTTCCTTTAGCCTATCCTTATTTAGTGCAGTTTTATATCCCCTCCTCTGAACATCGCTTCTAATTACTCCAAATGCATTCTGAATAGAGTGGCAGTATCACTTTCCTCACTTTGTACAACATTAATATAGCCTAAAATTTCAGGAGTTTCTTTGACTTCCAGGTCAAAAATAAACTCTTAGGTATTTTTTACATGTGCTATTGGTTAGCCATGCTTTCCTCATGTTCTGCTTATACAGTTAACTAAAAAAATAGGTTTTTATTGATGTCTTCTATTTTACATCTTCATAGTTATCCTCTGTATTCCCTCCCCAAAGAATTGTTTCCTAATACAAACAGTATTTTGTACAATTGATTTTAACCTAAATGTAGATTCTACATTTATTCCTATAAAATGCCATCTTTCTAGATTTGACCAATTGTCCAAGACTGTCAAAAATTCTGGTGTTCAGCATTCAGCTCTCTTTTTTAGCTTCTTACCATCTGAAAACTGGAAGAATTTTTCATCTGTGTCCCCATCCAAGTCATTGCTAAACATGTTGACCAAAGCAAGGTCAAAGACAGATCTCTTGGAGTGGATAGTCTACTCTAAACCTATCTCCAGGGTGATATCAATCCATTAATCACTCTGGTTAAGGTTCAGCCATTCAACTCAAATCTACCTACTGTATTAACATAAAACCCTTGCTGCTCCATCATATCCATGAGGATATAAGGAAAGACCTTGTCAAATACCTTGATGAAAACTAGATGTGCTCTTTCTATACCATTCCTTCAATTTACCAGGCTTGTACCTGTCCAAACAAATAAATGAAGTTAATGGGTTATGATCTGCTCTTAAAGAGCTGATCATAAAACTACCCTTCAATAGTAAGGTCTAAGATGTTGCCAGGAATTTCATTCAAGCTCACAAGTGTTGTAGGCAGCATAAAGAAATAGAGAGCTGGCTTTGGAATCTAGAAGATCTGGGTTTAGGGTCTGCTTCAGATATATCCTGGCTTAGTGATCCTAGCTAAATCATTAACCCTTCAGTGCTCCAGCAATCCTTCAAGATTGTAGGTGCATATCTGCATTAGTAGAAGGACTTTTCTCCCACAGAAATTCCCTCTACTATTGAAATCACAGGGCAGTTAGGTGGTGCAATGGATAAAGTGCCAGGCCCAGAGTCAGAGAGATTCCTCTTTGTGAGTTCAAATCCACCCTCAGATACTCACTAGCTGTATGATTCTGGGCAAGTCACTAAACCCTGTTTGCCTCAGTTTCCTTGTCTGTCAAATGAGCTGGAGAAGGAAATGGCAAACCACTCCAGTATCTTTGCCAAGAAAACCCCAAAAGAGTTGGATGCGACTGAAAAATGACTCAGCAACAATGAAATCACAGCTCCATTCTCCTATTCCTATGCCTTTCAAGCCCATAGTTTAAGAATATGCTTTCTTCTTGTTTCAAAAATCAAGACATTTACCCATATTGTGTACAATGTGTGCACGACTCCCATTCCTCAGAATTTTAAAAAATTTAACAAAGAATGGAATCACTTGTACCTTCCCAAGATTCCTGGTCAACAAAAGCATGACCAAGAACATTACTCTCTTCTTAAAGACAACCTAAACACACTTAGCAAGGGCAAGAGAGCTGGCCAAAGTCTCATAGCTTGCTAATCAGATCCAGGTCTTAAACTTTGGGCCACGTCTTTCAATTTTGCTTCCTTACAAGTGAGCAAAAATATAAGGAACTCAAAGAAATTCCAGAACTTTACTTGAACAAATGCAAATGTCTTTTTTTCTCCTTCCTGTGTTGAGGAAGAATGAGAGGACTAGGATTAGTTTCTAGATATAGAAATGCCATAGTTTTATACAATTGTTTTATACAATATTTATACATTGTTGTTTCTGGTTTTTATGGAGAATTGGATTGAACGGAGGAAAAGCAAGATTCCAGCATACTTTGTGGACTTCTTTGTTGTCATTTGGTTTGTTTTGTTGACCTGAAAGTTTGGTTAAAAGAGGCAAATAGGATAGGTGGTATATAAATTTTTTATTGTTTATTCCCTTAAAGCTAGCAGATATATGTATACACGGAGCCAGAATGTAAACTCTGACTGCCTGATAAAAGAATGAGAAATCTTTTATACATTTTAGAACAATCCCACCTCAGGATGTCTATGTCACTCAAATTCATGATCTCCATATGTGTTTAACCATAGCATGGGAAAGGAAGTTTCTTAGTTGAATAAGACAAGATAATTGATGAAGTGTCAATTGAAATTACAGTCCTAGGATATCTGTGTTTTCCCCTGTATAGCATATGTCCATAGGATGCCAAGATAAGAAAAGTCCCACTATTCAAGACAGTGTCTGGTCCCAGGCATCCTGTCCTTTAGTGGTTAAAAAATAGGAAGAACGCTCCTGGTCAGCCTCATCTCTTAAAGTGGCGGACACAGGAAAGGGCATTTTTAGAGCAAATCAAAGCATGTCTGGTTGATTAGTTAAGACTTGGGTCTTTATTGGGGTTTAAATGATCTTAAATGATTTATCAGTTTCTAGAACTCTCCCTGACAATATCAAACATTTTTTGGCCCTTTAAGCAATAGTGGCATATCATGCCATTGTCTTAATAGAACAGTCCACATATGATAGCCCTTTTCTTTTCCCATCTTGAATTGTAAGAATAATTTAAACTATTTGCTACCCAAAATTACATTTTCTCTACCTTTACTGAAGTTCAGCTGGACTTTTCTGCTACTTCATACAGTTTTTCCTGCCCTTTCCCCCCAATGGTTTGACATTTTACTATGTGGAAGAGCTTAGTGTCATCTACTCAAAGTGAATGCTTTGCATTCCTTATTCCAGTTGAACTTACCAAAATATTTTAAGTAACACTGGTCTTAGCAAGAAAGATGGAATTCATTATTAGTGAACTCTAAAGAAATAAGGATAGAGGGAAGGGCTAATTTACCTTCTTTCAATCTGTCAATCAAGAAACTCTTTTTAGCACCTGCTATGTGCCAGGCTCTGTACTAAGCTGGGGGTGGGGGATGGGGTGTACAAGAAGAGGTGAAAGACAGTTCCTACCCTCAAGGCAGGGCAGCTATGTGATAGAGTGCCAGGCCTAGAATCAAGAAGACTCATCTTCCTGAGTTCAAATCTGGCCTCAGATACTTACTAGCTGTGTGATCTTGGGCAAGTCATTTACCTCTGTTTGCCTCATTTTTCTCATCTGTAAAATGAGCTGGAAAAGGAAATGATAAACCACTCCACAATCCAAATGGGGTCAGGGAGAGCCAGACTCAACTGAAACAACTGAAACAACTAAACAACAACAACAACAACCCCTCAAAGAGCTTACAATTTAGTGGGGGAGACAACATGCAAACAAATGTATACAAAGCAAGCTATGCATGGGACAAAGAGGAAATAATTAAAAGAGGGAAAGCACTGGAATTAAGAGGGTTTAGGGTGGGATTTTAGTTGGAACTTAAGGAAGCCAAGGATGTCAGTAGTCAGAGCAGAGGAGAGAGAGTATTCCTATGTCTAATGTAGCTTTCCAAACACACAAAAAATATTAACTACAATCCTCTATCAACTTTGACTTTACTTTCAAGGTTGTTTTCCAGTGAGATAGGAGTTAGGACAGTACTTAAGGCAATACTTGGTCCATACTAGGTACTTAATAAATACTTGTTCTCTTCTTTCTTCCCCCTTCTCAAATTATTCTTTTGATTTTTGCCTAATTTATTTGCCCAGGATCTTCCTTATTTTGTGTTTCCCTAGTCATCTCACTTTTAAAGCCTTATCTTTAAAAAAAATACTGATGTGGCTTGGGGTTGCTGGGAACCTGGAAATGTCAGAGTACAAGGCAGAGTTGCCTGCAACAAATTCACACACTCAAATGGTCTTCCAGTCAAATGGCAAAGTTGTTGTACGATTCCCAATGAACCTGCAAATTCATGGATGGTGCTAATGCTTATATACAAAAGGAACACTGAAAGGATCTGGGTTGGATTAAAGAGTGGTAAGAAGTTTGGGGTGGGCCAAGTGCTACAGTGAAAGGAATGTCTAGCAAGCTAATTTGGGGATCTAGGTGAGCTGGTGTCTTGGGCAGAGGAGCCAGTGATTTGGGCTGCTGAAATATATGGGGAAATTGGGGCTGGGTTGCTTTCAAAGATGTGGTCTTTTCCTTTTAGGGGTGCAGGTCCCATTACCCCATCAATACTTTTCCCCACTTTGTTGTTTGACCAGATAACCATGCTCAATTTTAGTCTGAGAATTGGATATTTGTCTGTTTGCCTCAATATTGCATATGTTGTACATGGTTTCATGGAAAGAACACAAATCATAGCTTTGCTACTTCCTTTGTGACTTGGGACAGGTCTTTGCTTCTTTGAGTTTTCTTATCTATCAATGGTGGGGTAGAGCCAAGATGGCCGCATGAAAACAGTGTCTTACCAGAGCTCTCTCACAAGTTCTGTCAGATTCCTATAAAAAAGTGAATTTGAGCAGATTTGAGGGAGTTAGAAACTGCGAGAAGTCTGAGTGGGGCAAATTTCCCAGCCAGGAGACTCTGAAAGGCTGAAGGAACGAATCTGTAGGCTAGGAGAGTGATCGGTGCGTGCAGAGCTGCCCCAGAGGGGACCAAAGCAGAAGCTGCTGGCTGGGAAACTGACGTGGGAGACAGGCTGGGAGAAAGCCGGGTGCCCAAAACCAGCAGAGATCCCCAGGCCTCCCAACACAGCATGGCACTCTGTGGAAGTGATGAGAGGCAGAGCAATGCCACCGGCTGTGAGATACCAGCTCCTGAGGCTTGCAGCCTAAAGGTTTCAAATGCTTCTTGAACTTCCGGGAGACATAATGGCCAGGTAAATGGCTCTAATCCCTCCCCTCCCCACCCAGAGAATTCCTGGGGGCGGGAGGTGGGAAACGCTGGAATAGAGGAGACAAAAGTGGGGCTTCAGTGACCGAGTAGTGGGAGTACCTGAGTCGCAGAGGGGCAGAGCCAGCAGAGGTTAACACCAGGAGCCTAGACAAACTCTTGCTCCCCCAGGGGAAGTGCCAGACACCCAGCTCGACCAACAAAGAGCTGAGACCATTGCTGAAGAGCAACAGTGCTGGAGGACAACCCCAGGGGAAGAGATTTCAGGCAGCCAGACCCTCTCCCCCACACCTCAGGAAACTGAAAGGCAATAATTCACAAAGCCAACAAAGAGACTCACAATCTCCAGAATAAGAAAGCTGGGACAGTGAGCCCTGAGCCTGAAGAGCAGAAATTTATTGTAAAGCCAGGAAAAGGCTAACCAACATGAAGAACACAAAAAACCCGAGGACCATTGATTCTTTTTATGGAGACAGGCAGGATCAAAATACCAATTTGGAAGAGGATAACAATGACACTATATCCACATCTGATACCTCAAAAGGTAA
>CM053622.1:439313853-439352953 GCA_028646595.1 Phalanger gymnotis
AAAATGGAAAAAAAATCCACTGATGAAATCAAGTCCCTAAAGAATAAGATTGGCAAAATGACTACAGAGATTCAGAATCTAAATAGAGAAAATGACACCCTAAGGGGTAAAATCAACCAATTGGAAAAGGAGACTCAAAAGCAAAATGAAGACAGAAATTCGTTAAAAAATAGAGTTGAGCAAGTGGAAGCTAATGACTCTATGAGGCATCAAGAAGTCATAAAACAAAATGTAAAGAATGAAAAAATAGAAAAAAATATGAAATATCTGATGGGGAAAACAACTGACCTGGAAAATAGATCCAGGAGAGACAATTTAAGAGTTATTGGTCTACTGGAAATCCACGATGAAAAAAAGAGTCTCGACAGTATCTTCGATGAAATTATCAAAGACAACTGCCCAGAGGTCCTAGAACCAGAGGGCAAAATAGTCACTGAAAGAATTCACCAATCACCCCCTGAAAGAGATCCCAAACTGAAAACTCCAAGAAATATTATAGCTTATCTATCAATGGTGTTGGGGTTTGCTTAGAGTGCCACCAGAGTTCCTTCTATCTCCAAATCTAAAACTTCTCTGATACTGGTTGCTAAAGTCAATAAGCTTGTAGGCTGGGAACCTCACCAGGAATGGAGACAGCAAAGCAGACAGCTGTACCTGTGCTGGGTAAAGTGAATATGCATACTAGTCAGTTCTTTCAGTGATTGTTTACGACCATTTCACCCTTCATTTAGACCACACCTTCATATGCATAATAATAGGCTAGAAATATGCCTTGAAAGCTCACTGGTTTTTCATCCCCTACATTAACTAGGACAAATTAAATGTCAGAACACCTTACTGTGATGCAGGAGTATTTTCAGTCAAGCTCTTGACTCCATTAAGATTTACAAAGAAAAAAAGGAAACTTTAAGAGTATCATTTGAAAAAAGTACCAGAAGGAAAGACACTTTCCACAATTCCTTTGCTGAAGGGTGTGTGTTGGTGGATAAAGGAGGGATCTTATGGGTGTGGAACATTGCATATATCTCAGATTTCTTTTGTATTGATCAAGTTGTATTGATTTTCTCCCCCCTCATCTTTTACTTTTTTCCTTTAAAAAATACTTTGTTATTATATGATGGCTCTCTTACTGCAAGAGAAGGATACATGGGGAAATTTAGTTAATGCTAAACACAAAAGATATCATTGACTTTGTAAAAAAAAAAAAAAGCACATACAGTACCATTTTAGTAGCAGAACGTATAATGGGGGTCATTTTCAAGATCTATGTACTCCATCCTTTTCCCATGTGAATTGGATCCCCTGTGATAGATGGTTATCTTTTGAAGGCTTGTTTCATTCTGGTTGCAGATTATGACTTTTGTATAAAGGCATGTAACAAAAATATTGTTCTTTTTTAAAAAGTGCATCAGAGTATCCTATACAACCTTGTTAGAGGGGCTGCTTTCCTCTAGCTATAATAGAATTTGGGGGAGACGATCATCCAACATTCTACTCTACCCCTTATTCTTTGTCTAAGTCCAGGAGGACCAGGATCATGCCTTGCCACTCATCCCTTCAGCCAAAGTCAGCCCCCACTCCCAGCTCTAGCACATAGTCTCAGTCATTCAAATCTTAATGTCTTGGTTAAATAAACATTTTAATTAGATTTGCTAAAAGCCTAGTTAAGCCCCAAGCATTAACAACTCAAATCAAAGGATGTGACATTTTAAACTCTAACCAGCTTCAACCACCAAAGCAAACTCTACTTTTTAAATTAGAGTCCTTTTCTGTTCAAAAAAGAGATAACCAGGAATTTCATTTGTTTAACAAAATCTCCCATCTCCACACCCTGTTAGGAGTGAGGAATTAAAATAGTTAATCACTCTACTTAATTCTTTAATAGATACTATAATGCAGAGGCTTCAAACACACAACACTCCCCAATGAATTTGAACTAGATTCAAGGTAATTTGGATATATTTCACAGACAAATAAAAATATGATAAAACATAAGATAATGTTAAAATGTGGTTTTCTAAGTCATTATGCAGCCTTGGGAAGAATGTTGTTGTTTGTTGTTCCTCGTCTGTTCTTGAAGAGGACCAATAATATCAGGAAGGTGATGTCTTGACTTGCAGGTGAATTGGATTTAAGTGAGGCAGGGCTGTGCAAAGTCATCAGCCTCACTCTCTCTTCCAGAGTCACCTGAGTCCAGTGGCTAGACAGGATGATCGACAATGCCCAGGATGGAATGGGAGACTTTGGCCTTTTTAAGCTAAGGTCTTTCCCAAGTCTCTTTTCTGAGTATTACCTATTCATTAAAGGCTAAGGAAGAATTGAGGTAAAAAAAAATGGCCTATTTTGCCTTCACAAAATAAACAGTCAGGGAGAGGAAGACCCTCACAAGTTTCAGGCCAGAACCGAAACAAGTGCCATTCACACTCACTCTGAGCCATCAAAAGCCAAACAATGGGCAAATGAAGCTTGGGCTGGGACCTATTATTGGCCAATCAGTGAGAGCCAGAGTGATTTGGGTTTAACAGCATAGTTAAGTGCCTCCATTTGAATCACTATGAACTTTATTTTAAAAAAGCCTAGTTTTTCAGAGCTATATTTCAAAAAATCATAAATGAAAATTACATGAGACAAAAGAGTTAATTGTCCCAGTTTTAAAAAGATGGTAGAATAACTAAATGAGGGGAAAATCTAGCCCCCAAACCCCAAGATCCCTTTTATATGTGATCAAAAGTTATATTCCTTTGGACAGAGCATCCACATGTAAGGGTATGACTCTCCATGTGGACAGAGGAAAAGAAGGATGAGAAAGATGAAGAGGAAGAGGAGGAGGAAATAGCATTGCCCAACTGGAACTGGCCTGTTGGGTCTCTCAGTGGGGCAGCTAGTACTCCCCACAGATTGTTGTTTGCCCTTCATTATGAGAGAGGACCAATGACATCAGGAGGATGTTGTCTTGACTTGCAAGCGAGCTGGATTTAAGTGCAAAGTCACCAGCCCTGTTCTGTCCTCTGGAGTCATCAGAGTCCAGTGGCAAGATGTAGGTCAGGAGGACCAACTGGGAAGGATAGCTTGTAGTAGACACCATTAACTGCACACTTTAAACTGCTTTCTTCTCTGTCGGCCAGTGCCTCCCAGTTTGTTCAGTCCACCTCATTTCTGGGCCTCTGTAGGTTATTGATGTGGGGAGCCTCCTAGCTGAGCTCAGCAGGCTTGGAAATGGGAAAAGATGCTCCTCATTGCTTCTATTCCTCTGCGTATTAGCTCTTTAAAGCTTCCTCCATATAGTGATACATGTGACTGCATCATGCATAGCTCCGTAGGAAGTAATTTTCAGGATCCATGCAGTCAAAATCCTTTTGGAAGATGTAATCTAGACAGAGAATACTTAACTATCCAGATATTGGGTCAGTGCCTTTTGGGGGAAATTGGTCTGTTAGTAAATACAAAGTATTTTCTATAGTTTAGACATTTCTTCCCTATATGTAAAAAAAAGAGAGAGAGAGAGAGATCCAATTCCATCACTTCATGTAGAACTTTTTGTCAGGAAAACTAAGCCTGTGATCATTGGTTTTCAAAAATTTAGACCAATGGTATCAAATACAAAAAGAAACAGATCTATTTTTTTAATTGCATTTTTATTTATTTTATTAAACGCTTCCCAAATACTTTTTATTCTGGTTTGCAGGCTGCTTGTGGCCCATTTGCCTCAAATTCAGCACCTCTGGTTAGACAATGAGGTGACTCACAAGAATTTATGGTGGTGATGGTTCCTTTGCACAGAACCAGTAGTCTATTAATAAACAGCTCTTAATTTCTCAATACTTTAAGTTTATAGACTGCTTTCCTTTAAGAAAGATAATACAAATGTCATTGGGCAGCTAGATGGTGCAATGGATAGAGGACCAGTCCCAGAGTCACAAACACTCATCTTCCTGAGTTCAGATCTGGCCTTAGATACTTACTAGGTGTGTGACCCTGGGCAAGTTACCTCACTCAGTTTCCTCATCTGTAAAATGAGGAGAAAGAAATGGCAAACTGCACTACTACCTGGGCCAAGAAAACTTCAAATGGAGTCACAAAGAGTTAAACACAACTGAACAGCCACAAATCCCATTTATACCCATTTTACAGCTGAAGACTATGGCTTAGAAGTGACTTGCTTAACAGTCACATAACAAGTAAACAGAAGGGCTAGAATTTGAAATCAGGTCTTTTCACTCCAATTCTTGTACTTTTCCCTCTGTGCCACAATACATCATAGTGAGCTCAGCTAGTGTATACCATAACCTAAATGTGGAAATTCTACTTTTTACTTTAGTGAGTGTTAAAGCCATCAACTTTTCACCAGAATAAACTCTCTTAGTAAAAACAAACAAACATAAATAGCAGAGCACTGAAATTAGGTTGTAATATTATGTTACCATCATTCTCTTTTCTAAATATTTTATAGGAGTCTTATTAGTTTTCACTAGTAGGTTATCATGAATAATTTAAATTAAACAACCCTTTGGTCATGAAAATAGATGGCGTACAATTTTTGTTGTCTTGATAATTTTGTCCTGCTTCGATTCATTTAATTTGTCTAATTTGACTGTACAGTGAATGGACTGGCAGATTACACTAGTCTCACTTTGTATTTGGCCAATCACAAATTTATTTAGCACTAAATTAAGAGCAACTATTAAGAATTATATGAAATATTAAATCCATTAGTTCCTGTGACTTCAGCAATCTGAGAATTTCAAGGAACATAACCCAACTGATTCTTTAATTTTCCTTTTCTAGAGTTTCATCTATATTTACTGTCCTAGTAATAGTTCAAAGTGAGGATGCTGGAACAATACTCACGTTGGAATGATAACTATTTTAAACAGACTACCTATCAATTTTGGCTAAGCTAATTGGAAATTTGTGATAATTCTACTAGGGACTAAAGTTAATGGGAAAAAAGTGTTCCTTAAACAAATGTTATGAAAAAGATTAGAGGTGAAATGCGTGAATTTTTTAAGAGTTTACATTGTTTTCCTATGCAAGTCACTTAACCTTTCTGTGCTTGAGTTTCCTCATCTATAAAAGTGAGATAATAATGGCACCTTTCTCCCAGGGTTGTTGTAAAGACAAAATCAGATATTTCTTATAAAATGTTTTGCAAACTTTAAAGCATTATATAAATGTTAGTTATTATTATGACTTTGTGCAAAGCATTGTGCTAGGTGCTAGGGAATAAATAAAACTGTCACAGTCCCTGCCTTCAAGGAATGGACATTCTACTAAGTGAGATAAAACATGTGTTGTTTTGTGGTTATTCAGTCATTTCAGGTGTGTTTGAGACTGTAACTCTATTTCAGATTTTCTTGACAAAGATACTGGAATGGGTTGCCATTTCATTCTCCATTAAAACATGTACACAGATAAATATAACAGCCAGGTGTAGTGGCACATGCCTATCATCCTTGCTGCAGAAGAGACTACAGCTAGTGGATCACCAGAGTTGGGGAGTTCTGAGCTGCAGTATGGCTAACATTGATCAGGGCCACTTGCCTCTGTCCCCAATGAGGTGAATCCCAGGAACAGAGGGTTCCCAGCTTGCCTAAGGAAGGGTGAACTAACCTATGTTAGGTTCTGTACTGATTAGTATTGCAGTCATGCCTGTGAGTGGCCCCTGGGCATAAATGACAGTGGCCTCTGCCCTCAAGGAGTTTCCATTCTATAGGAGTTTGGGCTGTTGAATGTATGGGGGCAGGGAGGGAAAGGGGTAATGGGAAATAAAGCTATAAATATAGATGGGAGCCTAATTCTGGGGGGCCTTAAATAACAGGTGTAGGAGTTTAAGTTTTAACCTAGAGAGAATAAGGAATCATTGAAAGTTCAAGTAGACAATTTTCTTTTTACACACAGAAATACCTCAGCTATATTTTGGGTTCACTTCTAGACCACCGCAATAAAGCAAGTCACATGAATTTTTTGGTTTCTCAGCGTATTTAAAAGTTATGTTTACATTATAATGTAGTATATTAAGTATACAATAATACTATATCTAAAAATATACATACCTTAATTTAAAATACTTTATTGTTAAAAATGCTAACCATCATCTGAGTTTTCAGTGAATGATAATATTTTTGCTGGTGGAAGGCCTTTCCTCAATATTGATGGCTGCTGACTAATCAAAGTGGTGGTTACTGAAGCTTGGTATGGCTGTGGCAATTTCTTAAAATAAGATAGTAGTGAAGTTTGCCACATCAATTGACTTTTCCTTTCATTTGAATACTTAGAGACCATTGTAGGATCATTACTTGGCCTAATTTCAATATTGCTGTGTTTCAGGATAGGTAGGCTCAAAGAGAGAGAGAGAGACAGGAATAGTGGGTAGGTAGAGCAGTCAGAAGATACATAATATTTATCAATTAAGTGAGCCATCTTATATGGCAAGGTTCATGGTGCC
The DNA here is from genome assembly GCA_028646595.1 of Phalanger gymnotis. Classification (NCBI taxonomy): domain Eukaryota; kingdom Metazoa; phylum Chordata; class Mammalia; order Diprotodontia; family Phalangeridae; genus Phalanger; species Phalanger gymnotis. Next base: position 439,320,299 of record CM053622.1, read on the forward strand.
CCAAAACAAATACAATAATAACAAACGCCACTAATCACAGATCACCATAACAGATATAATAATAATGAAAATGTTTGAAATATTGCAAAGATCACCAAAATGTGATGCAGACACACAACGTGAGTGTATGCTGTTGGCAAAATGGTGCTGATAGACTTGCTTGATGCAGTGGTCATAAACCTTTGATTTAAAAAAAAATGTAGGCAGACTTCTGGGATCCAAGATGGCAGAGGAAGAATTAGTATGTTGGTTTTACACTCCCTTACTGACCTCTGAAAGTCCAGAAAATATCACCCCAGGAAAATCCCTGGAACAGCTGAACCAGCAGAAAGAGGGGTGCAGCAGTCTTGTAGTCCAGGAAACTTGGAGGATTAACAAGAAAGGCCTCTCTCGCTTTGGGGGAAGGGGAGCAGTACAGGAGGCCCAGCCACCCAGTGGCAAGCCTCATCTCAGCAAACCAGGGGAGATCCTGAGTCTCAGGGTGGTGGAGTAGGCAAGTGCCAATACCAGGACCTCCAAGTGCCTCAGTACAGGCAGGGGAACCAGTAGACACCAGCTTGGAAAACCACCACATGCAGCCAAATCTCCTGGTGCTTTAGCACAACTTCAGGAAGCACAACTCCAGAAGGCACAGCTCCAGGCTGGCAGGCATCCTCCAGCAGCCAAACCTCAAGTGCTTTAAAGAAGCCCAGGTGAGCAGGTGTCCTCCAGGAGCCAGAATCCCCACCCCCATCCTGAGAGTTCCAGTGTTGCTGACCCCAGCCAGCACCAGGTAAATTGCCAGACCCCTACAGCTTCCAGCTGCCAGCACCTGAGGCCCCAGCTCACAAAGACACTGACCAGGTCTTGGGCTCCCAGCACAAGAGGCTTGGGTCAGTGCCCCCTGCACTCCAGCAGGAGAGCTCAACTTTGAAAGTGAGGAAATAGGCAAACACCATGAGCAAAAAGCAGAAATGGACAAGAACCAGAGATTCTTATTGTGGGGACATGGAAGATCAAAGCAAAAATTTGGAAGAGGACAACATTGTCAATATACCCAAATCTGAATCCTCAAAGGGGAATATGAACTGGACTCAAGCCCAAAAAGGCTTCATGGAAACTCAAGAAGGATTTTAAAAGTCAAATAAGAGAGGTAGAAGAAAAATTGGGAAAAGAAATAAGAGGTATGCAAGAGAGAGTCAATAGCTTGGAAAAGGAAGGACAAAAATTGACTGCAGAAAACAAGTCCTTAAAAAATATAGTTGGCTAAAGGGGAAAAAATGTACACTAAGGAAAACAACTCCTTAAAAAAATTGAATAGGGATAGTGGAGCCAAGATGGTGGCTTCAAAACAGGGACTCACGGAATTTGGCTGGATGATTTGGAAACATAGCAGATGGATTTGGGGATGAGCTCTTCAGCGTGTTCGAAGACAAATAGCCAGCCCCCAGGGCTAAGAAAGGGAAAGAGGTGGCAGAGGCAGCTGGCAAGGCCAAAGAACAGACAGATGATAAACCACAGTCAGCATCCTTCAATGTTGGGAAGAACAAAAGAGATTTAGAATTGGAAAGTACAGATGAACCCATATTTGGAAAGAGGCCCAGAACAGAAAATACGTTAGCAGAAGATGTAAGCCTGGCAGATCTCATGCCCAGAGTCAAGGTAAAAGCAGTGGAAACCGTTGAAGGCTGTACACATGAGGTTGCATTACCTGCAGATGAAGAATACGTTCCACTGAAGCCACAAGATGGAAAAGCTGCCAAGGAATATCCATTCATTCTTGATGCCTTTCAGAGAGAAGCCATTCAGTGTGTAGATAACAACCAGTCTGTTTAGTTTCTGCACATACATCAGCTGGAAAAACTGTCTGTGCTGAGTATGCCATTGCTTTGGCTTTGAGAGAAAAGCAGCATGTGATATTTACCAGCCCAATTAAGGCTTTAAGTAATCAGAAATACCATGAAATGTATGAAGAATTTCAAGATGTTGGCCTGATGACTGGTGATGTCACCATAAATCCTACAGCTTCTTGCCTGGTTATGACTACTGAGGTTTTGAGAAGTATGCTATACCGAAGGTCTGAGGTTATGCGAGAAGTTGCTTGGGTTATATTTGATGAAATTCACTATATGAGAGATTCAGAGCGTGGTGTGGTATGGGAAGAAACTATTATTTTGCTTCCTGATAATGTTCACTATGTCTTCCTTTCTGTTACTATTCCAAATGCTCAACAGTTTGCAGAATGGATTTGTCATTTACATAAACAGCCAAGCCAGATTATCAACCAACTCCATTGCAACATTATATCTTTCCAGCAGGGGGAGATGGCCTTCATCTTGTTGCTGATGAAAACGGTGATTTCAGAGAAGATAATTTTAATAGTGCAATGCAAGTGCTTAGAGATGCAGGAGATTTGGCAAAAAGAGATCAGAAGGGAAGGAAAGGAGGAACAAAAGAACCATCAAATGTGTTCAAAATTGTGAAGATGATAATGGAAACAAATTTTCAGCCTGTAATCATTTTTAGTTTCAGTAAAAAAGACTGTGAAGCATATGCCCTCCAGATGACCAAATTAGATTCCAACACAGCTGAGGAAAAGAAGATGGTTGAAGAAGTATTTAATAATGCAATTGACTGCTTATCTGATGAAGACAAAAAGCTTCCTCAGGTTGAGCGTGTGCTTCCTCTTTTGAAGCAAGGAATTGGTATTCACCATGGTGGCTTGCTTCCTATTTTGAAAGACACCATAGAAATTCTATTTTCAGAAGGATTGGTAAAGGCCTTATTTACAACAGAAACTTTTGCTATGGGAATTAACATGCTAGCCAAGACTGTGTTGTTTACAAATGCCCGTAAATTTGAAGGGAAAGATTTTCAATGGATTTCTTCTGGTGAATATATTCAAATGTCTGGTCGAGCTGGAAGAAGAGGTATGGATGAGAGAGGAATAGTCATTCTTATGGTGGATGAAAAGATGACTCCAACTGTAGGAAAACAGCTATTAAAGGGCTCAGCTGATTCTCTCAATAGTGCTTTTCACTTGACCTACAACATGGTTCTAAATTTACTGCATGTAGAAGAAATTAACCCTGGGTATATGTTGGAAAAATCTTTTTATCAATTTCAGCATTATAGGATTTCCAGGATTAGTAGAGAAGGTAAAGAAACTAGAAGCACAGTATAATGCAATAGCAATTCCCAATGAAGAAAGTGTAGTTATCTATTACAAAATAAGGCAACAGCTTGCCAAACTGGCTAAAGAGATTGAAGAATACATTCACAAACCGAAGTACTATTTGCCATTTTTGCAGCCAGGACGATTGGTAAAGGTGAAGAATGAAGGGGATGAGTTTGGTTGGAGAGTAGTGGTGAATTTCTCCAAGAAATCAAATGTTAAGCCCAATTCTGGTGAATTAAATCCTTTATATGTTGTAGAAGTACTTTTACATTGTAGCAAAGAGAGCTTGAAAAATTCTGCTACCAAGGCTGCTAAGCCAGCAAAACCTGGTGAGAAAGGAGAGATGCAGGTGGTTCTAGTCCTGGTGTCCGCTATCAGCAGTGTTCGGCTTTATATTCCCAGAGATCTGAGGTCAGTTGACAACCCAACAGAGCATGTTAAAATCAATACAGGAAGTTCAGAAACATTTTCCTGATGGTGTTCCATCACTAGATCCCATCAATGATATGGGCATACAAGATCAAGGACTTAAAAAAGTCATCCAGAAAGTAGAGGCTTTTGAACATCCAAAGTATTCTCATCCACTTCATAATGATTCAAATTTGCAAACTGTTTATAAGCTTTGTGAAAGAAAGATTCGCTTAAGCTCTCTCCCGAATCCCTCCAAACACCTGTAAAAATGACTCTAAACAAATTCTACACCTACAGAACCCATGAAAAAACAGATGGAAACAAGTCTCCAGCCTAAGATGGTCATTGGGAAGACTCTATCACACCATGCTGGGAGCAGACTTGGGCTGCACTAGAACAGATAAGGCCAGAGTAGAGCAGGCAGAGCAGGCCTCAGCATCCTGAATCACTGAGCTGTGGCAGTTACCAAACTTCTCAACCCACAAATGCCAAGGATAAGGAGCAGGTCAGTGGGAAAACTGCTGGATCTGGGTGAGGGATGTGCCCAGTCTGGCCATAGCCCTGGGGCAGTGGAGGTGGCTGCAGCAACAGCTGAGGCAGCAGCAACAGCATCAGCAGTTGTGGCTGCTTCCAGAGCTCCAGGCCCACAGACAGCAGAGGAAATCAAGTGGCTGATCAGAGCAGGAATGCAGAGATGGCTTTGCTGGTGCTAAGGCAAGGTTCTCTTGCTTTGCCCTGCTTGGATCTGGGTCAAAGTCCTGGTTCGCGGTTCTTGGGGGAGGAGGAGTGCTGGTGTGGCAGACCCTTGTGGTAGCTGTAGAAAGGGAGTCCTCCTGGTGGTTACACTGCAGAAAGGAGTGCTTGCACTCACAGACCAGAGCACAGGCCAGGAGAGGAGTATCATATCACCTCAGAATAGACGTAGCTCTGAAAACAGCAACACAAAACCCCTGAAGCTTGGGACAAAGAACTCCCCACTCTGAAAGCACTCATACCCTGACAAAAAGCTCAAAATTCAAGTAATTGGCTGGAAAATGAGCAATCAGCATAAAAGGACTCAGACTATAGAATCTTTCTTTGGTGACAAAGATCAAAACATACAGCCAGAAGAAGTCAACAAAGTCAAAGATCCTACATCCAAGCTTCCAAGAAAAATACAAATTGGTCTCAGGCCATTGGAGAGCTCAAAAAGGACTTGGAAAAGCAACTAAGAGAAGTAGAGGAAAATTTGAAAAGAGAAATGAGAGTGATACATGAAAATCATGAAAAACAGGTCAATGACTTGCTAAAGGAGAACCAAAAAATACTGAAGAAAATAACACCTTAAAAAATAGACTAACCCCATGGCAAAAGAACTCCCAAAAGCCAATGAGGAGAAGAATGCCTTAAAAGGCAGAATTAGACAAATGGAAAAGGAGGTCCAAAAGACCACTGAAGAAAATACTGACTTAAAAATAAGAATGGAGCAAGGGGAAGCTAGTGACTTTATGAGAAATCAAGAAATTATAAAACAGAACCAAAGGAATGAAAAAGTGGAAGACAATGTGAAATATCTCATTGGAAAAACCACTGACCTGGAAAATAGATCAAGGAGAGAGAATTTAAAAATTATTGGACTACCTGAAAGCCATGATCAAAAAAAGAGCCTAGACATCATCTTTCAAGAAATTATCAAGGAAAACTGCCCTGATATTCTAGAACAAGAGGATAAAATAGAAATTGAAAGAATCCACTGATTGCCTCTTGAAAAAGATCCCAAAAAGAAGACTCCTAGGAATATTGTAGCCAAATTCCGGAGTTCCCCAGTCAAGGAGAAAATCTTGCAAGCAGCCAGAAAGAAACGATTCGAGTATTGTGGAAACACAATCAGGATAACACAAGATCTAGTAGCTTCTACATTAAGGGATCAAAGGGCTGGGAATATGATATTCTGGAGGTCAAAGGAGCTAGGATTAAAACCAAGAATCACCTACCCAGCAAAACTGAGTATAATACTTCAGGGCAAAATATGGATTTTGAATAAAATAGAGGACTTTCGAGCATTCATGATGAAAAGATCAGAGCTGAATAGAAGATTTGACTTTCAAATACAAGAATCAAGAGAAGCATGAAGAGGTAAACAGGAAAGACAAATCAGAAGGGACTTACTAAAGTTGAACCATTCGTTTATATGTATATGTAGCTCATGATATGATATATGTAGCTCATGAGACCTTTCTCTGTATTAGGGTAGTTGAAGGGAATAGATATAGATAGATAGATAGATATGTATATATATATGTATATATATGCATATACATATATATATAAACAGAAGGCACAGAGTGAGTTGAATATGAAGGGATGATATCTAAAAAATAAAATTAAACAGTGGGAGAGGAGTATATTGGGAGGAGAAAGGGAGAGATAGAATGGGGTAAATTATCTCACATAAAAGTGGCAAGAAAAAGCAGTCATAATGGGAGGGAAGAGGGGGCAGGTGAAAGGGAATGAGTGAATCTTGCTCTCTTTAGATTTGACTTAAGGAGGGACTAACATACACACACCAATGAGTATCTTACCCTACATGAAAGCAGGGGGGAAGGGGATAAGGTGGTGGGAATGATAGAAGGGAGGGTAGATTGGGGGAGGAGGTAGTAAAAAGCAAACACTTTTGACAAGGGACAAGGTCAAGGGAGAAAATTGAATAAATGGGGACAGGATAGGATGGAGGGAAATATTCTTTCACAACATGACTATTATGGAAGTATTTTGCATAATGATCCATGTGTAGCCTGTGTTGAATTGCCTGCCTTCTCAAGGAGGGTGGGTGGGGAGGGAAGAAGGGAGAGAATTTGGAACTCAAAGTTCTAGAAACAAATGTTTAAAAAAAAAGTTGTTTTTATATGCAACTAGGAAATAAGATATACAGGCAATGGTGTATAGATATCTAACTTTCCCTACAAGAAAATAAGAGAAAAAGAGTTGGAGGGGGAGAGGAGTGAGAGAAGGGAATGCAGACTGGGGAAAGGGGCAATCAGAATTTATGCTATCTTAGGGCGGGGGGAGGGTAGAAAATTTGTAACTGAAAATCTTGCGGAAATCAATGTTGAAAACTAAAAATATTAAATTAAAAAATTGAATTGGCCAAATGGAAAAGGAGGCACAAAAACTCACTGAAGAGAACTCCTTAAAAAGTAAAATGGGCCAAATGGAAAAGGAAGTACAATATCTAGTAGAAGAAAACAATTTGTTAAAAATTAGAATTGAACAAGTGGAAGCTAATGACTTTATGAGATGTCAAGAATCAGTCGAACAGAAACAAAAGAAGAAAAAAAAAGAAGAAAATGTAAAATACCTCATTGATTAAGCAACTGACTTGGAAAACAGACCCAAGACAGAGAATTTGGTAATTATTGGTTTACCTGAAAACCATGATGAAAAAAAGAGCTTGGATAGCATCTTTCAGGGAATTATCAAATAAAACCAACCTGAAGTCCTAGAACCAGAAGGTAAAATGATCATCAAAAGAATCTATCACTTACCTCTTGAAAGAGATCTGAAATTGAAAACACCAAGGAATATTGTAGCCAAACTCCAAAATTACCAGGTCAAAGAAAAAATACTGCAAGCAGCCAGAAAGAAACAATTTAAATATCATGGAACCACAGTCAGAATAACGCAGGACTTTGCAACTTTTTCATTAAAAGACGGGAGGGTGTGGAATATAATATTCTGTAAGAGAAAGGAACTTGGATTACAAACAAGGATCAACTACTCAGTGAAACTGAGCATAATCTTTCATGGGAGGAGATGGATATTCAACAAAATAGGGGACTTCCAAACCTTCACGATGAAAAGATGAGAGCTCGACAGAAAATTTAATCTTGAAGTACCAGACTCAAGAGAGGCATAAAAAGATAAACAGGAGAGAAAAAACAACAACATGCTATTAATAAGGGCAAAGTGTTTGCATCTCTACAAGGGAAGATGACACTTGTAACTCTTGAGAACTGTAACATTATTACAACATTTAAAAGGAGTATACATAAACAAAGGATGTGGGTATAAATTGACTTTCATGTGATGATAAAAAATCTAATTAATTGATGAAAAGGCATTTTACTGGGAGAAGAGGAAAGGAGGAGGCAGACAAGGGTGAATTATATCACATGAAGAGGCACAAAGATCTATTACATTAGACAGAAAGAAAGGAGGGAGATGAGCATTGCTTGAACCTTACTGTCATCAGATTTGGCTCAAAGAGGGAATAACATATTCAGTTAGGTATAGAAATCTAACTCACTCTATAGGAAGTAGGAGAGGAAAGAGGAAAGAAAAGAGAGGGAAGGTAGATAGAAGGGAGGGAAGAAGCAGTAAGAGTAAAGGGGAAGAAAGGGCAGTGGGCTGATAGAAGGGAAGGCAGATTGAGGGAGGTGGTGGTAGAAAGCAAAACTCTAATGAGCAGGGAAAGGGAGAGAGGAGAGTGAAAATATAAACAGAGGAAGAAATAGGATGGAGAGAAAGACAGATAGTAATTATAACTGTGAATGTGAATGAGATAAACTCTCCTATAAAATCGAAGCAGATAGCAGAGTGAATTAAAAACAAGAATCCTACAATATGTTGTTTACAAGAAACACATTTGAAGCAAAGGGATACACACAGAATAAAGTTAAAAGGCTAGGGCAGAATATATTATGCTTCAGTTGAAGTGAAAAAAGCAGGGGTAGCAATCCTGATCTCAAACAAAGAAAAAGCAAAAACAGATCTAATTAAAAGAGATAAGGAAGGAAGCTACATCTTACTAAAAGGTACCATAGACAATGAACTAATATCATTACTAGACATATGTGCCCCAAGAGGTAAAACATCCAAATTCTTAAAGGAGAAGTTAAGGAAGTTACAAGAAGAAATAGATAACAAAACTATACTAGTGAGGGACCTCAACTTCCCCCTCTCAGAACTAGATAAATCTAACCACAAAATAAACAAGAAAGAAGTTAAGGAGATCAATGGAATTTCAGAGAAACTAGATATGGTTGACCTCCAGAGAAAATTGAATGGGGATAGAAAGGGATAGACCTTTTTCTCTGAAGTACATGGCACCTACTCAAAAAACTGACCATATGTTAAGGCATTAAAAACCTCACAATGAAAGGCAGAAATATTAAATTCAGATTGTGATGCAATAAAAATTACATGTAATAAAGGAGCATGGGAAGATAGACCAAAAATTAATTGGAAACTAAATACTCTAATCCTAAAGAATGAGTGGGTCAAACAACAAATCATAGAAACAATGAATAACCTAATCCAAGACAATGACAGTAATGAGGCAACATATCAAAACTTATGGGATGCAGCAAATGTGGTTCTTAGGGGAAGTTTTATATCTCTGAAGGCTTACATGAATAAAATAGAGAAAGAAGGAATCAATGAATTGGGCATACAACTAAAAGAGCTAGAAAAAGAACCAATTAAAAATCCACAATTAAATGCCAAATTAGAAATTCTAAAAGCCAAAGAAGAGATTAATAAAATTGAAATTAAGAAAACTATTAACTAAGAAAGAAAACTAAAACCTGTTTTTTTATGAAAAAGACCAATAAAAAAGATAAACCTTTGCTTAATTTGATTAAAAAAAGAAGAAAACCAAATTACCAGCATCAAAAATCAAAAGGGTATAGAATTCTCCACCAGCGAAGAGAAATGCAAAAAAAATAATTAGGAATTATTTTGCCAAAATGTTGTAATGTTAGAATAGGAAGATCTTCCTTGTCCATTAATAGGCCTGTGTGACCTGCTTTGAGCTCCATGTGACTCAGGTACCATGTGACTCATGCACCATGTGACCCAAGCTCCATGTGACTCAGGCTGTATCACAGTTGTCAGCTGGGCCAGAACTCAAAGCAGGTCGCATAGGCCTATTAATGGATGGGGAATATCTTCCTATCCCATTAACATTACAACTTTATGCCTATATATTTGACAGTCTTAGTGAAATGTATAAATATTCCCAAAAATATAAGTTGCTCAGATTAACGGAAGAGAAAATAGAATACTTAAATAACCCCATTTCAAACAAAGAAATTGAACAAGCCATTAATGAACTCCCAAAAAAAGTTCCCAGGGCCAGATGGTTTTATAAGTGAATTTAAAGAACAATTAATTCCAATATTATATAAGCTCTTTGGGGAAATAGGCAAAGTCCTACCAAATTCTTTTGATGATACAAATATGTTGCTGATACCTAAACCAGGAAGAGCCAAAACAAAGAAAGGAAATTACAGACCAATTTCCCTAATGAATATAGATGCAAAAAATTTAATTAAAATATTAGCAAAGACATTACAGCATTACACTATGACCAGGTAGGATTTATACCAGGAATGTAGGGCTGGTTAAATATTAGGAAAATTATCAGCATAATTGACCATATCAACAACAAAATTAACAGAAATCATATGATTATCTCAAAGGATGCAGAAAAAACATTTGACAAAATACAACACCCATTCCTGTTAAAAACACTAGAGAGCATAGGAATAAATGGAGTCTTTATTAAAATGATAGGTAGCCTCTATCTAAAACCATCAGCAAGCATTATATGTAATGGGGATAATCTAGAAGTATTTCCATTAAGATCAGGGGTGAAACAAGAATGTCCATTATCACCACTTGTATTAATATGATTTAATGAGGTTCGGATCCACTCCTATAAATGACACTCTTTAACACACCAGAAAAATAGAAAATAGAAATTTATTTAGAAAAAGCAAGGCACAGGTAGCTTAGATTTGCATAAGAAGCATATAATGATAAGAATAATCAATAATACAATACCAATCAAGATAATCGGTAAAGGAAGAGAAGACATCACCAATTCAAGGGAACCTCCGAAATCAATCAATGGCTGGGAGCCCCGTTACAGCCTACGCAGCTTGAATTGTGTAAAGAGTTTTCCCGGGCGAAGCGTCCTTCTCGCGGGTGAGGCTCAGCGGGCTTACTGGACGCAGGTCTTTATACTATTCTAAACAAAGAAGGCTTAGGGCCAAGAAGTTTTTGGCGCGTGCGCTATTCACGTTCAATACACATCTGGTTCAATACACATCTGGCCCAATCACGTTCCATCCGCCTGAGGCTTGGTATGTGTTTTTAACAACATCACGTTGCACAAGGAGGGGAGCCAACCCTCCAGGTCGACGTGACCTAGGAATGGCTAGTTCCTGGAATACTAAGCCAAGAACACTCAGGGGTTATGGAGCGGTCATAGCCGGGATTTGAACTGAACCTATTTATTTGAGTGATCTTATTAATTTAAAGGGGAATTCTCAATTTCCATTTCACCACTGTTATTCAATATGGTACTAGAAATGTTAGTTTTAGCAATAAGAGAAGAAAAAGAAATGGAAGGAATTAGAATGGGCAAAGAAGAAACAAAGCTATCACTCTTTGAAGATGATATGATGGTATACTTAGAGAATCCTAGAGAATCAAGTAAAAATTATTTGAAATAATAAACAACTTTAGCAAAGTTGCAGGGTACAAAGTAAACCCACATAAATCATCAGCATTTCTATATATTGCTTACAAAGACCAACAGCAGGAGGTAGAAAGAAATTCCATTTAAAGTTACTGTAGACATTATAAAATATGTGGGTGTGTATCAGTAAGGCAAGACTCATGACCCTAAAGATGACCATGAACATGCCTATATAGTTCACAATCACAAAGTATAAGAGACTCTCTAGATAGAAGGCAGAAGAAGTATAAAATTTATTTAGATACCAGAGGATCAAACTCCAAGACCAATAACTCCAAACCGACATAGCAATTATTGTATTCCAAAGCTAGTAAGTCCACCTCAGTGCAACAAGAAGGAAATTATAACACAGTATTACAGCAAGGAGCCAAGTCGTCTTGTAACCATCTTCCCTGTTGGGACCTTCCTGTAAACATTCACAAATCCCAACTGTCTGCTTGCCTCCCCCCTCAGTTCTCTGGTCTCCTCACCAATCTGGTTTTCACTCTCCACTCTGAAGTCTCTCTGCAGCTCTGTCTACTTGGAGTCCTTACTCCTTCTCTTAGGCTGAATTCTGAATTCTGACCTTACAATGTCTACCTTCTGGGAATATATACTCTTTTTAGGGCCTCAGGCCTTCACACCCAATCAGTGAAAGAGTGTAGGCCTGGCGCTTAGCACCTAGTAAGTAAAGGGCGTAGGCCTACCCACAAATAAACCTACGATCAAGCTTCCCTTAAGTGACCCCACCTGAGGCCTATTGAATGGGTGGGGAAAGGTCTTTAGTCACTGATTGGCATCACAAGGGTATAGGCCTGCCTCTAATCAAGCCTCCTTTAACTGGCCTCACCTGAGGTCTATTGAATGGATGGGAAAAGATCTTTAATCACTGATTGGCATCTCAGGGAGTCCACCTGCCAAAATAAATTCAGGAACTACATGAACACAATTACAAAACATACTTCACACAAATAAAGTCAGATCTAAATAACTGGAAAAAGATCAGTTGCTCATGGGTAGGCCGAGCTAATATAATAAAAATGACGATTCTACCTAAATTAATTTACTAATGCAGCGTCATACCAAACTACCAAAACATTATTTTATAGAGACAGAAAAATAATAAAATTCACCTGGAAGAACAAAAGATCCAGAATATCAAGAGAATTAATGAAAAGAAATTCAAGGGAAGGTGGCCTAGCTATGCCAGATCTTAAATTGTGTTATAAAGCAGCCATTCTCAAAATGATGTGGTACTGGCCAAGAAATAGAGTGGTGGTTCAGTGGAATAGGTTAGGTACTCAAGACACAATAGTCAATGACTATAGTAATCTACTATTTGATAAATCCAAAGATCCCAGCTTCTGGGATAAGAACTCACTATTTCACAAAAACTGCTGGGAAAACTGGAAAGTAGTATGACAGAAACTAGGCATAGATCAATGTCATATATCCTTTACCAAGATAAAGTCAAAATGGATACATGATTTAGATATAAAGGCTGATACTATAAACAAATTAGGACAGCAAGGAATAGTTTACTTGTCAGATCTATGGAGAAGGGAAGAATTTATGACCAAGAGATATGGAACATTATAAAATGCAAAATGAATGATTCTATTTACATTAAATTGAAAAGCTGTTGCACAAACAAAGCCAATGCAACCAAGATTAGAAGGGAAACAGAAACTTGTAAAACAATTTTATAGCCTGTGTCTCCAATAAAGGCCTCATTTCTAAAATATATAGAGAACTGGGTTGAATTTATAAGAATACAAGTCATTCCCCAATTGACATGGGTGTGAACAGGCAGTTTTCAGAGGAAGAAATTAAAGTTACCTACAGTCATATGAAAAAATGCTCTAAATCACTATTGACTAGAGAAATGCAAATCAAAACAACTCAGAGGTTATCGCATCACACCTATCAGATTGGGTAACGTGAGAAAACAGGAAAACAATAAATGTTGGAGAACATGTGGGAAAATTGGAACACTGATGTATTATTGGTGGAGTTGTGAACTGATCCAACCATTCTGGAGCACAATTTGGAACTATGCCCATAGGACTATAAAACTATGCATACCCTTTGACCTGCCACTTCTACATCTATATCCCAAAGAGTTCATAAAAACTGGAAAAGGACCCACATGTACAAAAATATTTATAGCAGCTCTTTTTGTGGTGGCAAAGAATTGGAAATTTAGGGGATGCCCATCAATTGGGGAATGGCTGAACAAGTTGTGGTATATGAATGTAATGAAATACTATTGTGCTGTAAGAAATAATGAGCATGCTTTCTTCAGAAAAACCTGGAAAGACTTATATGAACTGATGCTGAGTGAAATGAGCAGAACCAGGAGAACAGTGTACCCAGTAACAGTTTCATTGTGCAATGGCTGACTTTGATAGACTTAGCTCTTCTCATCAATGCAAGGATCTAAGACAACTCCAAAAGACTCATGTTGGAAAATGTTGTCCACATCCAAAGAAAGAACTTTGGAGTCTGAATGCAGATGGAAGCATACCATTAGCTCTCCTTTTCTTTTATTGTTTTGTTTTGTTTCTCCTTTCTTTTGGTTCCTCCCATTAGTTCTAATTCTTCTTTACATCATGACTAATGTGAAAACATATTTAATATGAATGTATAAGTAGAGCCTATATCAGATTGCGCTCCATCTTGGGGAAACAAGGGAGGAGTGAAAATTTTAAACTCAAAATCTTATGAAAGTGAATGTTGAAAACTAAAAATAAATTATTTTAAAAATGTAGTATCTCTAAAGCACAAAAAAGCAAAGTGTAATGAATATGGCGTGCTTGTATATGAGAACTGTATTTTTGGAATCTGTGGATATTGCTATGTACGTCACCTTTAGGGCAAAATAAAATTCCTTATACTGACCCCCAAAATGTAGAGAGAACCTAAAAATGTAGCCAAAGTACTTTCATGAATAGGTTTAAGCAATATAGTTTGTACAGCACTGTTTTCATTAGATTCATAGAGTACACTTAGGAAGACGTAACTTGTGCCTTGGTCAGTGTTCTGATTCTCTTTAACTCTCGCTTCGACTTCTACTTTTGGTGAATTGCAAAAAGCATTTGAAGCTACTGGTGAAGAGTGAAGTGAGCAGAACCAGGATGATTCATACAATGACTACACAAATTTGACAGCTATAAGATCTCTGACAACGCAATGACCAACTATGATTGAAACCTTTTGGGACATGACCAATGGAGAAATTATTTTAGCTTGATTATGCATATTGGTTGCAAGGGTTTTCTTTTTAATTCATTGGTGAGGGAGGGGCAAGACAGAGAGAAAATGGATTTTGATTGAAAAATAATAATTTTTAAACAGATTAGCACAAGCTCTTAAGGTTGATTAGGACTCACACTTTCCCAATGGTTTTTGATTTTTTTTTAATGATTACATCATTTTTGAAAAGGAAATGTGTAGGGAGAGGATTCTGGGCACATCAGGGCAAACATAGACTGGTAAAAAGAGTAATAAGAGTAGGGGCAGAAAAGGGGTCCTCCTGGTATAGTTGGAGAAGATCTGAAAAAAGTCCTAGGATGAGGTTCCGTAAAGAGTAAATACCTCCAGGCTATGTCCTAGGTCTTCTTAAATAACAAGCAGCAAACCCTGGGATTAGCTAGGTTGGGAAGCTGCCTCAGCCCCAGTCTCAGAAACTTTTACCCCTGGGACAGTGAGGGGTGTTGGGCATCTGAGCCAGGGAAGATCAATGGAAACTCTGCTCACAAAGAATGCCAGACCCATATTGCTGCGGAGATTTGGCAGGGGCCAGAAGGAACCTATACACACCTGGTGAGTGCAGAGGCAGTGGGGCAGGGACGCTGCTCACCATGGACACATACAGGACTCTTGGAGGTCTTGGTTCCAGTTCCAGGCCAGAAGGGAGAACTGAAAGAGAACATTTCAGGACAGAGGCACCATCCCCATACCCTAGGCCTAGAGGTGATTATAAAAACTAAGCTACTGCCAAAAAAAATGCAGAGGCAAAGGAGAAAGAATCCAAATGTAGAGAGTTACTATGGGAAAAGAGAAGACAGGAGTTCATTTTCAGAGGAGGATACTGAAGTAAAGAAACCCTCTTCTACCCCAAAGAGTGATGTCAAATGGCCACCTGCTCAAAAAAATTCATAGAAGAACTTAAAAAAGACTTTAAAATCAAATGAGAGAGATTGAGGAAAAAGTAAAAAAATAAAATAAAAAAGGATAATCCAAGAAAAACAAGAAGATTATGAAAAGAAAGTCAACCAATTACAGTAGGAGATCCTGAATGTTAAGGAAGAAAATGACTACTTGAAGATCAGAATTGGGCAAGGTAAAGCCAGCAAAGTTGAAACAAAATCTGAAGAATAAAAAAATAGAAGAAAATGTAAAATATCTCTTAAAAAACACAACTGATATGGAGTATAGATCAAGAAGAGAAAACAAGAATAATTGGACTGCCTGAAAGCCATGCTCAAAAAAAAGAATATTGATACAATAATACAAGAAATAAAGAAAATTTTCCTGAAGCATTAGAACAAGAGAGGAAAGCAGAAATAGAAAAATCCACTGATCACAAGCTGAAAGAGATCCTATTCAAAACCCCCAGATCAAAGATAAAATATTACAAGCAACAAGAAAAAAAACAATTTAAAAATAGCAATGCCACAATTAGAATCACACAAAACCTAGCACCAGTGACATTAAAAGAATGCAAGTCTTGAAACACCATATATAGAAGAGCAAAAGAACTGAAGTTCAGGCTGAAAATATCATATCCAGCAAAGCTAAGCATAATCCTGAATGAAAAAAAAGTCTGAACTGTCAGACTTTCAGGACTTTGTTTAAAAAAATCACCAACTGAACTGAATAGAATATTTGACATACAAGAGACAAGAAAAATAAATATAAGGCACATACTAAAGACTAATTACAAGGGACTCAATAAGGACATATAGTTTACTTTTTAGATATATAAAATGTATGTTTAAGATTGTTATTAGTAATTGGGTAGTTTGTAAGAAAGATTGGGGTAGACCTGAGTATGGTATGACTTTAAAAAATAAAACCATTTAGGAACAGCTGAAAAGAGTAATTATTTTATACAAATGAGGTATGAGAGGAAGAACTGACATAGAGAAATTAGATGGGGGAGGAGGGCTATTGGTTCTGGAAACCTACTTTCATCAGGAATAGGTTCAAGAAGAAGAATCTATCTAGAAGAGTATAAAAGTCTTCAAATTCAGAAAGAAAAGGCAATCTGTTGCTCCAGCTTGGGGGAAAACTCAGTGTATGATCAACGGGATAAGTTTTCTTTTTCTTCATTAGATGGAAGAGGTCCACAATTGAATCTTTTTGGGACATTAGCTTGGACATAAGAGTAGTATAATATAGTGAATAAAGAGCAGGAATTGGAGCCAGAACACCTTGGTTCAAATCTTGCCACTGACGCATCCTGGCTGTGTGACCCTGGTCATGTCATTTAACCTCAGTGCTCCAGACAACTCTCTAAGACTATATGTTGCACATAAAGTGTCAGTCTTCACTGGTAGATGGAGATTCCTCATTTAGGAGTTCCCTTATATCAATGAAATCCCAAGTACAGTCATAATCCAAGCTGGACATTGAAGAAATCTCTTAAGACTCATAACTGTCTCAGTTCAATGATTAATAAACATAATCTTATTAAGTATCTACTCTGTTCTGGGATGCAAAGGCAAAAATGAAATGGTCTCTGCTCTCAAGAAGCTTCCATTCTACAGGATTGGTGGGTGGAGTGGGGAATAATATAATCTGTACACAGATAAATTAATACAGAATATGTGTAAAGTAATTCCAAGAAGGAAAGAGAACTAATTAATTCATCATTTGGACATATTGTTTATGATTCAAAATCAGCTTTCCAATGTAAATCCTAAAAATCCTTAAATTTTTTAAAAAATATATTGAAATGATATACTTTTGGGGATTCTGAAGAAAAAAAATCTCTTTCTTATAGCCATGAAGATGGGGCAGCTAAGTGGTGCAATGGATAGAGCACAGGACCCGCAGTCAGGAAGATCTGAGTTCAAATGTGGCCTTAAGACACTTACTAGCTGTGTGTCCCTGGGGGAGTCACCTAACTCTTATTTGCCTCAGTTCCTCATTTATAAAATGGGGACACACTGGAGAAGGAAACGGCAAACCATTCTAGTATCTTTGCCAAGAAAACCTCTTGGACAAACTCCGTAGGGTCACAAAGAGTTAGACACAACTAGATAATTGAACAACATAGCCGTAATGAAGGTATTCATAGTTATTAAGAAAAATGGAAAAGGGAAAGGACCTCACATCAGGCCAAACCAGTTGTGATTTGCTTTGTGGATATCCATCTGTACATAATTCTAATGCCCCTTCATCCAGGAGCAAACAAGTACTGAACTGAATGAGAAGAACCCTCTCAACTCAAGCAGAATGGCCAATGCCTCCATTATGTGTCTGTAGAACTAAGTTGGTTAGTAGGGCATGACAATGGCCCCATGTGCCTCTTTCTAAATGATAGCTGTGCTATAAGCTTATTCCACCACCCATACCCAAAATGTGCCCTGAACTCGTGCCTTCTCTGTTTCCTTGACTTCATTTCTACCTGCCCCCATATACTCATTACTAATATTCACCTCTCTCTTCTCATTTCATTTCTCATTTCCCTGTCCTCTTCTTTCTTTTCCCCCCTTTCTTTCCCTCATTTCCATCATTCTTTCATTGTTAGATTTCCTGGGAAAAGGCTTATACTGCTATCTTCCTCAACTTCTACCTTTCAGTTCAGTGAGGAGAGATAGAGCCGAATTCCAGAGGCTTAGTATTGACTCTGCCTCTGACCTACTCAGGGATCTGGGGCAAGCGTCTTTTCTCTTTCTCTTTCTTTAAAATGAAGGTAATTATAACCTATGCTTTCTCTGCTTCCCAAGTGAGTTGTGAGAACCAATGAAATAGAATCCAAAGCCTGTTACTACAAATAGTGCTACCGTAAAAGGCTCAATTTGATTTTATTGTAATGAATCTGACTTGAAGTAGACATGTATGAGAAGTATCATGACACAAAGGAGGGAAGACTGCCCTTGGAGACAGAAAGATGTTGGGTTTCAATCCTCCCTCTGACACACATCGCGTATGTGATCATATGGTCAAGTGGCCTAGCTTCTCAGTACAGTTATTTCTTCCACAGCACAACTTTCCAAATCATGATTTTGATATATATCATGAGTGGGTATAAGAAATTAAATGGGAATTTTGGGAGAGTTTTGTGGAAGCTGCAGATGACATGCAAATGCTAGCAAACAACACAGAAAAAGTTTAGAAACTCAGAAATGCATGAAATAGATGTACCCAAATTTTACAATAAACTACTGTAAATGCTCCATAAAAGAAAAAATTCAGACTGCTTTGGTATGAAGAGAGGGCCAAAATTTTTAAAGGATTTTCCAGATCACAGGAGCACTGCACCCCTAATCCCCACAATGTGGAAGGGTTATCTGTACACCCTGGCAACCCTCTAAGATTAAAAGTTGCAGGTATAATTTATAATACATAAATTAATATATAATATAAGATATAATAAAATTGCATAGGTAATAATAAAAAATTCTAGATGGGACTCTTCTCCCACTCACTCATCCCCCCAAAAAAGCTTCATAAGGATTTAAAAGTGTGAGAAAAACAGTCCATATGAATTATTGAACTTCCCTGATTTTCGATGGAGAAAAATGCATAGTAAAGGCACACCAAAAAATAGGTACTTCATTACCTGACTGTTTTCATGCTCCAGAATGGTCTGGCACATAGGCAGGATGCCTTATGCCATCAATAACTAATGGCTAATATTTATACAGCCCTTACGATGCTAAGCTCTTTAGACTTACTATTTCATTTTTGATCTTCACAAAAAACTCTGAGAGATAGATGCTATTAATACCTTCATTTTACAGATAAGAAAGCTGAGATGAGGCAAATTGCCCAAGATCACGCAACTAGTAAGTGAGTGAAATAGGATTTGAACTCAGGTCTTCCTGAGTGGAGGCCTGGGGTTCAGTCCCCTGGGCCCCCTCACTGTCGTGAAAGACATTCTGTGCATTTGCCAAATTCCCATTATACTAAGATAGATAAATAAAGTATTTATGAGAGAGACAGAGACAGAGAGAGACAGAGATAGAGAATGTCCAGGTATGAATGAAGTAGGAAAGATGGCTAGGGCTTTTCCTATGACAGTGGGTAGGGGTTCACTAGTCAGGAGTGGAGAGCCCAGTGAGGGAGGACCTGTTACTTCTTTTTTTAAAATTTTATTTAATAATATTTTTTTTCCAATTATATTTGATGCTGAGTGAGTGGAGCAGAACCAGGAGAACGTTGTACACAACCGCAGTCATATTGCTTCTGTGATGACTGACTGATAGACTTGGCTCTTCTCAGCGATACAAGGTTCAAAGACAACTCCAAAGGACTCATGATGGAAAGAGCTACCTACATCAAGAGAAAGAATTATGTAGTCTGAATGTAGATTGAGGCAAACTATTTGCTCTCTCTTTTTAAATTTTTTTTTCTCTTTTTTTTGGTTTTGTTTCTTCTTTCTCATGATTCCTTCCATTGCTCATAATTCCTCTTTACAACTTCACTATTGTGTAAATAAATTTAAGGTATATGTAGAAGATATATTGGCATTTTGGGAGGTAAAGGGGAGTGGAGGGAGGGGGAGAAAAATCTAGAACTCAAAAACATGCAGAACTGAGTCTTGTAAACTAAAAATAAAAAAAAACATAATTAAAAAAGTTATTTTCAACATTCATTTTTGAACGATTTTGAGCTCCAAATTTTTCTCCCTCCCTCCCTCCCCTCCTCCATCACCAAGATGGCAAGCAAACTGATATAGATTATACATGTACAAATATGTTAAACATATTTCCACATCGGTCGTGTTGTGAAAGAAGAAACAGAACAAAAAGAAAACATACACACACATACACACACACACACACACACACACACACACAAAGAAGGTGAAAATACGATGCTTCTATCTGTATTCAGACTCCATAGTTCTTTCTCTGGGTATAGATAGCATGTTCCATCATGAGTCTTTTGAAATTGTCTTGGATCATTATTTTGCTGAGAAGAGCTAAGTCTGTCATAGTTGATCATCACACAACTATGTTACTGTTGCTGTGTACAGAGTTCTCCTGGTTCTGCTCACTTCACTCAGCATCAGTTCATGTAAGTCAGGTTTCTCTGAAATCTGCCTGCTCATCATTTCTTTTCTTTTTTTCCCCAAGTCAAACTGTATCCAGCTTTATTAAAGATACTTTTCATAAACAATCACGGTAATGCAGGCAGGACATGGACTATGATTTGTAATAATAATTTTCAAACTCCCCTCCTCCATATCCCATAACCAAATGTTCAGCTCCCACAGCCAGGCAGCCCACTTTTTCATAACAGCAAGGAAATTAAAACACCATATCACAGCCCGTAACCTCGCCATTCCAAAACCTCTCCAACCCCCTGCTAGGGTCTTCCCCAAAACAAGCTCACAGTACAGCTAAGTCAGCCTGTTCAGTTCTAACCATCACAAGGGCAGCCATTAGCAGCCATTGGTAGCCATAACTGTTCTCTTTCTCTCTCAGCATTTCCTGTGACATAACTTCCTCTTCTTGTCAGGAAGCTCCTCCCACCACATGTGACTTAGGCTTCCTGTAATATAAACATGGCCTATTAATGGGTGGGAAAGATCTTCAAATCTAATTGTTACTATATTCAGCCCCAAGATCTTTCTTATCCATTACACAGGACAATGGGAATTCTGGGATAACTGATGTCAACAGAACTTTAAATAACAA
The DNA here is from genome assembly GCA_028646595.1 of Phalanger gymnotis. Taxonomy (NCBI): domain Eukaryota; kingdom Metazoa; phylum Chordata; class Mammalia; order Diprotodontia; family Phalangeridae; genus Phalanger; species Phalanger gymnotis. Next base: position 439,341,249 of record CM053622.1, read on the forward strand.
TACAACAGGGATAACACAAGATAAGTATATAAAACAATGTCATCATTCCCCCCTTGAATGAATGGGCTCAAAATCTTGGGGTAAGGGGCAAAGACCTCGTCCTCCAAAGCTTCTTCCTGCTGAAATGGGACGTAGAGCTGTCCCTGCCGCAAGAGATTAAGAATCCTATTTGAGAGGTCAGTTCTTTAGCAAGCTGGCATCTGGAACTCGGTTGACGCCTGGTCCAGGGATGACACATCATAGTCATGGACAGGTCCAGAGATGACACATCACAGTCATGGACAGGTCTGGAGGTGACATCTGAACACATCAGAAGGTGACATTTGGCTTAAGTGATCAGGCCTCTGCAGGTGGATGGTACTAAGCCTGCAGGAAACAAATCTCACAAACAAATTTAAAAGACAAAAGCCAAAAAGAAACAGACACTATCATAGCCTGATTCATGACATGAGTCAAGGATACAGTTTCATAATCATTTTCTCCTGAGTAGACTACTGTTACAGTATTGTCTTTCCCATGTGCTTTAATTTCTGCAGCCTTTGGAACATTGTCTGGCTTCTGTTTTACACATACTTTAGCTCCCAATTTTATTCTATCGGTAGAACCAAATCCTTCCTTTCCTTTGATAGTTATTTTGGAAGGAAGGTCAGTTTTCACCAGGGGTACTGTTTCACAAGGAATAATAAGCAGTTGAACTATTCTATCATTTTTACACAACTGTATAGGTTCTTCACCTAAATTCTGGAGTGTCACAATAATTTCTCCTTGATAACTAGAATCTATCACTCCAGCCAATACATGCCTTACTTGAGCTGCTAATGCTGGTTTAGGTAATATCCATCCAAAATGATTCCTAGGGATGCTCATACATATCCCAGTAGAGATTTTTCTTGTCTTTTCTATCCAACCAAAAGTTCTCTGAACAATGCAAATCATATCCTGCCGAACCAGGTTTTCCTGGATATGGTGGTGGGACATCTTCCCTCACAGTCTAATACTCAATATTTTAGATCTTATGTGTTTGATGTTTTCTAATTTGCAGATTCAGGGTCATTGTTCTGGCCAGAGGTGTACTTCCTCCTAATGGTCTGTTATTCAAATTACGTAAAGCAGTGAACAAATTATCCTTCCAATGTTAATACGAGTTATTAGAACTTAGCTTTCTTAACTATTCTTTTAACAATCCATTCATTCTTTCTATCAACCCAGTTGCTTGTGGATAATATGGAATATGATATATCTACTCTATATTGTTCAATACACAGTATCTCTTCATCTCACTACCTTTGAAATGTGACCCATTGTCACTCTAAATCTCTAAAATAATATAGAATTATAATATCTAGAGTATTACAGGTGTTTTTCTGGGTTGCATTCTTATAAGGACAAGCCACTAGTATACCTGAATAGGTGTCAATACAAGTACATATAAATTTGCATCCTTTATCTTGGGGTAGTAGTCCAGTATAATCTGTCTGACAAATCTGGGCTGGAACTTTTCCTCTTGCTATTTCTCCATTTACTGCCCAAGGAACAGTTCGTCCCTTTTCCAATTGACATATATGACACCCCTCTGTTACTTACTTTAACAATGAATAAGAGATACTAATACCTCAATCTTGTGCCATTGGTGTCCCAATTGGTGGCCAGCCATTTGGTGGGCCGATTTTGCTAGTACAGGATCATTAGTTGGTGTCAGAGTAGGGACAATATGTTCAGTAGCAATCTTTGCTAGTCGATCAACATGTGCGTTGTACTCACGTTCTGGCACAGTGAGGGCCATATGAGCATCTACATGAAAAACTGACAAATTAGTAACCAAACACATGTCCCATATCTCTTCCCATGGTTCTTTGCCTCAAACTTGTTTACCATGGATTTCCCAATTTTGATTTTTCCACATTGGCATCCATGTAACTAACCCATTTGCTACTGCCCACGAATCAGTGAATACACAACACTGTCCTCCTTTCTCTGTTTTAATAGCTTGATGTACTACCATAAGTTCAGCATATTGACCACTTCCACCTATCCCAGTACTTTCCAAAGTTCTCTTGGTATATGGGTTATAGGCTACTGCTTTCCAATGTCTTTTATAGCCCAAAATTTTTGCTGTCCCATCAGTGAACCATGCATACCTCTTCTGTTCTTCAGTTAGTCCATCATATCCATCATTCCATTTTACCAAGGATTGTATCAATCGTTGCCTTGGCTCACAGAGTTTGTTATTCCCATCAATGTCGATGCTTACTATAGATTCGTGTAGAGCAGAAACTCCACTTTTGTCTGTTTTTGATCTATTCTGAATATACTATTTCCATTTAATTATGCTAGCCTCTTGCTCATGTCCAATTCTGTGAGATGCTGGGGTAGTCATTACCCAAGTCACAATCGGGATTCCAGGCCTTAATATCACTTCATGGCCCAGAGTCAGTTGTTCAGTCTCTACCAAAGTCCAATATGCAACTAACAACTGCTTTTCAAATGGTGTATATTGTAAGATACCAGATGAAGGTAGTTTCCTTGACCAAAATCCTAAGGGTATATTTCGGCTTTGTTTTTTCCACCATAAACTCCAATTCACATAGTCATTTTATATAGTCACTTGTAACTCCACCAGTCCGCTTTGCATAGGCCATAAATCCAGAGCCAAGAAGCTTTAACTTCTTCAAAAGCTTTACTTTGTCCAAGTCCCCAATCAAATTCATACTTTTTCCTGGTAACTTTATATAAGGGTTTCAAAATTTGCCCAAGATGTGGTATGTGGTGTTGCCAATATCCAAACAATCCTATGAACTTTTGTGCCTCCTTCTTATTGGTAGGGATAGGAAAATCTTGAATCTTTTGTCAAGCTTATGAGAGAATTTCCTTTATTCCATTATATACCCCAAAATTTTACAGTTTGAGCTGGTCCTTGAATCTTTACAGGGTTAATTTCCAATCCTTTGCTTTTCATATCCTCAACTAAAAGCATCAAACTCTTTTCCACTTATTTTACATTTTCTCCCTGTATCACAATATCATCTATGTAGTGGGTAAGCTGTATACTAGGTAACTTCAATTCATCCAAAAGTTCAGCCACAATCCTATGACAAATAGTTGGGCTGTGCGGATATCCATGTGGCAATCAGATAAAAGAATATTCTAGGCCCTGCCACATGAAAACAAACTGGTCCCATTGTTTGGAGTCTATTAGGATCGTAAAGAAAGTATTGACCAAATCAATAACTGTGTACCAAGTCCCATTATATTTCTGGATCCTTTCTATTAAGGTGACAGTATCTAGAACAGCAGCATACAAGGGAGGAGTCACTTTATTCAATTTTCTATAATCTGCTGTCATTCTCCACATTCCATCTGACTTTCATACTGGCCATACAGGATTATTCCATTGAGTGGTTGTAGGGACCAACACTCCTGCTTCAACATATTCCTTTATAATATTGGCAATCTCATCTCGCCCACCTGGCACAAGATACTGCTTCAAAGTAATTACTTTAGAAGGTTCAGGTAAAGTGATTGGGTCCATCTTTATTTTTCCCATCAAAACTGTATTAATGCCTACCTTCCTTACTGCAGGCAAATTCAGAGTCATGCCTCTCAATATATTTATTCCAATGATGTATTCAGGAATAGGTACAATGACAGTATATTCTTTCTTAGGCAGTTGTCCAATTTTCATCATCAGTTTGACTTGTTTGGCTGATATTTCAGCCCCTACTAGTCCTGTGATGGTAACAGGAGTTCCTTGCTTAAATTTATCAGGGTTTCCATAAATCAAGCTGGCCTCTGCCCCAGTGTCTATCAGTGCCCTAGTTATAGTATTTGGTCCATTCTTCCAATATATAGTCAGATTAATATCTGTGTGTTTCTTTAATCTGATCTGGGGCTTGGCCTGTTCCCTAGTCTCCTTGAAGGTGTGACTCACTTGGATACAAGGGTTGCATAGGATTCCTAGGGGCAGTTCTTATTTCTTTATTCTGTTTGCTATTAAGCCCCTTATCTCAGCACATTTTGTATAGCTCATTAGTTGGAATACCATCTATTCTTCTAAAATCTACCCCTGCTTTCGATAGAACAGTAAACATTTCTTTCCTTGCCACTCTATTCGTTGGACATCGAATCCATTGGCTATGTACCCTTCTCTCCCGAGGAAACGTATTAATTCCCCAGTCTCCTAAGTCACTTAACTGTGAAATCTTATCCAGCACCTCTGAAAGAGGGTTCCCTACTTCTGCAATCAGCAGAGTTAGAATCACATGTTTATAAATGGGGGGGTGCCATTTTAACTATCAAATTCCTATGAGAGACTCCTAAGGGAGTTTCGTAATAAACTTTGGCATTCCCCAACATAATAGCAGTCTTCATTACCTGCTCCTTTAACTTTCTCATAGAGTCCCTGATTGAATACCAGGGTCTATCTGCAGAAGGCCACATAGTATCAGCAGGATATTCCTCTTTACAGCCTGTCACAGCCAAAGCAAACAAATTGGTTGCTTCGTTAGTTCTTTGTAAATGATAATCCCTAAAAGCTTGCTGTACAAAAGAATTCTGTCTAATACTTATGAATCTCATACAATCCACAGAATCTACAGACACTCCTGCGGCCCCTTCATCACTGATTCTGACCATCCAAGATATTAATGATTCTCCCATTCTCTGGGTGAACCTACTCAAGATATCTGTGGTTTCCTGCTGTGTAAAATCCTCCAAAATCTCCCTAAACTGAGTATGATGATCTTGTGTTTCCTGTCTCCTCCACTGTATGGGATGCATTTCTCTTTGAGAGTGTAACAATGTCTCACTCTCTCTGTGAGAAGTATCATGTGACAAAGTATCACCTCATACCTGAAGTTCTACCATTGTATCCTATGTCTAGATTCTCTGCCCCTGTTACCATGGTAACCAGACTGACTGCTAGGCTTGACCTCAGCTAAATTGAGGTGCACTCTTGACTTTCTTGGCTCCCTCTGCCTTCCAGCTGAATTTACAACAAGGCTGTTAGCTTCTTCTACCACCTGAGTTTTTCCATCTTGCTGTGGTATAGGAGAAGCACTTTGACTTGAATTATTAGACCTTTCAGCAACTGATTCCTCTCTTGTAATAGTCTGTCTCTGCTTTCACATACAATACAATAGGCTGTGAGTAAAATCCAGCCTTGTCCAGAGATCGCTCTTGGGAGCCCCATTCCTGGCTCAACAGTAACCTCTCTGAGACATTGCTCCAGATTTCTAGGTCCTCCACTCTGTAGCTTCTGCTTCCAGTCCTCACAGAGACCAATGCCTTTAGACCATTCCCTTGCTAGGGATCAGTAAGTTACATCCTCATGTCTTGGGATAACCATTTCTTCCTCTAAAGCCCTTCTACTTCTAAATGGAGATCTTATACCTTGCGATCCTATCCTCCTAGTTGCCAAATTGAACAGTAAGGCAATAAACACAACATCAACGATAATCGTGAATATGCCTATGTACTTCTATATTGCATGGTATGAGAGATTTTCCATAAAGAAGGGTAACATTTATTCATAGCAGCAAGGAACTTAAAACACCATATCACAGCCTGTAAACTTGCCATCCCAAAACCTCTCTGACCCTCTGCTGGGGTCTTCCCCAAAATAAACTCACAGTACAGCTAAGTCAGCCTGTTCAGTTCCAACCATCATAAGGGCAGCCATTAGCAGCCATTACTAACTATGACTTCTCTCTCTCTCTCTCTCTCTCTCTCTCTCTCTCCCTCCCTCCCTCTCCCTCAGCATTTCCTGTTCTTCCTTTTCCTATCAGGAAGCTTCTCCCACCACATGTTTCTTAGGCTTCCTGTGACATAAGCAGGTCACATGGCCAATTAATGGGTGGGAAAGATCTTTAAATCTAATTGCTACTACACATGTCTAGCCTGAACCTTCCATTCTCCAGGTTAAACATCCTCAGTTCCTATAAATGATAGTCATTTCAACGAAAGTAGTGCCACTGCAATAGCTTGTCTGTAGTGGAGTCTGTTACGAGGGAGAAAGAGAAAGGAAAAGGAAGAGGGAGAGGGAGAAGGAGAGTGAGATGGGACAGGGAAGTTCAGAGGTATAGGACCACAAAGTCCATGCTTATTCTCTTTTAGACTTTTCTCTTTAATCAAGGCAGAGTTTAAATACCACAGATCAATTCTGCATTTAAAAAAAAATAGTTTTATTTGTGGTAAGAGACTTGGCTTGAGGTTACCATATAGTGCTGATTCCATGAGAATAATATGCAAATTTCAACATGCCTAATATGTATTTCACCACATATTCATCGCCACCACCATAATCCTCACATCCTGTTTTTTCACTCCAAAAATTGGTTTATGACTTTTCATTGTGTAATGATCCATGGTATAATTCTGTTCCTAACACCATTTAAAAGGTAAACAGATCAGCAATGTATTCACCAGTGGCATTTGGATACACATTTATCTCTGGAGCCACTAGCCTAGAATTCTCAGCACACTCACATTGTCAGAACATTTCTGAAATCGGACTTACATGGTTTGTTTAGAGCGCTATAGTACAAAGGGTATTGTCACTGAACCCAATTAAGAGCCATAGGCACAAAGGGAGCCAGCGGGCAGGTGAAGCTGCCAGGAGTAAGTCACGTGATACGGTAAGATTTGCATCATCCCAGTTTTAACGTATATTCATAAGTATTCCATGCATCCTAATCTTGCACCAAAGACAGTTTAGTAATAAATTATTTTTAAACAATACATCACAATTAAAAAATCTTAACATAATGGTTTCATCCCACTTTTTTGCAAAAAAAAATTTGGCATAAAATCTGCTACAATTATGCAGTGAAATATGGTACTAGAATCTACAATTGACCTAAAGTGGCTTTTATAACATGAAAGCTCTGGCAATGAGATTATATTCTTTTGGTCAAATATCTATTAAGTGTGAAAAATCACTTAAGGGCATCCAAAGCTGACTGAAGTGTAAATATGCTTGAAAACAGGTTTACAGTAATGGGATCATCAAATTACCCCTGACTTAAGCTTTCAGAATAAGCAATGGTAATGTCTTTGAATGCTGTTTTATACTTTCTTGCGGAAGTCTCTAATGTATTATTTGTTGATCCTTGCAGTAACTCTGCAAGGGAGGCAGGGCAAGTGTCATCTCCATTTTATATGTGAAAATACCAGCAGTGAATCACTCCACTCCTCTCACTTCATCTTGTCTGTTAGTCTGCTCTGTCTACACAAGAATCCCTGTCCAGCCTAGATTCCATGGTATCTAGTTTCATGGTATTCCAATTTCATTGTGTCTATCTCACTACTGGTAGCACACACAGCCATGCATACTGTACTAGCTGCGCACTTTTATTATCATTATTATTATTACTATTATTATTATTATCATTCTGCTCCTGGGACAAGGAACATTGCCAAAGAAAGAAAACTAGCCGAGTATGAAATTATGCTTCTTATTATGTATGTTCTCTCTTCTTAAATCATCAATATTTTCACTTTTAGCCAAAAATTTTGCCTCTTTCTCCACCAAGAAAATTGGAGCTATCCAACATTAACTCCTACCTCTACCTTCCTCCCCAGTTTAGCACATCTCTTTCTCTGTACCTATACTTTTATATTCTCTTCAATATGAAAGAGCTGTCATTCCACTTAATAGTGCTAAACCTTAGACTTACTCCTGTTCCTGACACCTAAGCCACTTTATTTTCTATACTTAGTATTCTCTTTTTCTTGCATATTTAATTGATCTCCTACCCTGGCTTATTTTTTTTCCCTATCTTTCTTTCAAACTCAAGATACTTCTGTCTTAGAAAAACTTTTACCCACCCATCTATACTTTTCAAACTATCTGTCATTTTTTTCATTGCTAGATTTCTTCAAGGACTAGATCAAATGTCACCTGGTCCATGAAGTATTCCCCAATCCCCCAAGTAAAAACTGATTTTATTTTGTTGATTTTCCAGCATTTTTAGTTACGTGTTCACATCATTGATCTCCCTTTTCTTTCTTTTTCTAATATAAGTGTTCAAAGATATAAAGAGCTCCCTTAGGACTGCTTGAATTCCATGCCACAAATTTGAGTATGCTGCCTTTTAATTAATGATTTTCCTTAATGTAATTATTTATTAGTTCTAGGATTCTTCTTTGATATCCTTATTTAAAGGTAATGTTATTTAGCATATACCCTTCATTCATATTCTCTTTATTAATCATACATATTATTGTTATGGATTGTATAGCATTGAATATTTCTCTCTGCATTTATTTTTTCCACTTAATACTATTTCATTTTTTTTCCAATTACATGTAAAGATAGTTTCCAAAATGCATTTTTATAAAATTTTGAGTTCCATTCTCCTCCCCCTCTCCTCTCCTTAAGATAACAAGCAATATGATATAGATTATACATATACAGTCATGTTAAACATATTTCCACATTAGTCATGTTGTAAAAGAAGAATCAGAATGAAAGGGAAAAACCATGAGAAAGAAAAAAACAGAAAACAAAAAAAAAGTGAAAATAATCTGCTTTGATCTTCATTGGGACTCCATAGTTCTTTCTCTGGGTGTGGATAGTATTTTCTATCTTGAGTCTTTTGGAATTATCTTGGATCATCGTATTGCTAATGAGAGCTAAGTCAGTAACAGCTGATCATTGTACAATGTTGCTGTTACTGTATCCAATGTTCTCCTGGTTCTGCTCTCCTCAATCAGCATTACTTCATGTAGGTCTTTCCAGGTTTTTCTGAAATCCGCCTGCTTATCATTTCTTACAGAGCAATATAATTCCATTACATTCACATACCACAACTTAAACAGATTTCTTTTCGTATTAAACATATTTTCACATTAGTTGTGATGTAAAGAAGAATTACGGCTAATAGGAGGAACCACAAGAAAGAAGAAACAAAACAAAACAACAAAAGAAAAAGAGAGCAAATAGAATGCTTTGATCTGCATTCTGACTCCATATTTCTTTCTCTGGATGTGGACAGCATTTTCCATCATGAGTCTTTTGGAGTTGTCTTAGATCCTTGCATTGCTGAGAAGAGCTACGTCTATTAAAGTGAGTCATCACACAATGTGGTTGTTACTGGGTATGCTGTTTTCTTGGTTCTGCTCATTTCACTCAGCATCAGTTCATATTAAGTCTTTCCAGGTTTTTCTGAAGTCATCCTGCTCATCATTTCTTATAGCACAATAGTATTCCAATACATTCATATACCACAACTTGTTCAGCCATTCTCCAATTAATGGACATCCCTTCCATTTCCAATTCTTTGTCACTACAAAAAGAGCTACTATAAATATTTTTGTACATTTCCCATTTGTATTATCTCCTTGGGATGTAGATGTGGAAGTGATATTGCTGGGTCAAAGGGTATGCACAGTTTTATAGTCCTTTGGACATAGTTCCAAATTGCCCTCCACAATGGTTGGATCTTTTCACCACTCCACCAGTAGTGCATTAGTGTTCCAATTTTCCCACATCTTCTCCAACATTTATCATTTTCCTGTTTTGTCATATTAACCAATCTAATAGGTATGATGTGGTACTGCAGAGTTGTTTTGATTTGCATTTCTCTAATTAATAGTGATTTAGAGTATTTTTTATGTGACTATAGATAGTTTTAATTTATTCTGCTGAAATTGCTGAACAGATTTTTTTTAAAGCAACTAGGGGAAAATGAAGGAGATTTTCTGAAATCATCCTGCTTGTCATTTCTTACAGCACAGTAGGACTCCATTACATTCATATACCACAACTTCTTCAGCCATTCCCTAATTGATTGGTATCTCATCAATGTCTAATTCTTTGCTACCACAAAAAGAACTCCTGCATTTATTTATAGATTCTTTATACCTTAAAAAATTGTCAGCTTCTATAAAGTAGTTAGATATGCTGAAAAAAGGAAGATACTACTTAAGATTTCAAATCAGTAATTGCCAAAAATCTACCATCTCCAGTTTTTCTAACATTGTTAACATCCTTAATTTATTTATAAATTTCTGCTGCCTTCTGAAATGACAGCTCCATCAGTAAGTTCCTTGATTCCTATCTGTTAAGATACAGTCATTTTCATATTTTGTTATATTCTTCAATAGTCACAATATCTAGTATATTCTAACTCTTTTTGAGGCTTCTGAATAGTTTACATCAGTTAATTAAGAAGCATTTCTTAAGCACTTACTGTGTGCCAGACATGGCACTAGATACTGAATATGCAAAAGCAAAACTGAAAATAGGCCTTGCCCTCAAGAAGATTACAATCTAGCCAAGGGAGACATGTATAGATATAGATCCATATTTCCCAGGTCTAGGAGTTGACCAGAATCTTTAACCTTTTTTGTTTCTTTTTTTCCTAAGTCACATTTTGCAATCTAGTTTTCATTGTTCCCACTTTCACATCAAAGTCATTGAATGTTTACATATATATGGAATTATTCTAGAGGATGACCTTATCAAATTCTTCATATAATTTCCCTTCTTCCTCTATAGCAGTAGTCTTATATAGGTTGTACTTTTATTCATAGTTGTCTATTTAGTTCACTGTGATGTCCCAAATGTCCCATTATATCAAGGATTCTTAACCTGGAGTCCATGACCTTTTAAAAAACTTTTATAACTGTTTTGATATAATTAGTTTCCTTTGTAATCCTATGCATCTTATTTTATGTATTTAAAAACTTTCTGAGGAGCTGATGGTCTCCTCCAGAATTCCAAAGGATTCTATGTCACAAAAAGATTGAAAACCCCTGCATTAAATAATTTCTATTTTTACTTTTGGCCATATGATGAAATCACTTCCTTCCCCCCACCCCCTGTCAAGTTATGAGATACCTTTCCATTTAGTTTTAATTTCTGTGATATGTGGTATTCGAAGCTTAATTTAAAATGAATCCAACATTTTCTTGCCTACTACGAGTTTACAATCTAAAATGACAATAGAAATATAAATGTCAGTACTTTCTTTCCTTATATGACATAGTAATTTACTTGTGACCCTTTGGATAACTCTATCTTTGGTGCCTCATTAAAAGCAGTTCTAGGGGGCGGAGCCAAGATGGCGGCTGGAAAGCAGGGACTACCGTGAGCTCCCCACCAAGTCCCTCCAAAAACCTATAAAAAATGGCTCTGAGCCAATTCTAGAACTGCAGAACCCACAAAGTGGCGGAGGGAAGCAGGGCTCCAGCCCAGGACAGCCTGGATGGTCTCTGGGTAAGGTCTATCCCGCACGGAACTGGGAGCTGAGGGGAGCAGAGCTGAGCCGAGCAGAGCCCAGCATGGGCAGTGCGGACCAACCAAACCGTGGACTGACCAGACCAGGAGCCGGGCGGAGCGTGCCCTAGCGCCCTGAATTAGTGAGCTGTGGCATTTACCAGACCTCTCAACCCACAAACAGCAAAGACAACAGAGAAGGTTAGTGGGAAAAGCTGCGGGGACGGAGTTTGCAGTTTGGCTACCACCCCAGGGGCAGCGGAGGTGGGGCAGCTACAGAAAGACAGCTGCAGTTGCTTCCAGCCCCAGGCCCACTTGGTGGGAGGAATTAAGTGGCTGATCAGAGCAGGAGTGAAGAGCCTGCTGAAGATCTAAGCCCAGTCTAGGTTGGGGGTTCTTGGGGAAGGAGGAGTGCTGGCGTGGCAGCTCATCCGCCCAAGCTTGGAACATAGAACTCTTTAGTCTACAAGCAGTCATACCCCACTGA